>SMGT01013952.1:2560-18537 GCA_004794575.1 Lanistes nyassanus | reverse complement strand
GAAACCAATTTAACATTGATAATGAGTACATGCCAATAATGCATGTATCGTCAATAGAGTATGTCTAAATCACACAAGCTTCTGCTGATGATGTGTGTAGGAGCACGCACTATGCACGTGCTGGTGTTTGTTCGTACAAGTGTCCCTACCTGGACTAGCACTGCCACACCCAGTGCATGTGGACGACGCTTGGGCGGTTTCCAGCCTGCAGTCGTCCGATGGCTTTTTCCCGATCTGTAGCGTTCAGTCTTGGCATTTTTCTGCTGCTGACAGGTGGTCTGACTGGGAGCGCACGAGCATCGGCTTCTGTTGCCAGTGGGTGGTGGCCTCTGTTGGTAAAGAAAGTTCTAGTCTTGCTGCTTTTGTTCACATTGCTCGAGTGAAAGCCACTGTCCGAGTTTAGCGCGCCGAACGGGACATTTTTTTTTGCGCCAGGCAAGTGCTACACTCAACAGACCATGCGACGATATTGCAGCCATCTACATCCCTTGCTGCTCCTCAACTTACGGCAAGTTTAGCATTGGTTAAAAATGGCTAGAAATTCATTTGTGTAGCGAAACTGCTAATGACTTATGATATCAGTTAATGTGTCCGATTGAGCAATTCGAACGAGAGAACGTGAAAAGGGAAAAAACAATTTGCACCAAGTAATTTTATCCGTCTTATACCAAAAACTTTCCTTCAGTCACACAATAGCAAAATTTTTGTGTCTACACAAAATTTATTTTTAGAGACTGCACAAGTGAGTGTGAAATATGGCGGCATAATTTTCTAGAGCTAATTGTTCTTTTGGAGTATTCAACAGGTTTTCAGAAAGAACTGAGGCAGACTGGGCATTAGACATGTTTTATGCTTTGCTGTCCCATGCACTGGTCCAAATCTACAAATAAAATGACCTGATCAGCACGCATGGATCTTAAGAAGATGAACATTAAAACAAGAAACTTAGAAAAATTAAAAATTCTGGCAAAAGTATCTTTTTGTTAGTCAAAGACATACACTCAGATGTGACGAGCTGAATGTCTCTCGTGTGACAATGTATGATCTACGCGTTGTCGTTTTCCAAGATGGCATCAGATTTTCTTCTAAACACCATTATGTTATCAATAAACCAAGAAAACGTAGAGTTTTTTCTGAGTAACAAACTGTTTTTGTCGTCTGAGAAGAAGCCAGCTTCATCCATTAGACGCTTGACGTCTTCCGGACTCTTGTTGTTGACGTGGTGAAATCCACCCTGACCTAGGTGTGCCCAGCTCAGGATGACCCCTTGGTGGGCGTGGCGCGCAATGTTGTCAAGCAGCACGCGCTCGTAGCGCGCAGGCACGTGCTCCGCCACCTCCAGACAGACGACCCAGTCGTACACCGGAAGTCCATACTGAGGGAGGGTCAGGTCCATGAACCTGACAGCGCCGCCTGTGACGTTCTCACAAAAGGGGGCTCCATCGTAAGCATCGTAAGAGGCGACGAGGCCTTGTTGGAGGAGGTGCTGTCTGTAGAGTCCCGGCCCGTCTCCGAAGCTCCCCACCCGCTGACCTGACAGGAACCGACCGAGGGCGTTTGCAAGCGGCTCGTCAAACATGTGGGCTGTACTCTTCTTAGGGTCACTCTCTTTTTCACACCATCCGCCGCTGCTGGCCACCTAATCAATCAATCAATCAATCAATCAATCAATCAATCAATCAATCAATCAATCAGGTCGTTTGGAACCTCATACATGTTCCAGATAAATCTGAAACTTTCTATGAAAATATAAACGTTCTACTGTATGAGGGGGGAAGGAGCGTTATGACTGTGCAAATGCGTATTTGTGAGTGGTTGTAGCTATGCCTGTGTTTATTTCTCTCTGTGTGTGTTTGTGTGCGTGCGAGCGCGCGTGCTTGAGAGAGAAAGAGAAAGAGACGTGAGTGTGTAATTGTGACAGACATGAGTGTGCGTGTTCATGCGTGTGTGTGTGAGAGAGAGAGGGAGAATGTGAGGCAGACGTGTATGTGTTTTTGTGTGTGACAAAAGTGTGCATTTGTGTGTGTGTGCGTGTGCGTGCGTGAGTGCGTTCGGGCTTATGTGTGAGAGAGACAGAGAGAATGAGTGTGTCACAGGCGAGTGTGTATGTGTTTCAGAGGCATGTGTGTATGTGTTTGTGTGTGACAGGCATGAGTGTGTAGGTGTGTTTGAGTTTCTGTATGACAGACACACGTAAAAGTTAGATTTAAGTTGACAGTCGGACAGAACTAAAAGTGTGTCGTCAAGTTTAATTTGAAATAAGGAGTTTTACTATACATGCTTCACCAGTACTAAAGATGAAAATGATGTCTGCTGACAAACGTCAGTGGAATTGGGTGGGTGAGTGGGTTAGAGAAGAAAGAAATCTGGTAACTTGCTTCATTGTTGTTTTGGAGTTTCGCAATGTTGCACTCAAGTTGCCCCAGTTGTTGCTTTACGTTGTTCAGCATTCTGGACAGGAAGTCTCGCTGTTCTCTCACGGGCAACGTCTGTATGCACCCTTGGCATGCTATCTGTGGTTTGTCAATCCAGGTATAGTAGATGATGAGGGAGACAACCCCTGCTCCGAGCAGAATCCCTCCCACGAGAAATGGAAACCTTTGTTTTGTAAACATTCTCTGCGAGGGAACCCAGAGGGAAATAACCAGTCAGGTCTGATATTTCTAACCCTGAAACACACACACACTCAGAACCTCACCTCACCTCACCACACCACACTACACCACAAACACAATCCACACACACACACACGCACACACACATACATGCAGAAACCACGCATACACGCAGGCACTTGTGTGATGAATCTGTTGTACTAAATTCGACCAGAGGAGAGATGCACGGACACAAGTGTCGCCAGAGGATGACACTAGATGGCACAAGTCAACAGACAATCTTCATCAGCGATAATTTTATGTGGATTATAATATTTTCCACGCTGAATTCAAATTTGTTTTTAGTTGATTTCTAGCACGTCTAGTTTTTGTGATAGATGTAATTACATAATGCATGATATTTGGTACAATTTCTATATGTATTACGAGATTTTACGAGAGCTGCTTATATTTTTATGTTATGGATCGCATTAACTAAACTTAACTTCAGTTATTATCGTGCCAAGAAATTGTATTAATCATCTAGACGGTTTTTGTTATATCTGTGGTTCATTCACGACGAAAGCACATCGTCTACCAATTACTGCAGATCTGAAGAAAATATTCCAACTGTACTTGGGTTCACCATGTTACCTGCAGCACCTGTTCCCATGGACTGCGTGACTGGATAAATAGGCGGAAGACAGCGATGCCATTTGCAAATCCGATGGTTTGGAGGGAACCGCGAGACCATCTCAATGATTGCTACTTTTGCCGCGTGAACACTAGTGGATTCTCAACTAAAACTAAGAACACAATTGTATATCTCAGCCTGGATTCTCCAATAAGACCTGTTCCTCTTGGTAATTCTTTACCCGTTTCTGTACCACCACATGATGAGCTTGCTTCTGTAGAAGGTGACGAGGAATATGGTGAACGTGCAGCTGGTTATAGTCCGGAATCATTCGATCCTGAGTACGTGGCTGATAAAGATTTACAACAAGAGCTCAACGATCTCGTTTGTGATCTAAATCTGTCAAAAGACAGGCCAGAGCTTCTTGCTTCAAGGCTTAAGCAGAAATACTTACTTGCAAAGGGTGTTAATGTATCTCACTACAGAACACGAAATCATAACTTGGCAACCTTCTTCACTGATGATGGTTCGTTGTGCTACTGTCATGACATCAATGGACTTTTCAACGGTTCGTCACAAGAGTAGGTGCCATCTGAATGACGTCTTTGTTACGTTGTGGAAGGTTTTCCAGCGCTATTGTTAAAGAACTTTGTATGTTCTCATATCATTGTAACTTTTCATCCAAAAAAGTTGACAGCGTTAGTGACGCAGGGAAAGTACGTAGAGCTAGGAGTAAGAGACGTCATTTTTCATTATCAAAACGCGTAAGATTCGGTCTTCTCCAGCCAATGGGAAGACGGAAAGTTTAGTTGACATGGAAATGAAGGGATTTCGGGGAGGTTTTAACGCTTTTGGGGAGTCTAGTCGAAGGCAGCGTGGAAGAAGGACGCGTTGTTAGTTTAGTGAAGCTGTAACGGTCAACCGTTGCTTTACGTTCCTCGCCGTGGGCTAGCCCCGTATAGCAAATTATCAAACAATTTGTAGTATAACTGAATCCGCTGATCATATCAGGCTGGGCTTGATTAAATACCTAGTAAAGGCCATGGGTAAGCAAACTCTCTGGTTTTCAGTACATCTTAAGACGTTTCCAAACACAAGTACTGCAAAAATGAAGGAAGGGATATTTAAAGGTCCACAGATTAAGACCCTCTTGCAGACTGAAGGTTTTAAACAATCTCTCTCACCAGACGAGGTGCTTGGGAGCCATTCAAGTGGTTTTGCAAAAACTTTCTGGGTAACCATTAGTCTCTTGTCATTGAAAATACACTTTTTGCACTCACATCTAGAGTTCTTCTCAGAAAATCTCGGTATGGTCAGTGAGGAGCAAAGAGAGCGTTTTCATCAGGCAATTCAGCGAATGGAGAGTTGGTACCAAGGTTTTTGGAATAAGAGTATCATGGCCGACTACTGCTGGATGTTATACCGTGAGAATCCAGACACTGTGTGTACAAGACAGTTACACTCTAAGTGTTTTTGAAGAAACAGTGTTAGCTGACACGACACTGTTCCATATATATATATATGCTACTGTTTGCCTATTTGACTTTACAATGAATTTAATGAAAACTTTTCTTCGCTGGTCCTTATGTTTTAGTAAAAAAAAGCTACATGCAAACAATCTGTAAACTAATATTACCCACAATTCCACAAGTTGATGTGACTGGACAAAACTGAAAACAGACATAAAATCAGCATGAAAGACTGATTTCCAAACACGTGTCTCCGATGACTAAAAAGGATTTTGTGGCTTGTTCTGTCGATGCAACTCTCCTTCGGGTTTGGTTAGCTATTAGCTGCCTAACGTCCCGCCACAAACTTCGGGCATATCAGGACGGTGGACTTTATGGAAGGATGGGGCCCTATTACTAAGTTATGCACTGAAAGAACCACCAGACTGATAGCAGCAGTAAGATGGCCAGTGCGGACAGACAGTTTAATGTGCGGGGAGATGGCCTTGGCCACACCAGGATTTGAGCCAGCATCCTTTCACCTGCTAGTCCGCAGCTCTACCAACTGAGCTATCCAGACCCGCCTCCCCCCACCCCCACCCGCATGAATTTTTACAAAATTGTTGATATGAAAACAAGAGTCGGAAACAATTCACTTTCTTTAAAGAGTATTAAAAATGCAGTTTTTATTTATGTGGCTGGCTTCGTTGCAAGATGTGAATACATAAAATCTTAGTTATTAATAATCCATATCCCTTTGCTATAAACAACCTCCAATGACTCCACAGTTTCTCACAGAGACAGAAAAACAAAGGTTCTCGTTGAACATCCCAACAATATCCGTTGTTATTGGGCGAAATGGCTGTGTGACTGTCAAATACTGCGACGTTCCTGTAGCACATACACACGACTGCGCGTTCAAGTGGGTGACGCAGAATCATAGATTAACTATTAATATATTAGACTTGGCTGAACGTTTTATCTGGCCCACATCTGCCAAGGAGCTCTAGTAAGACTGGACTCGCTATTAGCGATAAGACAAAACAGAAAGCACGTATAGCGTGTCTGGGTATGGCAACAGGTGGTTCTCACAGCGGAAGCCGCACAGCATGTACACCAGGTGTCAGACGGCATCAGGCGCTTCTGTTTTATTGTTTCTTACAAGGCCTTTGTCTACGCGATGGCAAGACTTTTCTATCTGAGATAACACGTGGTACTTATAGATAAAAAAGTTGAAAGATTTTGTTAAAAATTCTGTCATCTTGTAATTTTTTCTCTTTTTTCTGTTGTTCTTTCTTGGTTTATTGCTCCCTTTTTTCAGGGTAAAGGTGTTTTTAAGTAATGGGTGTTTACAGTTTGAGAGACAAAGAGATGTGCGAGCAAGTTCACGTGCGTGCTTGCTTGAATATGTGTATGTGTGTGCATGTGTGTATTGTATTTGTTTGTGTGTATGTGTATGTGTCTGTGTCTGTGTCTGTGTCTGTGTATGTGTATGTGTATGTGTATGTGTATGTGTATGTGTATGTGTATGTGTATGTGTATGTGTATGTGTATGTGTATGTGTGTGTATGTGTATATGTGTATGTGTATGCGTGTGTTGTGTATATGTGTATGTGTATGTGTATGTGTGTGTATATGTGTATGTGTACACAGAGCAGTACACAGTACTAAATTTGCAACAACAACAAAAGTCCGTGGCTAACAGGCGGAGTTTGAGATGACGAGAGATTTGGATGGAAGGATAGTGATTAGTAAACAATAATCACATTCACAAACGTTCCAACCAGCACAACAAAGCGTTAAGAGATGCGTCCAGACACAGTGTACTCTGTTACTCACACACATAAATTTATTGTTGAACACGGCATCTAATCCATCAAATGCCGCAATCCTAGTATTAACCTAAGCTGCTTCTAATTTTAAAATCTTCCACGATAAACGTGTCTAGCTGACATAGCACCACGGGGTTGTAGAGGTTAAGAGTTTACGCTGTTTTCTGGTGATAGTGTAGTGTTAGACAAGAGACCTAAATCCTGACGTTTAGCAACATATTTTGGTCATACAAAGAGAAAATGACATTCGTCTTCACAATGCCATCCACACGATGGACAGGCCGTACTTGGCTGTATACCATCTTCTCTGGTTATTCAGTTCACATACTCTAAGTCTGAATCTGACTGATGCCGTTTTAAACAATTTGTTTGTTACAATCCTGATGTACTTTTCTGGTCCGAGTGGACTTTGGATGAGAGAAAACAAGTATACTTGCCGCTTCCTTCTAAAGACGAGTGCCAGGATTGTTCATCACAAGAAACAAGTCTGTCGTATTGTTCTGCCAAGAATAGCTTCTCATTTCCTACTCCCTGCTGCAGCCAAACAACTCCAAACCCATCTTTAGTCAGTATGTCCTTGACCCTGGACGCCCAGTTACGTTCACCAGCCTCCTGTTGTACAAATAAACATCTCATAGGCTTGTCTGTTTAATCTATTCGTGGGTAGCTGATTTAGTTTCAGCCAATATTGAATAGTATTAAATGGATTCAATAGTTGTTTTGATAAACATTGGGTACCTGCCTATCTCTCCGTAAACTATAGTTGGTTAGAAGCGTGTTGGGGGAACATTTACATGTCGTGCCAAACACGGGCACCTTTCGACTTCTTTTGCTTCTTCTTGTAGACCCCATATTTTAGCTGCATATGTAAGTATGGGCTCTATCTGTTAATCAAAAGCTTTCCAGAACAGATGATGATCACATGAGACAAGTTTTTGTAAAGTTTTCAGTATCCCAATTACTCAATTACTCATTTACTCAATTATCAATTATTACTCAATTAACAAATAATTTTGCTTTCTCTCTCTTTTTTTTTACACCATTCAGTTAACGAGCCTGTGATACTCAGTGGCTTGGTGCTCATTTCTTTGTGAGTTGCTTCCCTTATATTGTGTTTAGACCGGTTTCCGACCACAAATCCAAGTGAGCGAAAAATGGCCGTGAAGGGGTATCCACCCATGCCCTGTCACTTAAGAAATGCTAGATTTACTCTTCAAATTACACACTGGTGAGGAAAATGACATTGTTTTGCAAATTTACTGAGTGGATGAAGACAAGAATATTTGTGCCTAAAAGACCCACGAGAGTGATTACAAAGAGAAAAACGAGCGAGCACATGGTGTAAACAGCATCGAACAGACTGTGTATAAGAAATCGTGAGGACTTTTTGATTACTTCAACTTCCGCTGTTGCTATCAAAGGATTAAATTACAGAACAAGGTCCAAGAAACAAATTAGACATGAGTTTTCTATGTTTATTGATGTTTGAAACCAAGTTTTAATAACTTTTCGATTGTTTTTTGTTTATTTTTTAATGAAATTTTGAAAAGGTCTGAAACACGCCGCGTCTATATAATCAAACCACGAGCTAGGAGCCCTCCCGCGACATTGTGAATGAAAGTAGACTTAAAACGCATCCTTGTTTGACTCCACGAAGACAGCTGAATTGACTAGAGCACATGACCTTTTCGCGTACACAGGTTGATACAGATTTGTATATCCCTTTAAGTGCAGGATACATCTTTCCCCCAACACCACTTCTTATGATTGACCAGAATCAATTTTTTTTAAATCGATAAAGGCTACATATAGCTTAGTATTCTTCAACATAAACTTTTGGACAATGGAGAAAAGCGTGAAGATATTGTCTATTGTACTGAATCCTTCGGGAAAACCTGCCTGCTGCTTTTCGATTAGTTTGTGCTCTTGTTCTGCCCACGGCATTAATCTTCTTTTTAAATGTCAAAATTCAAATAAAATCACCAGCTCTCTCAGTTTGCGTTTGTTTTGGTTTTCAGTAGTTATCATCCTAAAACTTATAGTGAAATAAGTCACAAACTTTACCAGTTAAAGTCTCTGCTATCACACAGAAGGCTATGGTAGCATTTCATAATTACAGTGCACAATACCACTGTGATTGCAGTCCATTGTGACACACAGAATTCAAGATTCAACTTCTTGTTGGGTACAACATATCCACAGACTGTATGGATGACTCCTCTGACCTGTGCCTGGGTTTTCCGTGTGTATCGTCAGATTTTAGACTAGGAAAGTGTCAGCTTAATGCGCGCTGAACTAATTATGCATGCATGGATAGATGGATAGATAGATTCAGGAATTGACCGCCTAACCTAGTCATTCGGCCTACAATCTTCTCAACAAGGACTATTTCGAAAAATCACATTCGCGTCGCAAAAGCGAAGTTTACAATTAATTCTGTCCTTCTGTGAAATGGTGTAAGAGTGAAGATTTGTGATAAACGGACTGGCAGTACCCAGTCAGGACGTAGCGAAACTGCAAGACCGAGAGCCGCCAGTTGCAGCGACCCTGTATGCCGGAAACGCCTGGTCGAGGCCAGTAGGACTTAAGTCTCAGAGCCTGCAAGTATGTGTCGCCAGGTCTGATAGTACTTAGTGATGACAGATTGCCAGGAAAGGATCAGGCCCGGCGAGAATTAGCCACAGCTAATACGCCGAGATGATCAGTCAGCCAAGCATCGCTGTCTACACTAACACAGTATTGTATTATACAGTATTGTATTATACAGTATTGTATTACACAGTATTGTATTATACAGTATTGTATTATACAGTATTGTATTAGTGTAATAATTAACGCCAGTAAGAACGAGCACAATGGTTAGAAACTGAACTCTTTGCTAGCGCCTAATAACAGTTTCTCTTTTGAGAGACAGCCACAAACTTCCCGTATAAAAGGATAAACTGCTTTTGGAGTTTTCAGCTAAAGAAAAGACGTGTACTTAAATAAGGTCAAGTTACTAATCAGGTTTATCCCCAAAAGTTCGAAGGCCTGGTGCATGAGAGTTACGTCCCTTGAAACGTTGAACAAATATAATTTTGAAACGCATAAATCTGTGGAAGATGGTTGAAAAAATTAAAAGTATTAAAATCTTATCTGGGATGAGCCATTCCAGGCAAGATTTCCACTGGCTATCACAATAGGAAACCAATTTAACATTCATAGTGAGTACATGCCAAAAATGCATGTATCGTCAATAGAGTATGTCTAAATCACACAAGCTTCTGCTGATGATGTGTGTAGGAGCACGCACTATGCACGTGCTGGTGTTTGTTGGTACAAGTGTCCCTACCTGGTAGGAAGAACTAGCACTTGCACAAGGATTGTTAATAAACTTCCAGATTAGTGGCTTTTTCCAAGTCGAATCTTTGGACAAAGACTAATTTCACTATTCACAATAAATACAAGGTCACTTTCAAAAAACTAACAATTTTCAGATACGTTTCGTATCTCGTGTTCGTAAGGTGCACGTGAAATGAAAATGATGAATGGGGTTTCTTTATGAGCGTAAGCGCAGATAGAAATACTCATGCATCCCATCCAAGGGTCGCATGTGGGCGCCTTGTATACGGTACGTGGCGGAAGGGGTAAAATAATAGCAGTTTTAAACGAAGACAAACGTAACAGAATTTATAGCGAGTAAACTATTGTGTCATTAAACACTGGGTGCAGAACACTAGACCCAAAGGCTAATGAAAACAGAGCAGTAAGAATGGTCTAAACCCAGTGTCCTCGAGTCTTCTATTTAGAAAAGTGAAAAACGAAACTAAACAAAATCATTTTTAACCTGACCAGGAGTTCTAGTCTATAACTTAATCTTAACCTAATCTTTAAAATTCGATGCTGAAGACTGCAAAAAATTATCAGGAACTGCTAGCATAATTGTGTTTATGGTAGTACTACTAATAATGTATGAATGTCAAGACATATCTACGGCTTTTGCTTTGCCTCCTTAAACTAACTGGGTTAAAGTATTGGCTTCTTTTAACTCGACTGTTAATGGTATCGTCCTCAGGCCGCAATACTTACTACGCTTGATTAGAAATTATTTTATATCATGAAACAAGAAGCATTATCATTTCAAATGATTGTAACACCTACATGTTCAGTGGTCATCTGATCCTTTGTGACTCCCCATGTAGTGAACTACTGAAGTTTATGAAGGAAACTAGGCGCGACTGGGTGGTTTTCAGTGACAGACCAGAGAGACTACTCTCAAGAGAAGCCATCTTCGGCCGGGCGATTGGGTCCGAAGGCAGCGCGACTTCCTACTTTCAAACTGACTCGGATTCGGCAAAATAAATGGAAATCGAACTTTCTGGTTAGTAGCGGGTGTGTGTGTGTGTGTGTGCATGTGCGTGTTTAAATTTCAACTGATTTGTGGTGTAATGTCTTAGTGAATCATTTATTGAAAATGTATATATGTTGTTCAAAGTATTTAGAAAATAACACGTCGTCTTTAATAATGACCCGACAAACCTTATCCACGGACGACTTACTTGTGCCAACATTTGAAACTTGTGAAGTTTCGCTTCGTTTTCTTGTCGACTGCTCCTGGGCTGAGCCACTGACAGTGGTACTGCAAGTGGCTATAAAGACACCAAACCAGTAGTTAATATTAATAAAGAGTAAATAGAAATAATTTTTGTAACACGCAGGACGTTTGAGCACAGTTTGTGCGCTACCATGCTAGTTTATGTAGGTTCCCTGGCTTTTAAATCAGATGAACTAGTGTGGAATGTACAATAGTTGTTAAAGAAACAGTTTTTAAAAACATAAAACTGTAAAATTTATCTAAAATTATTAAAACGAATCAATATATCAAAATGTCACTCTTGTCAGTAACAGCCTTGTAATACTCTTTCCAAACGATGTATCAAACAGATCTTCCAAAGCAAACCCAGTTCAGATGAACACGACAAAAACCATATCAAGACAACAGTAACAAACAAAAGTTACTGTTTTAAGTTTATACATTAAAAAGCTCTGAGGCATCTGGAAAATAAATGTATAGATGTAAATATATATGTAAAAATTAGATTTTAGTACGTTCGAAAGCTATATGAAGAAGATAAAAGCACTTGGGATTTAAATTTGTAGTGGAATATTAAGAAATCTCTTACACGCAGAAGGTGGGGGTTTCCATAGTAACAAACAATCAGATTTTCTCTTCTGCGCCACAACCGTAGCGGCCAGAAGTAAATAGCTGTCCTACAGGCTCAGAAAGATATCATAAGGTGTCCTTCAACAGCATCCCCCCCCAAAAAAAAAAAACAACAACCAAAAATTCCTTAACAATAAGAGAGCGACGACGACGATATTTTTAAATGCATGCGTGCGTGCGTGCGTGCGTGTGTGAGAACATGCATCCGTGCGTGACTGTGCGCGTGCAAGCCAAACTGTTACATCTGAGATGTTCAATGGCATTCGTGAAACGGAAGCACTTGCCGGGAGCGTGATGTTGGTACAGAATACTGCCACGGCCTCCAGTACCCATAGTCTGTGGAGCGGGTTTCCGGAAGCAAAAAGACAAAACGGAATTTCACATCCAAGCAAACTTTTCACGAGGAAAGCTAAAACGATTTACTTCGATCTTGGGGATGTACTCTTCGAAGTGGTGTGCGGTACTCGGGGCAAGTTTAGGTCATGTTTTCTCTTTGATGGTAGTACAAGCAAGGAGCTGGGAGTGGAGGGGGGAGGAGATCTTCTACGCACGCCGACTTACCTGAGGTAGGGCGGTAATTTTAGACGGACAGCGCTTCCACCTCGAGCTGGTCCGCTAGTCCAGGCCCCGACTGCCCTAACAGTTGAGACAAAACACAAATAAGCCCGACTTAGCGAGTCAGGCTGGGCGAAGAAGACCTTCTAAACAGACACATTGTTTATTTGTTACACAAGAAGAGGTCAGCCTACTATATGAGGAAAAAATTTTTTAATTGCAGTCGCGGCAAATAAAACGATTTGGTCCTTCTCTGTGCTTCTGTGAGGAAAGGTCTTTGGCAAATCTCGAGTGCCTTTTGTGAACAAAAAAAAAAAAAAACTATAGCTCAGCAGCGGTGACAGACTGTTTGGGGCAAAGCTGGCACAGATGAAGAACAAAGACCGTTCTGTGGACTCTAGGTTGCCAACAAGTAATTTTGGGTGCGAGAATTACATTTTAGGCTTGGAAAGGCAATTCCGTAGCTTAGTTCTAAATTTCAGGGTGGCAGTGTCCTGGATTTGTAAATATCGCCTGCGAAATTTCCCAGACGCTGATATCTCTTGCCCATTCTGTCCAGAGCTAGCATTCTGAAGATGAAATTCATGTTTTGTTTGAATGTGAATTGGATATCAATATGAGACCACAAATGCTTATTTGCGAGGTATATGATAGACATCTAGCTTTCATATCACTTATGTCATCAGCATCCATTCAATTACTAAAAACATTTGCAGGTTTTTTTTTACACAAAGCTATTTACACACGCACACGCGCACATGCACACGCACACGCACACATGCACACGCACACGCACGCGCACGCGCACAGGCGCGCACGCGCACAGGCACGCACGCGCGGACACACAGGCACGAAAAAACCAAACAAGAAAACAAACAGACACACACACTCGCACAAACACCCTTGTGACACGAAAACGAACACGCACGCACACACACACACAAAATCCAGTTTCAATACGTGGCTGGATGTAAATTATTAGTTCTGAGTTTGGCATTTTCACTACCTCACCGTGTTCTTCGGCTGCTTGCTAGCCGACCATTATAGGTAATTTATTGTATGTCATATATGTTGCACTAGACCAACACTTCCATCGTCGATTTAGAAAAAATGCTGCTCAAAAGCTGTTTTTCCCTCAATGCCACCTGATGTACATTATCAATCATTCAAACTTTGTAAAGTTTGTGATAGGTACTCAAGTGGTTAAACCTCAAAGAGCCTTTGATTATTCATCTGACTTTTTAAACTTTCCCACTTGTAATGCAGAGATTTTTTTGGTCACCTCACAGCTGTTGATCTTCGTAGAGGCTCGTGAATTGTCTTTTAAAGTTTACTGCACAGATACCGCCCTCTTAATTACACGGAGTCACCTGGGCGTAGGGTGTTCGGTGGTATTGTTCACTTAGTAACCTGATAACGGTTATTTAAACAGACGTTAACCAGGTAACGAAGCTAGACTTTGACGTCAGGGACATTAAAGCAGTCATTTGAAACTCGCGACTTTGTTTCGCTCGTCATCCCTGTTCTCTGTTTTGCTGCGCTGTTGCCGCCAACAGCCAACAGAATGGAACTGCTGACAGCCCTAGATGATAGCTTGAGCAGTTCTGGTCGCTTGTGTCGCCCACAAATACTGCTGGTATATCTTCAGGACCCCCTACTCACCTCACGCACCCACGCACGCGCGCATAAACACATGTGACAGCTTCACGGAGCTCATAACTGCAGAAAAAAGGAGAGGCCTGGATTTCAAATACTGAGGAAACAATAAGCTAAAGATCACAGTTAAAAAGGCGTTTGGGGAGTTGTAACGTTTCATGTCTAGTAGGACTAATAATTTATATTACAACTTTGTGTATATTTCATCTCTTATAATATTGGTTCATGTTAAATTTGTCAGGAATTCTGTGTTCAAGCCTGTATTTGCTGGTAATGCAACTATTAGAGCAAAGCCGACCTGTACAGGGGGGAGCTCACGTACAATACATTGCAAGCCAGGTAATGAATAAGTCATCAGCAGTTGTCCGACTAAGATATAGATGGCTGCAGACAGCTCCTGATGGTAACCTGGGGGTAATGGCAGCGCCCGAACGTTGGCATTTAACTGACTAAGGGTGTCAAGAGGCTAAAGTCAGACTGCGAGCAGGTGTTAAAACTTAGCAACAGAACAATATGAATGTTTAAAAACCTGTTTAATATCATGCAGGATCGATAGTAAGATGGAAATTTAGACAGAACAACGAAAGAAGGATGTTCATGAAACAGGTGAGGACAGTTATGCTAATGTTAAATCTGTGAACACAAAAGCGATTTCCATAAAAAGATGAGAACAACGGAAGGTGGGACGGGCTATCCCTTACACCAATACAGGTACAATTTATTCAATGCAGTTTTAAAGCATCTGGGAGAGTGCATTAGCGAGAAGGTTGCAGTCTGCCGATATGTTAATGGAAAGGAGTGTTAAATACGTGCGTACAAAAGTGATTCATGCAAAACAGATGAACATAGTAAACGGGATAGGCTTTCCTTCACAGCATGCAGTTACATATAATTCAATTGAATAACCTGTGAGCCACTAGAAAGATTTAGCCAGCAGTTGTAGCTGTTGTAGTAAACGTTATCGGAAGGCGCGTCTGTGCATCGCTGCACGAATAAAGCCACGTTTACCGCAAACCACACACCGCAAGGAGCTGGCAGCAGTAGCTTCTAGAGGCCGCGGGTCATAATCAGCTTGTAACCAAGGGAATGAGATTCCGCAGTATGAGCGAGACTGTATGAAATTTTTTTTTCCTTCACCAACAACCCCTTTAGTTCATGTTCAGTTTTTCTTGTCCAGAATAAATGTTATGCTATCATGGTGTCACCTCCCAGTATTCATGGTTATTCCCTGTACCTGGAGTGTTCGATTCTGAATTTTAGATGTATTGCTGTTTGTATATGTAAGAAATGTGGGATTGTGTGAAGGGCGTACGGCGTGAACCGATAAAACAGCGAGTGCAGCCACGCCCCATGGGCGCACAACCTTGAAGTACAAATGCAGTCAGTTTAGTGGTCTCCCTTTCGCCACGCGCAGCTTGCACTCACACACACACACAGTCCCACTCGCGTGTGTCGCTAGCTACCCACTTACAAACCCGCTCACGTGCTCACCGGATCTTTTGATGGTTACACGTGTAGCCTTTTTATTTTTTGAGTGTGTGAGACCTTTTATGCTTCCCCCATCGCTCCTCTTCGCATCCCACGCAGTACTGCATGCTGGGATAGTTTTAGCTAGCGCCATCTAGGTTTATAACAGAAATTCTTGCTTTGTTCCCCAAACATACATCAACACATAAAGAACATACATTCCTAAAACATTTCACTCAATTTTTTTTTACATAATCCTTCGTATCTTTACATGCAGAAGGGAATGTCAACCCCCATTCAACCCCGCCCAAGGAAGACCAGACTGTTCCAGTCAGACGATTTTACAGCCCATGTCTGTCTGTCTATCCATTATTCAATACCTCATGGATTGCCGTACAGAAGTGATATGAGAATCAGTTGTCCGGAATCTTTTGTATAAACTGTTCCTTGGTGTTGCATTGTTGTCTCCGAAATGAAGAGTAACTCTACCCCTTGTTTTACCGAGTGTGGGTATTTGGGTAAATCTCGGAACAAGACTACTCACAATTATTGCAGACGTCCTTGACAGGAGACTCATGGGGACATAAT
>SMGT01013951.1:10313-36373 GCA_004794575.1 Lanistes nyassanus | reverse complement strand
CTCACAAATGCCTCCCTGGACCCTACACCCACCACAGATCGACATGGACCTCACAGTTTTCAACAAGGAAACCCAGCTTATCAAAATACTAACTAAATTCAGGCAAAAACTTAACAGTACCTACAAAGACCACTCCCAGATATATACAGATGGGTCACACGACCCAACATTCCACTTAACAGGAATAGGAGTCTATGCACCAAAGATCACCAATATCGCAGCTGAGCTACCAAACCACACATCAATATTTACAGCAGAGATCATAGCAATACGCACTGCCCTAAGGTTGATAGCACTACAAACTAGAAAAACTACATCAGAAAAATCCTTCCTAGTTGTCTCTGACTCCCTGTCAGCACTTCAGGCTCTTCAAAACCAGTCTTCCCAAAGAATGGATATAATGTATGAAATTCTAATCTTGTTAAATAGACTCTATAACATATATAGGAATCCAAATCAACTTTATCTGGGTGCCATCACACGTAGGAATAAAAGGAAACGAGGAAGCAGATCGGCTAGCTAAAATGGCAATAAAAGACAACCCAACCCCTAACGTTATCCAAATAAACGTACCCGTTTCAGCAGAGGAGAGAAAAATAGCCCTTAAACCAGCAACTAAAATACAGTGGGAAGAAAAATATAAAAAGGAAGCCAAAGGCACCAGGAGAGAATTAGAAGAACTACCAGGTAACGAACTAGTTCTGTTCCATTCCAACAGATCCAACCAAAGTAGGATAGCCAGAATGAGACTAAATGGAGAATACCACCTTAACCGTAAAGACCTGTAGTTGTGGAGACAGACTTAGTACACCACATGTCCTGCTAGAATGTAGCCTGTAGTTGTGGAGACAGACTTAGTACACCACATGTCCTGCTAGAATGTAGCCTAAACAGTCAGGAAAGAGATGAACTAAAAATGCTATGCAAAATCTTAATCTAGTAGTAAACCTAAAATCTTCTCTTAGCCCTCCAAAAAATATAAGACAACACATAATGGAACTGACAATCCAGGTAGTTAACGCCCACCCAGATGTTAGATATATTTAAACAACAAAAAAAAATCAAAAATCAAAATGGGAATTAACCAGCTAAAAACAGCAAATAAGCTATAGGACCGAGGATACCAGTAAAACACTATAAATAAAAACAGACTACATCAAAGTAAACTAATATTATACAAAGCACCTTAGCGGTAGAGATAAAAGAATGTAGGAATGCAGCGGTGGTAGGTCTGACCAGCGAAAACTCCACCACTCCAGCTACTCAAGCCATCATCAGTGCACCAGGAGAGAGGCCAGCCAGCGGGACCACACATAGCCTCCACCAGTCGAGGACACCAAACCGCAGACCCCTTCCCTTTCCCCTCACCTGTCTCCCCTCCCTTTAGGTGCGAAATCACCGCGAGGTGGAAGCACTTTCCCTCCCAAACCAACAACAACAACAAAACCTCTCTCAAGGACCCCCTGAGGCCAGCAAGTCTGCCTCCAGGAGTAGTCGACGATCGTGGGGCCAAAGGTGGGTTAAACGACCTCAGCGTGTGGGCGAATCGACATAGACGATCGAGTTGCCGAACTGACCGAGCTTGTGGGCGAATTGGTTGGCTGAAACGAAAATTAGCGAAATGACCTTCCCCCTCCCGCTCGGTTCTAGAGGTTGCCGACTGTGTGCTTCTGAAGATGAGGTTCCATTCCAGTAATGTATGTTTTAAAGTGCCAGATCGGTTTCTGGCAGGATGTGCAGGGACTGCAGGTCAAGGATCGGTCTCTTATTGCCATTTGGCAATTCCAGTTAAGGAAGCATACCAGTGGTATGTGGACAGTTTCATTGTATTCCGAGATGTTCTGCAACTTCGGGGGAGGGGGACCTAGCGAACTATACATAACAACTATAGAACAATCCAGCACGTCAGGCCTGGATTCCAGAACGCCTTCCATGGATCCAGAGTTTAGCGGAGTCAAACCAAAGCGTCCGGAAGATAAGCGCTCTGAAGTGCCAAAGTTCTGGTGGGTTCTGGTGGGTTGCAGACAGGATGTAGCACTGCATGTCGTCTTATCTGGCGTCTGTTGACAGATCTTCCGTAGCGTGCCAGATCTAGCCGCTTCTAGGTTAAACTTTCCCTAATATACCTGACTGCGCTATAAAAGTCTTTTCATATTCTTGGAAATTGCAACCCGTGTATCCTGCCTCAACTCTATAGTGCACTAGACAATTCTAGTATGCAAATATCAACAAAAAATATAAATTCAATCTGTTGCACATTTGCAATGTTTACCTCAACATGGTTATTGCAGATGCCCAGTGTACGTTGTTTGGTTGGTGGGCCGTACTTGCCTATCTACTATTGCATGCTGGGACAGTATGCGGTTCGCGATGAGAAGGACACTACAGGTGGCAGTACACATGGGAATGCCGGTAAATACCGGTACAGTCTTAAAAAGGTTTAGTAAATCCGTACGGGTCTTCGTACCAGTACATACCACAAGGGACATAATCAGGTTAATAATAAATAAACTTTATTAATTAAAATGTAGTTAGTGCTCAAAAACAGTGATTATACAACTATACCAGATATTTTCCCATTACACAAAACTGATGGAGCAGTCCAGAAAATTAGGGAAAAAAAGAAAATCTTAAATGAAATCATATCAAAAGCCAGTCTGAAAATAATGTGACGTTATTCAGATGTTTTAAGTCTGCTAGCTGTTGGGGGAAAGGGTAAGTATTGGCAGCATGTTAGTATTCTTCCAGGTTTACTAAAACCTCACCACTGGGTTAAGCCAAGTGACAAACTGTAAGACACGTCGGTGTGGTCAGTTCCCCTTGGAAATTCCCGCACGCCTGGAATATAGTATTTTAAGGGGAAACAACTGTATTTAATCAGTAGCTTAGCCATTTCTGTTTGTAAGGTTATTTCCCTTTGACTATGAAGCAATGCTGGTTCAGGGAAAGAAAAGGATTTGGGGAAGGGCTGTTACCTTTCAAAATGGCAAATACATTGCAATACATAGGGCGCATTCTTGAATTAGCGAATTTCAGTTAGCCCATTGCTCCTGGATTTTACTAAGTTTGAGAATTCGGCAAAGATTAAGGTAATAAAAAGTTTATTCAGCACATGTTTACATTTAAAAATCAGTTTAATTCTTGTTTGTATGGCTTAGGGATTTTTGTGATTTTGAGAATGGAAGGGCATGTTCGTTCAAATACGCCTGGCAGCTGAAGAGCAGAGGAAATGCCGTTCTCGTTTCCGCTAAACTTATACCACGGACAACAGTTAAAAAAACAGACGATAAGGATTTCTATATTTTCATCATTTATTATTATCTCCTACGTATATATGTTGTATACTTTGTTGTGTCGTTTTCAACTCTACTTGCCTAAACGAGATTAACAATGGCGAGTGACGTCATTTAGTGGAATCATTATCATGCCGGGGAATTACTGTTGTGTGAACACTACTGAGAAAGACAACAAGTAGGAATTTAAGCGGTTGCATTTTTCAATTCCCGTTGTGAAAGACCGTGAATAACCATCTGTTCGGTGACAGAAAGACGACAACGCGAGAAGATTGAATAAAACAGATCTACAGAAACAGTCACAGGATCGATGCCGCCAACAACCAAAATCTTGTCGGCATGTAGATTCCTTGCTTCATCGAAAGTGGACCTAAATACGTCTTTTTCACGTTGTTTTGCAAGTTTCGAATCTTTCTCCATGATTTCTTCTTCGCGCTACTTCACTCAATTTACTTCAAAGATGGCGGCAGGTTTCGCTTTCGTCCGATGTGCGCGCGCATGTCGTCACTCCCCATACACCTTGCCTTCATTTCGAAATAGTGGGTAACTATTGAAAAATGTCTCGTTTATAGCAAGCTTCTAGGTTTAAAAACTTAAATATAGAAGAAAAAGTTTCCTTTCGTCGTATATGCAAAATTGTCACCAAATTAACTGGCAGGTAACATCACCAACACGGCTACGCACATCACACGACACCATCCCATGATGTTGGGTTCTACTTGCAAAGACTTCCATATTCTTCATTTGCTTTTTCGGTGTTAACTTTGTTCCCCCTTCCTCTCGCTCTCATTTGACGTACACGCTCACAAGCATACCCGCAAACACGCAGATGCATAAAACGTTAAATATGCAGTCGACGGAAGTTTTTGCTTCAAAGAAACCCTGCTTGGCTGTACGGCCTGTATACAGGTACATACCGGTATAAATTAAAAATACCGGTACGGCAGTAAAATACTGATCTCTGGTAGCCACCTCTAGGAGACACGGAAACAGCAAACACCAAATTTGATTTCATACGAGATTTTATATGGCTGCCAACGGTTAAAGTTTGTCAGGTCTGTAAACGTGTCCTGCATGCTGCTATCAGAAGTCCAAAACATTTCGCATCCTTCTCTGTACTGCAAACATTCGCATCCTTCTCTGTACTGCAAACATTCGCATTGCTTTCGTATACTGTAAAAGAGCAACATTTCTTTCAGAAATGTGAAAATTTTTCTTGTCAGAACTTTCAAAAGTTTACTTTCTCGTGAGGACATTAAACAGTTTCACGATCCTGTCGGAAGGATGATAAGCTTTTCATTACTGCCATAACTATTAAAAAAAGGTTTCACATTCCTACGAGGACCGTGCCGTTGTTCATATTCCTGTGAGAACAGCAAAATATTCCATGCTGCTGTTGGAGTCTAGCTTCGAGGGTTGTAGGCGACTTTGTAGATGTGCTTATCGCTGCACTGTGTCCTCTCCATCAGACTCTGGTACTGGCTAGAGGCCTGGGCAGCTGTGAGGCTCGTGCCCCCTTGGCTGGCATCGACAAGTTTCAGGATGGCTGTCTGTGGAAGAAAACGGGGAGGGGGGGTTGAAGTATCTAGCAGCACGCAGAAAGATAATGAACTAATCTAAAGCGAGAAAGTAAGGAAATGAGAATACAGTCACAATCAATGTATATGACGTTTTTGTGTACTGAGGTCGCCTTGTTCTCTTATCAGCAAGTTCCTGCATTCCACTTTTGTCACCCGCGTCGCGTTTCAAACTGTTACCGTTACCGAATAATTAATCGGCTTCGCGAAGTAAAGAAAAAAAAAATGGTTTGGCGAAGTGCCTGAAAAGGGTCCAGAGCTTCGCTGGTCGTGACGTGTGAACTCCAAAGCTCAAACACGCGCCCGTCGCGGACCGACTGGAGATTGGTCGTTCTTTCTGGCGGAAGTGCGGAACTTTGCAGCAATACAATTCTTTAGCCTTTACATCGGCTTGATTTCTTCTGCGGCGAATTCCGATCCTACAGGGTCCAAAATCAACTTGGGGAACCGAGCTGCTCACTTTGTTCTCTTTGGTTACTTCAGTAGATAACATGGTTTCATTGCAGTACTGACGACGTGGAGTGACAAAATGGCGATCGACAGAGGCAGGGTTAAGCTGCTACTGGCTGCGTAATCTACTGTTTGAATTTCAATTTTAAATGGACGTCAGCGTGGGGATTCGATCTGTTTTCAGGTGGATGAATACTTTTCCTCTCAAGATACTAGTTCCCAGAATGTCAAAATACTAACGTCAGCATTCTACAGGTCGTCATGGCTTGTAACAATCGTATCCCAGGGTACATCCGGGGCTTCCACGATATAACAGTTCTCGCCGTTGGTAAGAAGCAAGATGTTATAAAAAATACGAGTTCAGCTCTAAGTATACTACTACAAAATAGCTCTGTGCGTGCACATGCGCGTGCGTGTGCGTGTGGAGCACGATCTTAAGTAAAACCGACATCAGAAATTGCCAAGAGATGGAAAGCTCACTTACCGCCCCGTCATCATACTCCAACGAGTAGCTAGGTTTGAAATTTTCTATTCTCTTATCTTAGAAAACATGTAAATATATTCATACGTATAAATGTGCGTGCGTGCTTGCGTGTGTGCGCGTGCGCGCGCGTCAATGCTGATCTATGCGTGCTCGCCCGTGTATGCGCTAAAAGTACAAACAGCAAAAGAAAATAAGGAAAATTAACTGCATTATAAAGTCTACTAAAACCATCCATCGACCAAAAGAAGCCCTTGTTTCTTAATGCCAAGTTTGCTGTAGCCCGACTGGGTGCGTGCGTGGAGTCATTCACAATAAGAATGGAAGAACCAGAGACTGTTTAGTGTTTATGAAATAAAAGCAGCGTTCTCTAAAAGACATAATATATAAATTGTGTTAATTACTGTTGGGCCATTTCGTGTAGGAACAATACATCCGGATTTATTGTCAGTCCACGGAAATAACAACACCCACAGACAGCACGAGAGTGTCGTTAAGTACATACGTTCAGTAATGGAAACCTTCTTTGAAAGGAAGGGCATATAGCTTCTCGTTCGAATGTTACAAAAATTCTGTCTTATCTGTGATCTGTTAGTTACCTTTTGCCACCTCCTCCATCCCCAAGAACGAAAGAATACAACTTCAAACATTCACCCACCCCATTACAATTGTTAAAAAGAAGTTACGTAACAAAAGTAAAGAATTACCATGGCAACAGGGAGAAGAGAGAGAATAGCCAGCTTTAGCATCATGACGAACTCTGCTGTGTTCCAGAACAGCGATGAAAAAACTGAAGCTTACCTGTGCCCTGCTGTGAGATTATTTCTTTTGTCGTGAACTGTCTTGCACAGTCACATTTGAGGTTATCTGAGAAAAGAGGACAGAATCGTACCGAAAAATTGTAAGTCCTCACTATTTGGTGTTAGATGTAGTCACTGCGCGCACTGTACGGGCCTACGCGGATTTTCAGCCATGGGTTCCCTTGTGATCTCTATGACTGACGGAGAACTAGATTGTAGAAAGAAAGAATGAAGTAAAGAAAGAAAGAAAAGAAAGAAGAACAAAAGAAAATAAAAGTATAAAGAAAGAAGGGAGGAAAGTGCAAAAGGAAGACAGAAGGAAGGAAAGAAAGAACAAAGTACAAACGATCCAACGAAAGAACGAAGGAAAAACAAAACAACACCACATCCCCAGTCACGCGAACACGTACTTATAAAGACTCATACAGATGACTTTCCACAGATGGGTGGAGACAAACACTTTATTTTATTATCAACACTTGTGGTATTGGGTATGTGCAGGTCTTCCTGCATCTTTTCTAATCCTAGATATCTAGGTTTATGTGGGTACCTGGTTTCGCGTATCTCTACTTTTCCTAGCAGGGAGGTATCATCAGCAAACTGTCTTGTTTTAACATGTTTAGCACATTTTGGGAGTTTTGCAATCATAATGTTGAAGAGTAAGGGGCTTAACACACTTCCTTGGGGTACTTCACTAGCTAAGTTTACCTCCTTGGAGGAGCTTTCCTCTGTTCTCACTTTGATTTTCCGGTCTGACACAAAGGATTTTATGAGTTGAACTACTTTAGTGAGAGAGCCTATAAGGTACAGTTTTTGGATCAGCCCCTCGTAGCAGAGCATGTCATATGCCTTTTCTATATCCCAAAAAACCACCCCACATAAGCTTACTATTTTCTCTGTCTTAGCGTTTATAATCTCTTGTTGTAAGACTAAGGTGGTCCATTGTGCTGTGTTTTTTTTCCTAAATCCACTTTGCTGTGGTGGGAGGATATTTTTGGTCTAAAAAAAGTTGAGCCTATTTTAAACTATTGTTTCTAGCACTTTTCCAAGCTGTTATGTGAGTACTATAGGTCTGTAGCTAGATGTGGCTGATTTAGTTTTTCCAGGTATAGGGATGGGGACCACTGTAGCTACTTTCCACAGATTTGGAAAGGTTCCCTTATCAAGTATTTCATTACATTATTGTAGCATTAACTGTTTGCTAATGGGATGGCTTTTTTGGAGCATTTCTCATGTTATCATGTCAGGGCCTGGGGCTGATCCTTGCTTTTTAGCCTTTAGTACTCGTTCTAGTAGCATCAACTGTCTGATGCTCCTGGCCCCAAGGCACACGGGAGGGACAGCTGTGAGAAGTTTCCGCTTGGTCGAGTATTCATGAAGCTGCTTTTTCAGCTGCAAGCTTAGGATGTGGGCGTTTTCCCAGCCGCTGTCAAGATCCTCTTTACTCTGCGGGCCCCAAACTTTGTCATACAGACCCAGGACTCCCCAACACTGCTGGCCGTCGCCGCCGAGAATTTCCGAGGTTTTCTGCTGACATCTCAGGTCGGCATCCTGCTTGGCGCTCCCTGAGTGCAAGTGAGAACAGTTTTTGTTGTGGATGCTGTAATCAAAGTCTGAGCAATAGCTGACGCTCTGTGTTAAGAGCGCCAACGTCTGACGACATCTGTCACATCTCTTCAACGTTGTTATCATCGAGATATTCACGGGCCAGCTTCTGGATGATTTCATAAGCCGCTTCCTCTAGCAGTCGCTCGCTGCTGTGCGTGGTAACTCCGATATCAGAACCAGTAGGTAAGTGCATGGAACTGGAAAAGAGATCGTTCTGTTGCCAAGAATCGGTTGTACTCCACGTCGTCACCTTGAGACCAGAGGATGTCTCAGATTGCCAGGACGAAACTGCGCTCTGACTCGGCTGGTGAAGACCAGAGAAAGGTGTTTGGGAATACCAATATTCTGTCTGCGGGACGAAACCAGAAAAGTGAGTGCTGGACTGGCTGGACTCTTCATTGCATTTTGCCTCTTGGAGAGTAATGTGTGTGACATCTCCTCTCCGCTCTTTTTTTTTTTTGGTGATCCTTGTATTCGTGCAGCTGTTTCTTCACCTCCAGGATCAAAGCAAACATTTATTTTAAAAAATGAAGAAAAGAAACTATGTCATTGAAAGAAGTCAGCAAAACCAGTTCTGATCCGTTTTCCATATCCTAGTCATAAGGGCAAAGGTTAGATTTGTCACGTGCTTAGTCCTCTGGGTCCTATTCTGTTTGGGTGAGGCGCCTTCGGACCGTCTTCTACATGCTGACCTCCAGCTCAGCATTCGGAGCGGGTATCTCCACCCGGACTACTGCGCCCTCGGGGACAAACTACTCATTGCCACGCTGTGTGACGTCATGGGAGCCTTGTCCCAGGGTCAGCCTCTGCATTCCCTATTGTGGAAGGCGGACGGTTGGAGGGGAGGGGGGTCGGAATACACGAGATGCTGTTGGTTACAGCGAAAGCTCACCACCACTTTGCACCTTTCACACACGTACGGCTGTATTAGCTGCAGCTGGTCAACTTCCGCCTCGCGAATCCTCGGGTCCTGACCTCGACCTTGCACGGGAACATTGTCCTCGACCCTCGCAGGCTTTTGACACAAAACGCTGGAAGTCAGGTTGTCCTGACAACCCTGGCCCTGGTTGTGAGCAGGGCTGCCTCTCCGCTCTTTTTTTCTGTTCTCGTACACCCGATCCAGGAGATCCGAGTATTCCTGCAGCTGCTTCTTCACCTCCAAGATCAAAACTTGGGCATCTTTCCAAGCATTTTCCAGATCCTCTTCACTCTGCGGGCCCCAGACTTTGTCGTAGAGACCCAGGACCCCCCAGGATTGCTGGCCGGATGACCAGCTCCCGCCCTGATTCCCAGTGTTTTCTTCTACACGCTCCTCGGGTGCGCAGTCCTCCTCAGCGCTACTCATGTCGTTGTCGGAATTTCCGGAGCTGTTGGTGCTATAGTCGGAGGCAGACTGTGATGATCCCCGGATGTTCTGTGTCTCGCTGGAGATTGTGACATCATCGTCTGAAAAACGGCTGGACACGGCCTCTACATCATTTGACGGACTGGCAGCTGCCTGGGCTCCGTCAGATTTCTCCTCTTTGATCTGCCGCACTGCAATGATTTCTCCTGATTCTAATTGGCTGCCAGAAATAAACCCACGTGCCAGGATGTAGATGACGTCATAGGTACCTCCTTTGAGGAAGATAGGGCTTCTACGAGGGACTATCCAGACCTCAGAACCAGTGCTTGCGTGGAGACCAGAGAACTGAGTGTTGGTTCCCCAAGCTGCGTTTTCCGCTGGCACGCCGAGACTGCTAAATTCACCAAGATTGCCGAGACCTTTTATCTTCAGCGCCAGCTTCTCGTTGGAAGCCTTCACCATTATTCTGTTTCCATCGACTGTGTGCGTTTCTATGGAGAGCACGAGGTGAACGGAAGAAGACTCTCTGAAGGTGACGAAGCCGAACCCAAGGTTTGTCCCAGGGAGAAGGTAATTAGGGCAGACACTCAGTTATGTCCCCGAACCTACCAAAGTATCAGCCAAACGATGTTTGGTCAGTGTTCCACCTGAGCTCATCGACAAAGATTCTTCTGCTCTCTTGACGACTGATGGGGACCAACGTCATCCTCTGGTCATCCACTAAAACCAACGCACTCGCTAGTCAAGATTCTGTCTCCGGGACGAAACCAGAAAAGTGAGTGCTGGACTGGCTCGAATCTTGATTGCATTTTGCCTCTTGGAGAGTAGAGGAATGTGTGTTACATCGTCTCTCCCTGTGGTTCATGTGGACGAGCCGAGAGCAGAGGACCGAGTGCTGGCCTTGCAGGACTGTCCACTCCATTTGGCTTCGAGAGGAGAGGAAGATGTGTTACACTGCAACGACCTTGTGCTCTGTCTTGGGTTTCGGAGACCATAGGACTGAATGCTGGATTGCGAAGACTTTTCGTTGCAGGCAGGCACCTCAAGACTGTCAGGGTCGAAGAGAACACTAAACATTTTTGTTCTTAGCGCCCTTTTCACGTTGAATGGCCTCACGACAAATTGATTTCCATTGACGATATGCGTTTCTGTCGAGAGCGCGAGAAGAACCGAGGAAGAATCTCTGAACGTGACGAAGCTGATACGACCTCTTCTAGACCGGAGGTTGACAGGGGGCATGCTATCAGTTATTTCCCCGAATTTCTCGAAGTATTGTCGAAGTGATGCTTCTTCAATGTTCCAGCTTAGCCCTCCAATAAAAATTCTTCTGTCGTCTTCAGTTCTGGGCACAGGTTTGGTGTCACGATGTTGGTCCACTAGAGAGGAATAGAAATGTACGCCGTGTCAGTTCATGAAAAGCAGCACGTACAACAGAAACCTATCACGTATTTACACTCGGCTTTATATAGGGTCTTATTTATGAATTTCATATTTATATGCACTGTCTAAACACATTTTTGTAGGTTTTTCCTGCTTTATGCCGAAACATCAACTAAAGCTATGTCTCTGCAAGCAAATATTGGTGACAAAGCGAGAAGACCGCCAGGTGTCGCCACATCCCGAAACTTTAGTCGGGAGTACAACAGTGAAAGTGACGTCATCTTGAGAAGAAGCAAGCTAGGGGTACTGTTGTTTAGTCTAGACCAGAAGGTAGCCTTCTCATGAAAATCATTGCGCGACTTATTATCGGGTTGTTCGTATTTTGAGGAAATAGAAGACGGAGGGAAATGATTTAAGTCAAGTATATGTTTGAGACATCAGCTTCCCAGAATGTTGAAAGGAAACGTACCTGCTGTCCACCTCAATCACAAAGATTGCGAGAACACGACCCACTGATATGCTCAGATTTTCGTTTCCGTTATTTACATGGTCTCTTCTTATTACTTGTTATTATTGCTCTTACTCCTCACGATCTATCTATATGACGCCGTAACGAACTGTCGATCAGAATCCGTGGAATAAATATCTCCGATCAGTAGTAGCTACGATACCAAATTATGTTACTCGCAATATAAGCATAATATGAAAGAAATATTTATAGGAATTTATGGAATGTATAGAAATATATGGAAGCACTAAATGTTTAGCTATCATTGTCGTTAAAAAACTCTGAATACACTATAATTCTGGCGTGCCTTTATTGAAATATTTTGTCTTAGTTCGCACAAACCAATTCCATTCTGGCCAAGATTGTAGGGAAGACAGTCAAGGTAAAAAAGTCAGCATGATAAAAGGTTAATGTCTTTGACTTTTTCCCCCCATCCGTCGGGAAAGAAATCAAACACTTGTTTTCACTTTTTCCTTTTCTCAACAACTTCCCATAGTTTGTATACAGAACAGGATATTTCAAATGAGACTTCCTTGTTATTAGACTTATTCCACCAGAACACAAAGCCGCCGCTGGCCTTCCTAACTCCTGCCCCCCTGCTCACGCGTAAAAAGTCCCCCCAAACAATAGTTAATAAATAAGAGACTTAGTCACCCACAAAAAACCTGTCCCAGTGGAAATGTCAATACGCGGGTGAATTTCGAAAGTTACTAATCTGCCAAGCAAGTGAAATGTTTCAACTTTTCCTGCAAGATTGCAGCAACGATGCAGGCGATGAAAAGCATATGTTGGTACTTTGACTCCATTTAATAAAGAACAGACTCAGAAAAAAATCCAAACTATTTTGCAGAAAAAGGAAGAATAAAATTAAAGACTTTTCCGTGAAATCAAAACAAAGGCCTCCGCTTGAATCATCTTGCCTCGCTGGCTTCCTAACTACGCAGTTGAACTGAAACAATTTAATTCCTAACATTAGTATGACTGGGCTTTAAAGAAACGCAAAGAAATGTTTATAACTGAGTTTTATTTACCTGCAAACACAAACAAAACGTTGCTGCTGCACAAGTTGTATCCGACCGCTGGCTTAAATGGTGCATGTATACCGAACTGCTACAGGTCTGTCACTAGCGCCATATATAGCGTAAACACGCACAGCGCGTTTGGTAGAAAAGCCCAATTCAAACATGCCATAATCCCTAGCAACAAAGTTAACTATAATATACTGATAATAGTACAATAAACTGGTGTTGAAACGTAAGGGCTTTTCGTATGGGGACAAGCATGAGTTTGATTTCGCGTAATACTGCACATGAATCACTGTGCATGCTAAAAGGTGCAACCATTGAGCAGCTGCACAAAAATAGAGAATGTTCTAAATCACAGTTGTGTTATGAAAATAAATATTTGGATGAAAACTGGTCACTGTAAGCTATTATATCGCATAGTTCTTGGTGTTGGGACAGTTAGAAACTGGTCTGTACAGAACAATGATTCCAAAGATGTACATTGAATTATTGCACGAAGGGATGACCAGCCTTGCAAAGCCGACATCGATAAAAACCTAATTCCACTGCAGGCGGAAAGAGAAATTTAAAAACTATAAAATGATTCCTACCTGAAATCTATCCAGTGTCAGTTCTGTGTAAAACGCTGCATTGAAAAAATGAATCAAAATCCTAGAAGCAGTATGGCGCTCGTTATCGCCTTGCTAAGTCCTAAACAGTATCGCGTGGTCTCGTGAGCACAGTTTAGAAGTCGTGTATTGTGTTGTCTAAGGGAAAGAACTCGACAGAAAATGATTCCGCTATAAGAAAACACCAGTTACATCCCTTGTCTCAAATTAAATGTAAAACAAGGGAACTGTACCAAGCTAGAAAGGGACAAAGACAAAGACAATCTACATGTTTCGGGGCACTACCCCTTCATCAGGACGACACAAAAACGACGACAAAACGAAAAGGAAAAAGACTTGTCTGCAGTAATGTGGCGCGTAGGCTGCAAGCAGGAGAATCCTACGCGCCACATTACTGCAGACAAGTCTTTTTCCTTTTCGTTTTGTCGTCGTTTTTGTGTCGTCCTGATGAAGGGGTAGTGCCCCGAAACATGTAGATTGTCTTTGTCTTTGTCCCTTTCTAGCTTGGTACAGTTCCCTTGTCTTACATTTAATTTGGGATTATCCTCCAAGCGGCAGTCACTTGTTTTTCTTTTATCCCTTGTCTCGTAAAAAAGTCTCCGCAACACGGCTTGTGATAAGACGGCCACAGTAGCACATTTCTTCTGAAATGGCGAACGCGCTAAGATGGCGTTGTGTATACTCAGGCTGCACAGAGTGATATCCTGGGCAGACTTGCATGAGCTTTCTTATCTCCTGTTCATTCGTAATGGTGGACGTAAAATATACTGGGCGAATGGGCCTTACGACTGTGCTTATGACAGGAAGTGGAGATAAGAACGCTCATGCAAGTCAGCCCAGGATACTGTTGGCGGTGATACGTAAATCTTTACCTCGCAGTGTGAGCTGATAGTTTACCATCTAGACTCTCCTATCCGCCAGACCCGCCAAGCAGAACTTGTATGTATATAATGTACAGCTTTTGTTGTGTGTATATATATAGCAACAAAGTGTATTGACGTCTGTTGTACCTCGTCTTATTATATTCAGCCAATGTGTGTGTGTGTGTGTGTGAGAGAGAGAGAGAGAGAGAGAAGGAGAGAGAATAACTGTTGATCAACTTGTGCAGACTGTTTGCTTTGGCTGTGCACATGCTGAGCGATCTAACTTACGCGAGTGGGCGAAACGACTAAGGCGTGCGGGCAAAATGGTTAACGGGCGAAATGGCAATTGGGCGAAACGACCGCTCTCCGCATATTACACGTACATGTTTTCCTTGGAATAATTACTGAACAGTCTGCTGAGAAATAAATATACGACAACCGCTTTCGTAAATGAAGGCAGAATTAATTTGTCTTGGAGTTTATTCTCTCAAATCCTAGTTTCACGATGTTAATTTATCAGGTCAAATAGATGAGAAAGACATTTTATAAGTATAAGGGGTTTTAAGTTTTAATTAACAGGATGCCGCTTGAATATCAACAGAGCGATCACAAATGTGTCTTACTAAAGATATGCATCTTCTCTATAGCACCATGCAGATGCCATTCAGATCATGTGGTATCAGTTTAAAAAGATGGGTGGGCGGGGGGTTTCCAGATATATCCAGTCCACAATCTGGCAATAAGAATCTCTGGACGAATTAACTGGAATACCGTGGAATAAAGTTTGATTATGCTGTGTGAATATTTCGTTCTTTGCTGTCTAACAGTAGGGGATCGTTGTCGATGTTAAATTATATCGCACCACGCATGTCGTAGAATCTTGGTTCCATATCTTCTTAAACCCATAAAAAGAAAAAACGCCTGTTGGTATATTTCCAGGCGTGAAACCCCGAGAGGTAAAGACACTGATTACACACTACGCGCAAGTCCTCAGACTTTACAGACTTTCACGAGCAATAGGCCAGAATGGTAAACTTCTTTCTGGCCCGCAGCTACACACCCTTCAGAACTTTTGCACTCTGCCAAGCAAAAAGCTGCAGCCACACCACCAAAAACTATCCTCCGATCCACCCACAGCCCCCAAAAGCACAAAAAACCTCCGCCAGTTGCTGTTTAGACCCACCGCCCTCACAACATGCCTGTGCGTAAGATCTTTTGCAATTGTGCACTGACAGAAGCTGCGGAGTTGCCAGCAACCTTAGGTAGCACGTCCGTGGGACCAAAACCAAGAGTTGCGGATTCGGATCCTGCGTCCGGCACAAGTATTTGGTCTGCATATGGTTCTTAATGCAGGATTTTAGGGTACTTCATTTTCCTCTAACTTTCTACTTGTTCAGTATCCTTCATTACACTTTTCTTAGTCTGTCCTCTGAAAGAGATTCGAACCCACAACGCTTTGTGTCCCTGGTGAGCATGCACACGTTACCGCTGTCATTATACAGTACACCTCACCCAGCAAAGAGGAGAAAAAAATAGAAAGGAATGCAGGAAGCAAGGATACTAGAACAAAGGAAAAGTTTCAACGTCAACAAGTACAGGTATCGTGTTTTTTTTTAATCTACCCGGACATTCCCTTTTCCCACGATATGTCCGGTCGGTACAATTCAATCGCATCTTCATTTTCTTCAGAGACAAGCGTGGTATCATGATTGTTCAGGTCTCATTTCCCTTCGTAAAACTGTCCATAGGCCTCGTTCTCCCTGCATAATTAACTCAATTGTGACGGAGAATCCTACCTAGAGTAGGTCCCGGGGGGCCGGGGCATTTTTAGCCTTTTTTCAAAAATTCATTAAAAAATCCCCCAAGACAATAAAAACATTATTTAAAATTGCTAACTAACCACAATAAATAAAGAAAACTCATTTCTTACCGTGTTTCTTGGACCTTGTTCCATCATTTTGTAAATCCTTTGATGGAAACACAACTGAAGTTGAACAAATCAAAAAGTCCTCGCCATTCGTTAAACAGTCTGTACGACATTGTTTACTACATGTGCTTGCACGTTTTTCTCTTCGTAATCACTTTCTTGGTTCTTTCAGGCACAAATACTCTTATCTTCATCCACTTTATCACAGTAAATTTGCGAAACATTGTCATTTTCCTCTTTAGCGTGTAATTTGAAGAGTAAATCTAGCATTTCTCAAGTGACAGACGACATGTGAGTACTCGCTTCAAACTCTGCCGAAAACCGGTCTCACTGACAGTTTAAAACACAGAAAAGGGAAGCAACTCGTGAAGAAATGATTCAGCTTTCGATTGTAAGAGTTCTTTCCCTTAAAAGATTAGCAGATGAAATTTTAAAAATCATAATTCGAACGGACTTAATCTGACCCGTAAGGCGGAAACGTAGTGCCAATGGAGCGGGCTGTCGGTTTTTCGTACGGTGTCAAAGAGTTAACTAACAGCTTAAAGTGTCGATAGGAATAAGAAATTTTAACAAAAACCAGTCTTACTGTGAGTTCCAGATGTGTGTTGCATAAGCCTCCCTTTTAACCTGTTCATAAGTTCTGATGCACGTGAAATATCTTACGACCGCCCATTCATTCTTTGTATTTACGGACATCTTTAAGTGTAGCGAAAACATGCAAAGGTCGTGGAAGTTTCTGGTCACCAGGTGCATTTTATGGTCAATTGTAAGCATAAAAACATCCATGCATGCAAGCTACCCCCGGCCAGAGAGAAGCAAGGGGCCTGACGATAACTTTTTACCTGGACGGTTCCCATGGGGAGGGCATGCCCGGTAGACAGGTGTCCGGTAGACAGGTGTCCGGTAGACAGGTGTCCGGTAGACAGGTGTCCGGTAGACAGGTGTCCGTTAGACAGGTGTCCGAAGCACGTTTCCTCGGGTACTTAAGACGATCACCAACAGGGGGACTACACCGATTCACCTGCACGTCTTCGACAAAAGACACAACTACCTACCATCATGCTGAAGCTGCTCGCGCTGTCTTTTGTGGCAGTTACCATGGTGAGTATTTTAATCTCACCCCTCTTCTCCCCGTTGTTCCTTTTATTTCTAGATTCTAAAGCAAACAATGTGATTTTCTGTCATTTGCTACACTACGCGAATATGCGCGAGAAGAAACGTGTGTCTCGCAAAATCCCGCCTGTGCTCGAGACATGCACGCTTTTATCTCTTCGCGTATGGGCATCTTTTCACCCAGTGCAGAAATCGGATTTAGAGCTGTAGACAGTTTGCCAGAGGCCTCATTTTATTTGATATAGCAATAAACAACAGTCACTATGTCACCAGGAAACACATGGGAAATTAGAGAGGCGGGTAGAGACCCAGGCTGGGAATTCAGGCAGACAGACAAACAAACGCAAGATCAGACAATACAATGAAACACAAACTCTGCCAGGCGGTCAACCAAGTTGAAAGGGAGGCAGGCCACCCGCTTGGCAGGCAGGCAGACAGACCTACAGGCAGACATACCCTACACAGAACTTCAGATTCAATATGGAATGTGTATACATGAAAATACTTCTTCTCCTCAGGCCCAGTTTATTCGGTCTGGCAATATTGTCATTGACCGAGTTGGCGAGTTCCGGGTGGAGTATGATGATCAACATGTATGTATATGTTTACAACTTGTAGGGGTTTTATGTTGTTGGTGGTTTTTTTTTGTTGAGAAGTTTGTAAGTTTTATTTTTATTCCTTCTTTACCCTCAGTGGATATGAAGACATCTTATATAATACACAGAATAAAAAAAGTTCAAATAAACAAACTCTTTTCGAAGAGAAATAACACCATCAATACAAAACAATTCTGAATATTGAATAATATTATTTAGTACGATTTACAGATGAATAATTTTAGTTTGTGAGAATATTTTGCACGCAATAAATAGTGAGTTTCTGCATACGTCACCTGAGATTGTTCTGAACGGATTGTCACTAACCTGTACACCTGTACAATGGCAGAATATCATTCTGCTGGTGAGTGAAAGGGAGTGCTTTATCGTCGAGGCACCTGATGCCACCTGGGATCCATTGGTCCGTGACAACGAGGAACTGCATGCCGCTGCCGTGAGTATCTCGATCGCACGTGGCTTCGCGAGAAGTGTTCTCGATGCGTGCGTCCAGGCTTGAAACTCCTGCACCCTATCTACTGCTGTTTGCACATAAATGTGCGTGCGTGTGCGCATGAGTACGTGTGTGCGTGCGCGTGCGCGCGCGCGCGCGCGTGTGTCTGTGGAGGTGAGGGTGATTGTGTGTGCGTGTGCACCTCCATGCGTGCATGAATGTATGAGAGAGAGATAGGCTTTGTGAGGCTGAGGGGTTGGTGTGTGTTTGTGTGTAGGGGGGATTGTTTCGTCCCTAATTCAAGCATGAAAGACGATATTGGTCTAAAGCAGAAAATTGTCAGCCAGCCATTGACAGACAAGTATAGATTATCGGCCGACGTCTTTTCGAGTCTCTTTCAAACTATTATTCTGTGCCCCCACAGCCTTTGGCAGTCTTGCTAAAGCTAACAATTTTGTGACTGTAAGCATCTCTTGTGAGCCATGCTGTTTTTTTTTATTATTTCTCATTTAAATACTTCCTCCACACGAGCCAAGTCATTTATCTGGGAGCTCCTTGCAAAGCCTCCTGTTTTCGCCCACCCTTTTTAGCTCACGATTTACGCGATCCCTACTGTAACACTTCTTTTGACCCCGTCCCCCTGCCAACATTGAAACTTCTTACGAACCCCACAGACAAACCTTTCGATCGCCTTTCCTTTTCTTATGACCTTTATTCATGTGCCCCCTTACAAAATTTGTTGAGATTTCTCTCCCAGCAAAACATTCTCGTAACGCCATACCCAAAACTGTTGTGACCAATATATGGTCCACACTATATGGACCCGAATTTTATCTAGTTCTGCGTCTTCTGGGTTATTTATTTATTTTATAAATATACCAGGCAGTAAAGTTTTGTTATTTGACAGTTGATTTTTACAAGTCTGTACCTACTTTTTTCCCTGGCGGTTTCAGTTGGCCATCGTCAGACAGATCGACGCCAACAGGGGTCTGATGGAGATAACTCAAAGGGAGGCCACCCGGGCTTATGAAAGCCGCCTGGAGGAGTTGGAGTGCTTCAGGAAGAATGCCTACAAGGTCGATTACAACGCCACCAGTGCGTGAACAAAACAGATGATTCCAAGGTGTGTGGTGGGTCTGACGTTAGAAAACTGTTGACATTTGGTTGGCTTTTTTTAGGAATGTGGTGGAGGTTTATTAGAATGTCTTACTGTTCAACGATGAAATGCATTCTAAAGGAGAGCGTGTCTTTATTTTTGAACAAAGATATTGGCTATTATAAACATATGGAAATGATGAGCAAATGTTTTTATAAACAGCATTCTCATGAAAACGTGTTCTCTGCTTTGCTGTATTGCTAGACTAAGTAAGATAAATAACAATAATAATCATTACTATTATTGTAAGGCGCCTAATCGTATACAGTAGTTTGAAGCGGAAGCGCACTCACACACGCATGCACGCACGCACGCACATGCCGACGCGCAGACACTAGTGCACGCGATGCATCCCCTTGTGCGTGCAAGCAGGACAGGATGAAATGGCTTATGACAGAAAAAACAGAGGCGTTTAAAAAAACTTTAAAATTAGACAAAGTGGGCAGCCTACGTATGGTGATAAAAAGCGCAGAAAGTTTAATATTTGTTATAACCTGTGCCTTTTATGTCCTGGTATGATGGTATTCTGAATCTAGCTTCCAGAATGCGTACAAACAATCGTGATGTCATGCACCTCATACCACCTAGCTGCTGTTGTATAGGTGTTCGCTCTGTATGTTGCAGAAAATGTTTACCCACCATATGCCGAAGGCACGTCACCGGGAACTCGTTGAAAAAACGCCAAGGGAGAAATAAATTCTTAATACACCTTCTAATTCTTCGATTTTTAAATTACATTCCTGGAATGTCTGTGGTGTTAACTGACGGAAAATAACATAGGAATCACGCAAAAGTCAAACAAAAATCACACATTAGTCAAGTAGAAGTTACCTAAAAATCACACAGAAAGTACCCAGAAATCAAGCAAAAATTACACAGAATTCGCGCTGATATCATGCTGAAAAAAAAATTAAAGGAGACATTATAGCGAACATAGAATATCAAAAAGGAAATCAAAAGGAACAGCAAGCCTTTAAAAGTGCTTAATCGGGAAAAGTTCCTGGAAAACACCCAAGGAATGAAAAAAGTAAAGAATAAAATGTATATCTTTTGCCTACAATGAGCTCAGTTTCATATTGTTTACATTTAATACTGATCGGTAAACACCACAGGGTTATTGTCAATGTCATTTTTTTACTCTCGCCGTCCCACACAAAGAAGAGGTTTTTACTTCGTCATGAGGATAACAGACACCAGACATTGTAATATCATTTATCTGAGATAAACCAACAAGGAACAATGGTGCTGCGGCAACATATAAATGTCACAATGTTCTTTATTCCTTAGCTGAACTTCGAAGCGAAACTCGGAGTTTTGAAAATTCGAAGCCAGACTTTTTAACTTGCAGTAACTCTTCTCCCTTCTGTCCTTTTCTCTCTGATTATCTTCCCCTTTTTAGTCCATGAGACAGTCACGTTTCATTATACACGTATCTTTATTTTCTTCTCTTGTCGGAAGGGATGAACACAGGCGCACGCTCTCACGTACACACACAAAGAAACACACAGTGACACAGATACACACAGAGCTAGGCAGGGCAACTTCTTTTATCTGCATGAACATGCCCATTTCTCACGATATGCCGAATCAGTACAATTCGATCGCATTTTACTTTTCTTCAAATACTGGCTTGGTATCACGATTTGTAATCTCATTTTTGTTTATAAAACTGCCCATAGGGCCCGTTCTCTCTGCATACTTGACTAACAGTTTTAAGCATTTCGCGTCTGTGCTGCATAATCCTTCATGTAACTTGTTCATACTTAATGTCGAGGGTTTTTTCCCCCTTAAGAATGATACAGATTGGAACACGAAACGCAGACCTGGTCCTGGATTGGGTAGCATAATCGTTCGTATTTGCCTTCTGCAGTCATAAAACCCACTCACCCTTGCATACTGAGGCGAGAAGATGACCAACCTTATGGTAAAGTCTGTTCACCAGAAGAAGTATGCATGTAAAGGATATTAAATTTATTCGCGAACAGCGGATATTTTCTGTCTCTAAAAATGCTATTTCGGCGAACATGGGATTAGCTGTTCACTCCTGAGACGACCGATTAACGTAATTACCGCATATTTACGGAAAATAAGCTATTCGGTTTTCGTGCATAGGAAATTAAGGAACTTATTCCTATCATGGCTGCTATTCTGGAATAGGTAATCTATTCGGGTTTCGTGCATATGGGGCCAGGTGTATTTTATGTTCAACTATAAGTATGAAATAAAAACACGCATTCTTATGCAAGCCACCCCTGATCGCAGTAAATCAGCCTGCCTGAAGATAACTTCTTATGGCTAGGGCGTGGACAGCACATGCAATCGACGCGTGTGCAAAGCACGTGCCCTCGTGTATTTAAGCTGGTGACCAGCAAACCACAACGCCGATTGACCTGCACGTCTTCGCCGAAAGACATCAATACCTACCATCATGTGGAAGCTGCTTGTTCTCTCGCTTGTGGCCGTTGGCATGGTGAGTAGATTAAACCTCCTCTCCCTTCTCCCCCTCCATCCCTACTGTTTCTCCCGTCTAGTTTCGAAAGCTAAAAAATTAGCAACAATCACAAATCGTTATGCCCCAGAGCAAACTTACTTGTGTGTATATACTTGATGAATTTTGAAAACTGAGTTCAAAATCCCTTCCATCTAGCCCCATCCCCCTGTTATCTCATCCACTTTCCTACTTTCTTCATCCCCCCCCCAACCCCTCACCCAATCTTTCTCTTTCGTACCCTCTCTCTCTCCCCTCTCTCTTTCTCTCTCTATATATCTGTCTCTCTCTCTCTGCAGCCTCTTCTTTCTTATTGACATTGTTATATGGGAATGATTGATTTACTATTAATTTGGTGTGTTTATTTTACCTTGTAAGACCCACACTTACCGGCACTTACAGCCACCAGCCAGTCTAGAATGCGCGTGTTCGAACTTCGCACGGTCCGCACAAAAAAAGAGACAACACGTACCGTAGTTTACCCAAAGGACACCCTTCTCTTTTATTTACTCGGTTTCACACTCTTGTATCCTGTTTCGAAATCCATTACATCGTTAAAAAGTACAATTATAAAGTTAAATCTTCCTTCTAAATGTCGCCAAATGTTTCGGCCTTCGCGCGGTTTGACACTCTGTTCCCAAACCAAGAGTTCTTCCTAGATTAGGGAGTCATAGCATATTAAAGAACTGACACACTATGTTATATCACTCACAGTCCTTATTGGAAAATTCATGATTCTGCAACAAGATCGTATTTGTTTACTTCCGTCTCTCCTCTCCTCGTCAGTCTAACATTCATTACACAAGCACAATCGCCAATTCATTCACCAGAAAGTGAACGGGCTTTCTACCCCTATGATATCCTGAACAGAATGCCTCTTAACGATCACTTCTGTGATGCATTCTAGGTGCGCAACATCTGGCACAGATCCACCAAAACTCCAGTGGCTTAACACATAAATACACACACTAGTTCAAGTCCCTTCAGTTTAACAAACCAAACCAGCTCGTTTCTCCAGCGTCTGACACATTGTTACCACAGTGTCGACTGCGTGCGCAGTCCATTCATAAATAATTCATTGTACTTACTTGCTGCACACGCGGAAAGAACCTCTTTCTGTCTTACTTCTGTGTCTGCCTTCGAATCTGTGTTGCTGAGCTAAAACAGTAAACCTGTTGTGTTGTCTTCACTAGACCTTTGGCTTAATTTACAGGGGACAGCTGCTCGTGCCTTAATTCATCACTCGGGATGAGCACACACATACACACACAATGTTCTACCAACCGGCTGAAATTGCGTTTAGTCTGTCTCGCGAATAATCTGTGTGTCGCCACGTGCGCTATGAACTACTTCTCACTCCTCTAAACAAATAAAAGAACCACTACGTCAGGGTCTATCCGTTACTTGTCCGAACCAGGCATCCACAGTCGGCTTAAGACCTGCTGCTCCGGCCGTTTTTGTTGTTTTTTTTGTTTGTTTGCTTGTTTGTTTTGGGGGGGTATTGCTATTCCAGCAGCCCTCACGGGCGAAGAATTAATCTAAATAACAAGAAAAAGAGACCACCACACCTAGGTCGTGCACACGGGTTCTTTTGAAAAAGGTTAATGTGTATTAAATAATGTTCAGCTACAAACTCACCCACCCTGGGATGCTGCCATACAGATATACCACAAAGACAGTTAGTAAGGCATCCTGACAGAAGGTTTGTGGAGCAAGCTGGATAAAACGTACAGATAGAGAGGCAGGCAGACAGGTAGGCAGAAAGGCAGACGTCCAGGCAGGGGGAATGCAGGCAGACTGACAGACAAACACACAATCAGACAAGCCGACTGAGACGCGAACGCTGGTAGACAAATTGAAAGGCAGAATGACAAGCAGGCAGGCGGACAGACCGGCAGACAGATCTGAGGGAGAACTTAAGATGCAATGTGGAAAATGTATATATATATATATGGATAATATTTCTTCTCCTCAGACCCAGCTGATATTTCCAGGAGGTTTAGTCATTGATACCGCTGGAGGTTTGCGTGTGGAGTATGATGATCAACACGTGAGTGTACTTCTTATCTTGTACAAACATTGTTTGGTGTAATTATACTTCGAGTGTCTCCGGAGCTTTTTGTCACAAGTTTTGACAAAGTCGTATTGTTCTTCCTTTACCCTAAGCAGATATGAAGACAACTGACAAAATAAACAAAATGAAAGTGTTCACGAAAAGCCAGACTCAGAAAACGTTCAAAGAAAAAAATCCACACAAGTTTAAAAACAAGTATCGATAGTGAATGATTTTGTGTAGTACATTTTCTAGACAAATAGTTATAGTTTGAGGGATTATTTTGAACACAGTAACCAACTATTAGTTATATTTGAAAGGTTATATTTCAATATGGTATACATAACTTCTGATCGCATGCATTAACACTCTAAATATTTGTACCACTTATTACATGTAAAACGTGTTAAAGCAGGTGCAAAATATGTGCTGCATGTACAAATAGTGTCTAAGATGTGTGCTAGTGTGTTTTAAGTATTCTTGGCATGTTCCTAATTGACTGAACACTTGCTGCTGGCACACATTTGAAACATTATCAGAACACCATTTATATATTCTCCGGGCATTTGAACTCTTTCGAGAACACAAACCAGAACACCTTTTACACTAGTTTAATACCAACACATCTAAAGGGTTCTAGATAAATGTAAAACGTGTTCTGTTTTAGTAACAAAATAAGTGTTCTAACTGGAGCATAAGCCAGTCATATGGTAAACAATTTACAAAGAAAATAAATCTGTTCCGTTATTACTTAGGGGGAGGTGGATTGGTGTAGTTTTAATGGTGAGGTAAATGATTACAAACTAAAATAATAAAAATAACAGACTTCAGTGGAACAATATCTTGACCAAGTGTCACAAAACAAAAGCAATTCTAAACTGAAACGCTTTCAACTTAGGTTATGGAACAGAATTTTATCAGCAAATAGGTTTTTATTCTGAAGGAAGGTTCGTCTCTAGAGCAGAATATTCTATATGCCATAATGGGGAGGGGAAATCACTTTATGTAGCAGTGGCAGTTTGTACAGGAATTTTAGGAAGAGCTTCAGTTTACCTTGGTGAATAAATGCTAGCATATTCCAAATCTAAGATTTTCAGAGAACTTCGTTTCATTTAGTACCCAAGAAAAATATAAAGAGAATTATGCGCCAGTTAATATTACTAGCAAAATAGTATATTATATTTATCTATATACACGAATATATGTGGAGAAATAGTCAAGCAGTGAATCAACTTTTCTTAAGCCTTGTTGCGCCCAGGCACAATATATAGATGGATATCAATACATAATAGCCAACAGCGTCTATAGTTTTGACTTGATGCGGCTTTCTAACGTCGAAGTATTACAGTAATCTCCCCCCCCCCCCACAACCCCACCCATGTCTTCGTCTCTCCTTCTCTCTTTCTCTCCTTCTCTCTTTCACCCTCTCTGTGTTGCCATAGTAGCTACTAAAATTAAAGACCCCCATTGATATCCATAATGTATGGTTGGGTGTTTATATGGCTTTGTTGTCTTTTGAATTGTGGACAACATATAAGTGTGGAATAAAACTATCCAAACTTACTCTGTCATGTTAAATCCGAGAGTAACTGTGCCACACACAGCGAGTGTCGTCCACCGATTGTCGCTAACGACGTTTACCTGTTCGCTGGCAGAACATCATCCTGCTTGTGAACCAGACAGCTTGCTATATCGTCGAGGCACCTGATGCCACCTGGGATCCACTGGTCCGTGACCGTGAGCACCTGCATGCCAGTGCCGTGAGTATCTCGATCGCGCATGGCTTCGCGAGAAGTGTTCTCGAGGCGTGTGTTTAGGCTTGAAACTCCTTCACGCTTCGTACTAGTGTTTGTGCATGTGCGTGCGTGCGTGCGTGCGTGCGTGCGTGCGTGCGTGCGTGACGCGTTGTTTAGGTCACGTGACGGTTGCAATGTGACCAATAGAAACACTGAGACCCAAATGCATGTTTTCCATTACGTCGCGCAAAAGCAAAAGTGGTTGGGAAAGGTCGTCCTCTTGTTATTGGATAGGGGTGTGGGCAAACACGTGAGCAGGCTTTTAAAATTAAGTAACAACTAGAAACAAGTCACACAGACACTTCGAGTTCATAAGGGAAGCATAGTGAGACTGATCCTCCTCCCCTCCCCACTACACCCATGGTCGTAGCGCCCTGCTCTAGCCTTTTGCGACACCCATTCATGCTACTTGTAGTCCCAAAATGTATTTATATGAGCCTATTCTGAAATTTTTATTTTATTGTTTTTTTGTTTATTTTGCAAACAAATTAGTAAAATCCCATTATTTGACTACGGATTTTTGAAAGTCTGTAATGACTAAC
>SMGT01013950.1:37944-44443 GCA_004794575.1 Lanistes nyassanus | reverse complement strand
CCATTATATATATATATATATAAATAAATAGATTTCCTAACCGTTTTATTTATCTAGCAGCCCTCCTGTGACCCTTTTGAGTTATTATTAGCAAATTTATTTGTGCAGACCCTCTCCTGGGGAAAGTGTTCGTTATAATTCTCTCCGCCGTTGGTGCAGCAGTCGTTGTGACTGTAGTCGTTGTCGTGTTGGTAATTTGTTGTCACCGTCGCAGAGGTAAGGGCATCTGGTATTTTTGGCTTGTTCTGATTTCTGTATGTGCTGTCTTATTTCTGTTTTATTTTATGCTGGATTTACGCGACACAACATGCGCAGCGCTGTATGCCGCACGTCGAACACCTTTGATGAGTGAAGATTTTTTTGCAGGGAATGGCTAATGGTGTAATGTAAAGAACTCGTACATTCGAAAGCTGAATCATTTCTTCATTACCTACTTCCCTTACACTGTGTTATTTACACCGGTTTCCGACCACAATTCCAAGCGAATGAAAAATGGCTGTGAAGTGCGTATCCACACGTGCCCTGTCACTTGAGAAATGCTAGATTTACTCTTCAAATGACCCACTAATGAGGAAAATGACATGGTCTTGCAAATTTGCTTTGATAAAGTGGATGATCACAAAAGTATTTGTGGCTGAAAGACCCAAGAGAGTGATTACGAAGAGAAAAACGAGCGAGCACGTGGTGTAAACAGTATCGAACAGACTGTGTATAAGGAATCGTGAGGACTTTTTGATTACTTCAACTTCATTTGTGTTGCCATCAAAGGATTTATAAATTACGAAAGAAAGTTCAAGAAAAAAGTAAGACATGAGTTTTCTTTGTTTATTGATGTTTGCAACCAAGTTTAAATAACTTTTCTTTTGCTTTGGCGGGCTTTTATGAATTTTTGAAAAAAAAGCCTGCGTCTGCATGGGCGGCACGAGCTAGGAGCCCTCGGAACCAAAGTGATTAGCATGAGAAAATTTGCCTGACAACCCAGACATAGACTTTCGCATTGTGTCTAGTTGGACATCGCTTCTTCTGACTTTACAGATTACACTCATAAGTTAACGACTTCTACATCGACATAAAAGTTGCTATCACTCCCATATTTGTATAACATTTCACATTTCACTTGCATCAGGCTTTCCCTAGTTGTATTGAACTTTATCTGTGTGGTGACTCGACCTTGTGCTAATCTGATGTGCTATAGTTTGGTATTATTTTGTTTTGAATTATACTTATCACAAAGGTGAAATGTTTGCTTCAGCGGCCAAATGCAGAAGGATCAAGAACGCGGAGGAAGATTTATCACTCCAGCAAAATGAGACTGATAAAAAGAAAGGTACACTATGAAATTATTGTAAGGCTGATATTCAGAGCAGCTGCTGTAGGCTAACGCTGAAATACCGTGGCTAACACAGAGTACACATTCAACAGGATAACAACACGCGACAAAAATGCTAGGTTATGATACCGTTCTCCCATAGCTACAACGACGACTGCCAACTACGACAGCAGCTACAAACATGGGATGACATTGTCGCAGACACTGATGGTCTTTGACTGTAACAATACCGATGTAATAAATTAAGGGCACGAGAGAGTACCGCGTCAGATACAGAGTATAACTACTGGATAAGCATTTATGTTTGTTTGCTTGATTGCTTGTTTAGCTGATTACTTGTTTTTTTCTTTTGTTTCTTGTAGGCAAAAAGAAAGGGAAAGGGACAGAACCGTCTAACAAACTGTTACAAAGCCCCGCTGACATCGAAACGAAGACGTAAGGTGAGGCAGTGAGTGAGTGAGGGAGGGAAGTGAGTGAGCTAGTGAGTGAGGGAGGGAAGTGAGTGGAGAGAGTGGAGTGAGTGAGCGGAGTGGAGCTGAATGAGTGGAGTGAGTGAGTGGAATAGAGTGAATTAAGTGAGCGTGAGTGAGCGATAAAGCGAATGAGCAAAGAAGCGAATTTTTGTAAGCGTGCGAGAAGGAGAAAGAGAGCATGTTTGAGCATGCGCACGCAAGCATTTGGTGTGTGCCAAAGGCTGCGAGTGAATGAATGAAAGAGTAAGTAAAAAAGATTGAATGAACAACTCAGTAAGTAAAGAAGAAAACTAAGAATCAAAAGAGGGAGAAACTATTGCGGGGGGGGGGGGAGGAGGGGTTCGAGCGTGAACTGCACACATACAGCGGATATGGCCGGTAGCCATTGTATTGTTTTATTGTGGTTTGTGCTGCTTCTGCTTGTGTCGTACAGCTGATCTTCAGATTTCAAACAAATTCGCCTAACCATAACGAGATATACTGATTCAACTCTTTTAATTTACGATGTTAATTTTGTTGCGTACAGTCTGGTAAGAACAAACCCGATATTCGTTGCACCTCAGTTTATCTGGTTTTTTTAATATTTTTTGCAGGATGTTGGTATTCTCAAAACAATTGAACCTAGTCGTTTCAATTTCTCCCGTGAATCGCAATTACGGAAGTTTCGCTACACACGCCTTGACGTCACAGAGAAACCGTCCAACAGATCAGATGACAGAAGTGCACAGGCAAAGTGGTGGTTGACTGGATAAGTTTCGAAACCAGCCACCAGCCAGAGTAGGAGGGCCAGGATATAACATGGAAAGAAACGCCATGTCGTCAGCAAGCAATCCGTTTTTGCACAGGACATTGTCAGCAAAAACCATCTGCGGGGTTGTAACATTTTGTGTTTACCAAGGGTAATTTTGTCATAAATTCGGAATTTACTCAAGATACGCAGACATGTCCCTTTTGCACAAACGCAGACACGTTTCTCCAGACGCCCCCAGAGATTATGGAAAACAAACAATTCTATTTTGGACATCGGTCAATTTAATCCAGAAGTTTTCAATTCGCTAAGTCCTCCGGGAAAGCAGCCTAGTTCTCTGAGGACTTAAAGACTATAAAGGAACGAAGATAAACATTCAGTGGTGAACAGCACATTAACGAAACAAAATATGGAAGAACGCTGCTTGGTATAGTCTTGAGATTCTCTTGAGCTGAAGCTAGTAATGTCCATAACATTCTGTTCTCGCTAAGACAGACTGAATTGCGTCAGTCAACGTAGTAGTGCGTATTTCAGCCAGCTTATAATTTTATATGCGTAAGGACTGTATGGAGATATGTGTAGGTGCATTTGTAATGTACTGTGATTAGATGTACGATAAAGTTTTGCAACAATGGTAGGGGCAGCAACTCCTTCGAACTTTTCGTTTTCTGCTTTCAAGAGACTGCACGATGATCTCCCCTGATTGATAACGTTATAAATTCACTTTGAAGTGGGCAGGAGGAAAACCTTGTCTACATTTTGATGCACAAATAGCGGTAAAAGAAGCATGGGCACTATAAATAGCCTTCTGCAGATGTGTCGAAGAACGCAAATGCTGATGTGGAAATTCTGTTGAATAATGCTGATGTTGGAAAACTGCGAACGCGCTATGTTGTGGCAATTCTTAACTGATGTCAAGAAGGTCGTTTGAAACGGTTGTGATATCTGAGCGCGACAGGGGTCGGAAGAAAAGGCCAGAATAATTGTTAAGTCAGTTTACGAGTAGTGATGGTTTTAGAGGAAGACACATCCTAGCCTCCATTACAGCCAGTCACAAACCTTAATCCCTGTAGTTTGTTTTGCACAGCGAAAGATCATGAAGTTAAGATCAGTTTTAAAAACCAGTGTTGGCGAAAGTGAACAGGCATCTGCAAATCTTTCAAGTGCTTTGATTTTACAGAAACTGAATGAATACCATTCTGACCGTTCACGCCAAATGATCGAGAAGTGACCTGTGACTACATGGCTTCCCCTGTGTCGGTACCTTATAATTAAAAACTGCCTTGGATGCCAAGTTGTGTCAAGGATGGCAGCCAAGCTTGGGCCAAGCAAGATCTGGTCATGAAAAAGCTTGGCTGGCAGGCCTGTCACAAGCCTGGACGACCAGACTGTCACAAGCTTGTCGATATTTTTTCCCCTTACTGAGAAATTGCATCAATGATACAATAGCAATGCTTTTTCTGCTCTCACACCCTAAATAAAACCATACTTAACAATCGTCGACGCAAAGAGTCATCCCTGCGTCAACTCAATGTTCAATCTCTCCAGCTCCTGCTTGCACAGGAGGGGGAACTCAAGCTCTTGTGGCAGTTCCGGCCTGGCTGTATTATCCCTTGTCTGGGCTTCCGATGCCGACATTAACAAGCTAATATCTCATGTCAGTTTTCGTGGAAGTCACGAGGCAAGGATCTGTTCTTTGTTTCTCAGAACAGCTTCAAAGAATGGTCGATAGTCACCTGAACAAGAAGTCAACCAGCACATAGTTAATATAAATGTATATAGGGAAAGTTTTGTGGTACACATTACTTTCAAAATGCCAGTAGCTAACGTGCTTACTGAGGAATATATATATATATATTAGTGCTGCATAAGTTGCGCGTGTCCGTTATTATTGTCTGGTAATACATGTAGCTGAATGCCTTCACGCAAGCTTTAAGCAGATTGTTTAGGGAAGGAGTCAGCTACAGACATCAGAAAAGCTTAAGTTATTTCTGTGAAAAACACTCACAGTGATAATTTCTACAATCTGTAAAATAATAGGCTAGCATTTAAAAAGGTATTGTAGTTTTTAAGGCTATAGTGTCAACATCCAGCAACTCGACTTCTAAAAGGGTATACTAAAAATCCTTCATGAGGTTACATGGAAACAAAAAATTATGTCACTTACAGCAAGAGCCGGATGTCTGGTGGGTGAGCGAGAACGACTTCTCCCAGACCCCTTTCCAGCTGGTGCTGCCCTCTGGGTGGTGCAGGAGGCACACTGAAAAGGCGTATTTTGCTCTGCTGCTGGGGGAGGTGGAATAATTGAAACCCCTCTATGAAAAGGGTTGCTTGTCTGGACTGACAAAGGAGGCCGCGAAGTCTTATGAGGATTACGGGAACAGGGTGGTGTTGGTGATCCAGGTGAGGCAGGGGATTGACTTCTGGACTTCTCCTTGCTGACATTCAGTGCATTTACAAATATTAACATGGGTTTAAAATTCCAGCTATCCATAGGTGCCTCACTAAATTCCATATTAGTATAAAGGTAAAAACTAAACATTATTTAACAGCCACAGCACATAAATGAGGGTGTTTTGTTAATTAGAAAGTATTAGTACTGAACAAGGATGAGAAAATGTAAGAATAAAAAACCTACCCATTCTTGGCAAGTGAGGTTTGTCGTTTTGTTAATTCATCTTCCGTGCTGTCCAAATCTGTCTTCACCGTGTATTTTTTCTCCCATTTCTTGACCTTATTCCAGTCAGCTGTATGATAGAATAGACTAGAATCAGGATCATAGTAATTGCTGTTGATGGATGTGGACAGCTTATTCATGCCCTAAAATTTAACAAAAATGTGGAAAATGATAATAATCTTAGCAAAATCACTCTTGTCCCTACCTTCCGTGTTCCAAAGGACACCAAACTGATCACATCGGATCTCAAAGTCTAAACTGTTACACATAGAGTTCATAAATTTTAATCACCGGTCAGTGCACAAACATCTCCCTTTTATTTAGCACTAGCAACACGGAAGCATGAAAAGATTTCAATAAAATTGCATCTCAAATGAAATAGAGAACAAACAACTAATAAACAAAGCGTCTTACTTGTGCTCTTGACTATCTTTAGATAGAAATAGGTGGCCCATGGTGGTGCAGGAGACGAGTTCCGATGAATCATGTGCTACTTGGCTTGCAAGTTGTCAGCCAACCACTCTATTTTTAGCGCGCCCGTACGTGGATTGGCGGCTTTTGGCTTCGAATGGTCGGCCAAGGACCGTCGGGCAAGCTACCCCCTAGCTCGATTCATCGGAGTTTTCCAGTAGCCAAGGAAGGCAGTCTGTGCCAAGCTTGGACCAGTAGCTGCGCGCTGCTTGGGCCGCTAGTTATAGAATGAATGTATAAATAGAACCTGTTTTTATTTCCTTGATTACCACAAGGTCTGTAGGGTAAAACATTTCTGGAAAATTCACTTCCATGTAATATCTTTTCCCCATATACACTTAAAACACACTCGTGGCGCAGCGCTGGTAAAATGGTGGGCGGTGTATGTCCGTAGCGTTATCGTTGCGCTTGGATTGCGGCGCTATGTTCACTACTTGCGCCGAGTAAAAACACAAAAACGGTTCACTAGAAAGGGATGTCACTCGTGTTTTCCTATACTAGAATCATTTCTCTACAGAGTACCTTCCCTTATACCAGAAACTAGACAGGTTTTCATAGTTCTGTGCTTTTTAATGTGCTACCTTGTTAGTGGGCGAAAATGACCGGCCGCCATTTTCGAATGTCTGCTCACCAATGTTCGAAAATTTATCGTCAGAAGAAAAAAAATGATGTCCTCACTAACCTTAGTGAGGAGGGGAAAGACGAGAAATTTGTATGGATTACATTTGTGTGGATTACAAGTGATGCAGACTGCTGCAATACGCGATCGAGTGTTTGGTGTCAATAAACACATCCACTTT
>SMGT01013950.1:5444-32944 GCA_004794575.1 Lanistes nyassanus | reverse complement strand
TATCTGAATCTTTCTAAAATGCTTCTATATCCAGTTTTTTTTGTCCTGTTTATTTCTGTATTTGAATCTATAATGCAATTTGGCACACTTGCTAGCTAGCTTCCATACGCGTACTTGCTTTAATTTTATTATATGAATTGTAAATCTAATCATCTATTTTCATTAACAAGCTTAGAACGTGCTTTTTCTTTAAATGACTGTTTAGGTGCTCGAACTAATAGTCTTCACCACTTTGACTTATTTAAGTCTGGAAAGACTGTTTACAGCAATGTAAAACAAACAAACAAACAAATGTAACAGATGGCCCTGACAGCGCGCATACCAGGATACATGGTTCTGCAGGTGGGATGACTACTGATGGAACACTTTTGCTAAATCTGACCTGCGAGGCAACAGACGTCAATCCTACTCCAGTGTATACCTGGGAAGATGTAACGTGTGAAAATAACGACACGGAGCGAGGACTTTGTGTCTATCAACCCCAGCCACCGTGGGATGATAGGAAACAGATACAGTGTACAGCTAGAAGTACAATCGGCGATTACAGAACTGGGAAATCAACTTACAAGTTACAGCTTTTCTGTAAGCATCCTTCCTTTTTTCCCACTTTCACCTGATTCAGTTTAACCTGCTATGATTTCTTAAAACAAAAAGTTCTCGACATTAAAAATATCTGTTAGAGCGCATGTAACTTTCTAAAACTATAAAACTGTTGCTATAAGGCATTTGATAACGTTTACTATCAACAAACGGTTATATAAAGCGTTAGTAACAGTAAGTGGGAACTGGAGCTGTATGGAGATGAAAGTGGAAAGTTTTAGCTGCATGTTGACACTATTATGCAAATGACCTGATAAATATATTACATATAGTAAGCACTAGACCCTTCTGCACTTTGGGTTATATACAAATAATTATTCTAGCTCTTTGGATATATTTGCATGGGGGTCTGCTGGTGTGCGTAGGTGAACGTGTGTACGAGCGATTTTGTTCACGTGCTTTGGAACACGAGTAAATGTTTATAATTAAAATCACTTGGAGCGGAACTTCTAACTAAGATGCATGTAACTGCAGAAAACGAACTAACGTGCAAGAAATTTTATTTTCACAAACAAATAAACGAACGCAACAAGGAAGGAACCAACCAACCAACCAACCAACCAACCAACCAACCAACCAACCAACCAACCAACCAACCAACCAACCAACCAACCAACCAGCCAGCCAACCAAGGAAATAGGAAACGCAATAACGATATAGTTCATGACATATGATTTTGTTTTTAGTTAGCCTTTTTACTTGTTGCTGGGATTTGTTGCTGTTGTTTTAGATCCACCACCAGCCCCGCCCCAGATCCAAAACATCTCCAGGAGGCTTCTACAAGACGGAGATACGCTGTTCTGTATTGTGTCCGGAGGCAAGCCGTTAGTGAGGACTGTCAACTTCTCCTGTTCGTCAGACCCACGTCACGAAGATCAGCCGGACATCAGGACTGTGTCGTCGGTCATCAGCACAGTGAAAATCAACAGCGCGACACTCACAGGAAACACCACTGAGTGCACGTGTGACGCAGTCTGGGATGTTAAAGAAGATTTGTATCTGCTCAAAACATCGGTTGTCTTTGCCGTAGAAAACCAAGTCAGAGGTACCAGTTCACATTAGTTTGGAATCGTTGGTTTGACACGAACAGATCGATGACATCTAGATAATACTTTATTATAGACTTTTATCTTATACAGTTTTTTCTATAAATAGTACCAATAAAAAGTACTGGGGATTTAAAAAACAATCTTAACATGTTTTTGACTGCTTTAAAAGTTGTCCACAGCTGACCTTTTGGAATCTGCTGTGTACATCAAGTAAAACTGTCCTTCCCTTTCCGTTTCACTTCATTGTGTCAGAAATATATTACTGCCAATGAAAAATTAAATCTATGTGTTCTAAATGTTATGGATCACACAAGTCAAGACCAAACACATTTTTCTTTCTTTCCCAAAGGGACAGGTGATCACGTGCATGTGACTTACTTCGCAACAGGGGGAGCAGGTGCTACACTGATTGTGATAACTGTCATCGTTCTGATTGGAAGCAGAGTCAGGAAACGAGAACAAGGCAACCGAAAACTTTTTTTTAATAAATGCTACTTCATTATCAACGTATTTTTTTTGTTTGTATTAGAACTGTTATAAACAGTTCATGAACACACTCTTGGTTAGCAGAGGCAAGACGATTTATTACGAGAAAAACTCTGATGCGCCGGTACATAAACATTCATTTAGAGATGCTGCTAGTATTCCGCTCAGTTGGCATTGACGGTCCAAAAGTCTGCACAAGACGAAGTCACAAAACAAAAGTTGAATTTGATTCTCGTCACTGGCAAGGAACGAACACGTCAAGCGGCTTAGGACATTTTCTGTGAGTTTATTGATTACTTTTTATTATTATATTTGAAATCTTCCAATCGTCCTCCAAACCTAGCTCTTTAATTACCAAATAAATATGCTAGGGTTTTATATCAAATATAAAATGTGGAGGTTTTCATAGCAGTAATCTCTTGACATTATTCATTTGTCTGCTAGACATCGCAGATGAAAGATGGAAACGAGATGGGAAAGAGGCAGTACGAACTCATTACAAGCCAAATGCAACAGACAGCGACAACAAGGCGGAGTGTCCATGTCCCAGCCAGAGCTTCAGAACTGCAAGTGAACAGAGATGGCGTTCATACAGCAACTTGCCCTCCAGTCAGAGGCAGCTCGACTTTCTAGAACAACGCGCGGACAACAAAGCCGACACGCTGGGCATGACAGCAAAGACACCATCTCTACCCCTCCCTTCTCCCGCTTGGCGAGCAAAGCGGGTGTCACAAAGTTGTTCTAATTTACACTTCCCGTGTAACTACACGTTTTCTCAAAGGAAATTTCACGACAATCACCAGGTTCCGAACACGGGGGTCGAACCTTTTGAAGACAGCGATGACGTTTACACAGACTTGATCGACGACGAGAGCCTCACGTACATTAACACGCCAGGCTCGTGCGGACATGACGATGGGCTGAATAAACACACCTGCCATGGCTCGGAAGATGTGCCTGTGCAGCAACACAAGCACACCAGAAGCGAGGGTCACGAGAACGACCAGAAGGAGAATGGAAATATATTCATATCTGGAAGAAAAGGTTTGCGTTAAACTACAACGTTTGCTATTTATTTATTCATACATTTCTTTTGTTTACTATTTTGTTTCTCTAGAACATATTTCATTTCTCTCTCACTCTCTTTCTCTCTTCAATCTTTCTTCCCGTTTGTTCTTTTCTTAGTGAAATATTTCTTTGTGTCTTTCTTGTTATGTGCGTTATGTTGTATCCAAGATGCTCCAACACCAAATCCCCGCGTTCAGAGCTTGACTCAGCGACCTTGTTCCTCCCACACATATTATCTCTCAAATGATTTTTTTCCAGACAGATTCTTTTCTTTCTTCTTTAAACATAATTGTTAAGCTTTTGGGGGGGGGGGGTTGGTAAAGACGATCACTCTGTAACAATAAATTCCATTCACTCCATATGAAGGTCACCCCATATTTTAACATTTTTTCCGTAAATTAATATTGAGACACTTTTCCATAAAAATCCGAACATATTTATGTGCAAATATTCATGGCAATAATGTGGTTCAAAACCGTCAAATCGTTGAGGAATTATATTTTAAAAGTGTCCATTATGATCAGCTAGGCCCTGTTCTGTAGATGCACTGTTTCAGTCTATTTTCATAATCTGTACATTGTTTTCATCAAACCCATCCTTACGTGCAGATACTATCGCTGACAGAGCTAAGGGCACCGAAGGGAAAACAAGAGGCGCTTGTGGCCAGTCACAGACAATCAGAAACAAAAAGAGATTAGAGAGATCTTTGCTCGGAGAGGCCCCGCCGAGACCAGCTTTCCTCCCTCATCTTTCGTCACGTGGAAAGAGAGCTTCGCGGAGCTGCTCCGACCTTCACCCTGCTCTGCAGACCACGATAGCTCACTGGTCAGGCTCACAAGCTAATCACAGTGCTCGACGGGCCGCCCTGTCCACAGACCAGGTGGCGGAGAGTTTACCTGAAGATGAACTGTCTAGACAGGCAGGTGGGGAAAGTACGACAGAAAGCTACAGCATGCAAAGCCAAGAGGGCAGCGAGTATTTTATATTAGAGGAGGACGGCTATGAAATTCGCAACTCGGGATACCTGCCCTTGAAGACGGAGGGTAACTCTAGGAACGACGACCTTCAGGAAGGACAGAGGGTGAAGTATGTACGTAGCCTTCAGGTTCCTTGCAAAGGTAGGACTGAATCGCATTTCTTGCCAGACGATTTAATAGACAGGGTTGGTGGGCGCCTTTCCGGAAGGAAAGACGGTCACCGTTTCTGGGGAAGATAATCAAAAAGAGAAGAGAGAGAACGGACAGCAAGAGAGGGGAGGGTCCGAAGAGGCAGAATGAACGATATAGAATGAGAAAGGGGAAGTGGAAACCAAATGATTGACGGGATAAAAAGAGGAGAAAGACAGAGAGAGAGAAGGAAAGAGCTGCCAGAAAGGTAGAGAAAAAAAGCTAAAGTGGGTGCGAACATGGCTACGTGAGAGTAGGGTTTTTGTGGAGTGGTGTGGGGGGGGGGAATACTTGTCAACAATTTAGGCCGTATCACTGGTCACTGGTCCCTGGTCACTCGCCAGACTGATAGATTCAGTACGATGGCCGGCGCAAAGAGGCATTTTAATTTTCCGGACAGGGACTATTGTACCTCCAGGATATAGATCTCCGGCGACTCCTGAGTACAAATCTTGAACATTGCGTGGGTGCATGGGTGCGTGCGTGCGTGCGTGCGTGCGTGCGTGCGTGCGTGCGTGCATGCGTGCGTCTGTGCGTGCGTATGTGCGTGAGCGAGCGAGAAAGAAAGTCACCGTGCAACCAAGACAAACTGTTTTTTTCTTTGCATTTACTGTTTTAAAAATTCTCGAAAATGTTAAAAGCGAATAAGTCAATGCCTCTTCATTAGGGCACATTGTTAAGCCGCAAAATATCTTTGTGTTATTTTCTGTTATTTCGTACATATGTTTTTTGTTGTTTACACAGAAATCGGACCTAATGGCACCTCCTCACTCTCTAGCGTTGACAATCGTTCAGTTGCAGAAGACTATGCAAATGTTCGCTTGCCTCACCCTTTCACACCGAATGAAATGTCAGCTGTAAGTCACGGGTGAACTTCCACATAGTTACTGTCCTGTTGCTTCGATAACCTTTTTTAAAACGACATTGTGCTGTTATTAAGATGGGCAGACTATATTACTAGTATTATAGAAGCGTGAGATTTCATGAAGGATGCGTGTCACGACCCCCACCCCCGTCCACGTCAGACGACCTAGTGGGAGCACGTGCTTGTGTTCCTTCGCACACCTGTCACCCTAAACAAAACTGTACACTGGGCAAGATAATTATGACCCACAACTATTTTTTACTACCCAGGAGCGCTGGACGTTGAAATCGTACCTTACTCTACTATTTCCCCTTAATGTGTCCCCTCCCCCACACACACTATTTTGCTATCAAATTTCACCCTAAATCCTCACACGACAATTCTAACTAATGATCCTCGTGGGTTCACACAGTTACATAGTGACGATGTGGTCGTATACAAAGACGGAACTATAAAAAGTCTCCCTCTATACCACCGCCAACACCACACCAACACCACACTCAGTCATTCACATTTATTTCTTCTATCAATTCATCGAATAAATCTCAGTCCAACCCAGACTTTATTTTTTTTATTCTTGCTCTTTTTCACATAATTCGCTTGATTCATTTATCCGTCATCATCATTAACTTAAAATGCTAACCCATTACACTAAGTAAAATACCGTTGCTGCTTCATTTAAACATATGATACGCATGTCGTATCTGTAATTGTTAATACAATGAGCAAAACCATTGAATACGCCCTTTTTTCAACCCCAGGCAACTTCTGGAACAGACTTTCAGGAAGAATATAATGTGTTCTGCCGATCCATGGGAAGTCTTTGCGACGATGAAGCAGCTGCCCAATACGATCACATTGATGGGTCTGACAGAAAAATGTAACTTAGCAAAACCCTTCTTCAGTAACTTAATGTAACTTGAATGTACCCCGGTTCAATTATAAGAGGGAGGAATGAAAAATGTTACACCGGTCCATAAGCTTCGTGAACCAATCTGTTTTCAGTAGATAACCAGGTGACATTTTCCAAACCACGGACTAGTTGTTTGTTCAGAACGCGTATAGCTTTACAGTTCTTTCTATTTTCAGCTGTGCTAAGCTGCACTTTTCAAAACACAGTATGGGGTTTTAATTTCTTAAACACTTTAGTCGATAGAACATATACTCACTAGTAATACTGACAGCTATAGCTTATTAATTTCTGTCACTCGTGTTGAGGATTAAAAAAACTTTACATAAATAGTGAGTGTTAGACTGGAACTCAAGCATGTAAATGGAATCCAAAACAGTTATATAGTGATTAAAGGTTCGTAAATGATTGATGGTTTCGAGGTCGTATAGATGCGAAGCCCATGCTGTTTTCGTCATAAGTGTCAGTCTATCTGTTACAGGCCTACAGCATTATTACCTTTTTATGTAGTTAAGTCATAACAATTCGTATAGTGTTGGAAAGCCACATTCTGTACTTTTATTCTTTACACGTTAGTGTTACCATACAATTAGTAACAGAGTTTTGCAGTATAACCACGCATATTCTGTGTTGTCTTTGACTTTTGTGCTTATATTATTAGCCTATATTCCCCTACAGGATTGTAAATAAAAATTGATCTCTAAGTTGTCTCTGCTTGATGTATTTCAACTACTGGATGAGAAAATAAACTCCAGCAGCCTGGTGTTTTATAACATCCTACTCTTAAAACTTGAGCTAAATACATATCAGTACACGCACGTCTTTCTGTGTCATTTTAACACTGGTGCATCGTGATAATTTTAAAAAATGTAATAAAACAATTCCTACATTAAAAACAAGAACTTCACAGAAGTGCTTGCTATGGATAGGAGAACTTTCATTGCCAAATGCGAAACGAGATAATGACAAAACCGATGACGTGAGATAGAAAGCGGATACAATGTGTAACCTTACGGAAGTATATAGATATTCGAAACCAAAATGTCCTGATTGTTCCTCAGTTTTAAAAAAAAGTGCATATACACACTTGCACAACTAAACGAAATGTGATGAAAGAGGAACTCGGTAAACAGGAACAATTTAGATTAAAAAAATAACAAACACACAAGGCCAGATGAAGAAAGGTAGTTGAAGAGAGTTAAGTCGGAATAGATTCCACTTAAAAACTGTTACACGAGCGCGCGTGCATATGTACATTCTTAGCTGCTTGGTAGCACGCATGCGAGGGACAGGACAAGGAAGAACTAAGGCAAAAAAAAAAAAAAAAAAACCCGCGACACCGAGCAACATGGTTCTGGTGTCAAGGTCATTTGTCTGGGAATTTTCCCTTCACGTCTTTGAAATTAAAAAGCAGAACATTTTTAAAAGTCGAAAACAACTGAAGATGGTACAGCTGACGTTTACCTTCAGTGTTTGCCCTTAAAGCACCATTTAAAGTACAACTTGTATCTGTGAAGGCTGAATGATGTGTTTGTGCTGATACTAGAGAACAGTACGGAAGCATTCATTAAAAGTCCAGGCAAATTTCATTTCAACAATCAAACAAGGACCTGTTTCTTGTAACATGACATGATGCACCTCTATTGCAAAACCGATAAATAGAATAAATGTTGACTCGTCGACGAGGATAAAACTATAATATACTTACTTATTTGTTCAAGGGGAAGGTGTACCATTACAGTAACTTACTTGAAACGCCTAGATATTGTGATACAAATAAATTATATTATTATTCAACACTTGCATAAAGTTTTAACAATCCGTGATAGAGCGAGGAAAGTTTCCGGTAAAGGCTTGATTAAGAACCCGATGAGCTCGTACACGGTATCACCAAGTCAAACAGTCGCAGTTTCTCCAAAGCTAAAAGCATCAAGTGGACAAACTAGTCGCTCCCTAGCAGTCTCTCCCGCCCCCACCAAGAAAACGAAGTTGGGAGGGTTTGCCCACACAACATGTCACAATACACCTGCTGAGACCATCTTGCAGGGCACACTGGAAGCCGGAATGAGGAGAATAAATAAGTCAAAGGAAAAGCTGTCTTGACGACATCAAGGATTGGACAAAGTTTGCATCCCAGCTACGATATGGATAGCAGGAGGCGGAACAGGATTGCAGACACACTGTCGGAAGCTGCATCACGCGTGTCCACTCTCTGATCTTTAAGGCCATGGGACCGTGATGAGATGAGATAAAAAGCGTCCTGCATCTTTTTTTTTTTTGACGTCAGGGGGCACTGCCATTTTATAAGATGACCGTGAGTTATGTCGCGTACGCTAAGACAAACCTCTTCAATGCTGTACTTTCACGACGGTTCTTTCTAATCAAAACTGTGTAGAGTTTCAGTTTTTAAACAGCGCACGTGATTTTAGTCGATATGACTTAGTAGGGATAAGAACTTTTGCTCGCAAGCAATGCTTGAAATTTTAGGAATTTTGTATTAATTTCCGTCAATCATGTTAAGGTTTTATTCGATATTTATTGGGTGTTAGTTTGCAATATGTCAATGCTACCCAAACGCACGTAAATCGTCATTCACAACCCACATTAAACGCCACCCACAACCCACAATAAACGCCACCCACAACCCAAAATAAACGCACCCACAACCCACTGGCTCTGCTTGCATGTCTGCTATGTAGTCTGTTCAGTGCCTTGAAAGACTGACAGTCAATTCCTAGACTTTTCATACTTGGGAAAGTTCTATACTTATCTGTACTGCACCTATCTCCTTACATAACAAACATAATACCCACAATAAACGCACCCACAACCCAAAATAAACGCCACCCATAACGCATGAAAACATCTTTATTATAAATGATGGCAAGTTTCTAAATTGTTCATGATATTATTATCGTATAAATGCCAAAGGCATGCCGTTTCGTGAACACGTGTCAGTCAATTCCACAGACCTACATCATTATTACTCTGATTATTATTTTCAAGTCAAATCGGCAATTTCACAGATCAACTTGTACAATGTTTGCAAGTCACTTTTCTATTCTTGGGATAGTAGTAGTACTGTTACAGCTACGAACACTGATATACAAGCACTGTTAAAACAAAGATTACTATTCCGACTTTCGATTCAAGCATTCAGACAGCAGAAATACTACCGTTTATCATCGAGCCATTGATAATCGTGGGCCGATGTTTGAGATTTCCTTTTTGAGCACAAAAAAAGAAAAAAAAAGAAAAAAAGAAAAAATATTTAGCCAGTATAGTTTTACACAGACTATATTCCATATAGGTAGTTGTATTCTGCGTATATGTTCAATCGTCTGTCCCCATAGTCATTAGCTGAAGTTGATGTCTCTTAGTCGGCCTTCGTTCACAAATCTGATGGATCTATGTGATGATTACACGTCTGGTCCTCTTCAATAGCAAGTCCCCTTTTGTCTCGCCTCCCATCCACTGCTCCGACCAGGGCTTAAATAGCTTAAATAGCTTAGCTATTTTAAGGTTTGAATTTATAAGATCCTCACGTGAGGCTGTGATTGGCAGCTGTGCTCTGAGTGACTTTTGTCGACAGTGATTGTTTTGGATTATGCGGTGTCTGCACATAGGTGACCATATGATGCGCATCTTACTTTAGTGTTTCTGGCTCTTGTATGTCTGCTATGCAGTCTGTTGAGTACCTTGAAAGTCAATTCCTAGACTTGTCATACTTGGAAAAGTTCTATACCGATCTGTGCTGCATCTATCTCCTTACATAACAAACATAGTACCTACAGCTTAACACGCACATGGTTACATGTGGCTGTGGTACGATTTCGTTATATTCCTCAAAGGGATTGCAAATAAAACTGTATTACAATAATTCCTCCAGTATAAAGAGAGCGTTATAGATGTTCTTATTATAGACATAAGAAGAACCACAAAGTTTGAAAGTAGAAGAATAAGACAATGGATGAGGTGAGGTGGACAGAAGATACAACGGGTAACCAGACGCAAGTAAGTGTACGTTTGAAAACAAAGTGTCCTGATTGTTCTTCAGTAACCAGGTGTGGAAAAGGCTGCACAATGGTCCTTGTGGAAACTAAATGTCATGAAACAGGAACTCGGTAAACAGAAACGGATTGAAAATACACACACACACAAACACACAAACACAAACTCATTAGATAAAAATTATCTGTTGAAAGAGAATTAAGACGGAAGACTTTCCAATTTGAAAACGCATAAAACATGGATTGGACATTTACCCCTTTTGCTTCAATGCAAGTTTTCCTACTTTTATTTTCCTGTTTCCGAAATCTCAGTCAAAAGTTTACACGAGGAGGTTTATCTTTTTTGCGTGAGAAAAGATATCGGGGCTCCCGGCAGACGCTGGTTAAAATCTGGAAGATTTAGTGGCAAGCATCAACTAATACCCCCCCCCCCCCAAAAAAAAAAACCCGCCAAAAAATACAAACATGGGCATACAGAAGTCTCCATACTAACACTGTAAACACTGCAGAGTAAGTAGGGTGTCCTGTTATTCACCCATCAAATATCACTTGTACGATTACAGTAGTTTTAAATCTGCTGAAAGGCTTAGAAAGAAGGAAACAAAAAGCGGAACATTTTATCTTGAGCAGCACACACATTTTTCAACGAAAGTTCATTCAATGGTCAGACCAGCAGTCAGTCAAAGGTTCTGTCATAAATGATTCTTATGAGTGACTGTGTCCAATATATATTTGGTATTGACAGTATTCACATCACACAAGGAAATGTGGAGGAAACTGATGTCTTCCCTGCTCAGCTTGGCTTTGGCTACCCTAGCAACGCTTTCTGGTATGGAAAGGTATACATCTAGTGATTTTTAAAGGTTTGCTCTGTAATTTTTTTTTAAATTTCACCCTAAGCGGTGTCTGTACGCTTTTAGAGTAAACTTGTGGTACATTTGCACCAAAAGCAATACTGTGCAGAACGCTCCACTATGTTCAAAAGATAAAAACCATGTCCAGCATGGTAGGCGTTGTCGACCGATAGTCTAAATTTGTCGACTCACTGTCGCCGACGTTAACACATTTAAACAAAGCTTGTTGAATTAGATTGAAGAGTGCTTCCGTCTTGCGGTGATTGCACACAATGGTAGGGGGACGGGGCGATTTAGGGGAGGGAGGTCTACAGTAGTGGTTATATATAATGGGAGGGATAGGTCGTCGTTGCCTGGTTGTGGTCTTTCTTCTGTCACTTTGTTCTGCGGTGTCCCATGTTCAACGGATCTATTCATCGCTACCTTTGGGGGTTAATTTAGGGCGTTTTTTCTTAAATTTTATATGTTTTGATTTTTATTGTAAGATCCCACTCTGAAGAAGGTTGCATGCTATGGGTCAAGCAGTTTGCAGCCTGGTTTTAAATTTATTATTTAGCTGTATCTAACAGTTCCATTATATATTGCCATTTTTGGCGGGGTTAAGGGAGGATTTGAGATTTAAATACTAGCGTATGCGTTTTTTTGAATGCAGGAGAGAATCGGTGGATGATGGATGATGGATTGGATGTGGCTTCATGAAAGGCGGGGGGTGGGGTGGGAGGGGGAGGGGAGGAGTCGTTCCTGAAAACTCGAACACATGCGCCTCTATCAGTGACAAGGACACTAATGTCGAGGGATCTCGTGTTAGGATCCGCAGTGACAACGTACTTTCCACTTATACACGGTGTTTTAGTTTCGAATGCCGTGTGCGACACGCGCACTCTCCCCGCGTGCAGCGACTGCTAACACGGCTGGCCGTTGCAATCGCCCCATCCTGCCCTCCTCCCTCCAAAAATTTTGGTTTCCTTTCCTTTTCTCCTCCCTAGCATTGTCTTCTCTTTCCGTCACAAGAAACAACATTTGTTGCTGACGTTAACAGTTAGCTAATGAACGCCAAAGATCAAGAATAATAGGTAATGAAAATCTTAATAAAATGTGATTTGTTACGATAGATCCCTTTCAGTTCACACCTACTGCTCCTCCTATAACCCAGCTTACACGTGCTTTCCAGCCCCACCAGAAGTTCCGACGGTCCATTGTCCTACCAGGTACGTCAGTGAAGGAAAGTCCCTGGAGTGTGAATGTCAGGCGCGATTTCCTGGCGACCGGCCAGCTGACTTTTCTCTGTCCTGGCCTGGGTTCTCCGACAATAGTACACTGAACATCAGGAACCTCACACGTGATGATAACGGCACCGTCTTCACCTGTTTCATGACGTGGGGTGGACACAGCAGGACAACAGACTACACTGTCCAAGTGGCCTGTACGTTGTGATCAGTTTTCCCCTAACTTTTATTGTTGTCACTGAGTCTTTTGTGGTTTTTATTTGTTTGTTTTTGAAGGGATGTATTTTATCCATTCATTTCTCTTCCTGTATTCCTCGATCCACCTGTGAGCGCTTCGCTCCTCACCTGATTCCTTTCTTCTTACCACTTCTCGGGTAACGACTAAAAGCTACAGCGAACGCTCGTTCTCCTTTGCTCTACCTCATGTCTAGAACTTCCTGCCTCTACACACTCTCTACAGTCCTTTAGGTCCGCCCTTAAAGCAAACCTATTCCAGACTGACTTGTAATTACCTACCTACCTGTGCGCCGATGTGTGTGTGTGTGTGTGTCAGAGAGAGAAAGCGTACATGAGAGTGAGTGACTTGTACAGCGCCCTGAGGTCTTGTGAGAAAAGGCTCTATATTATTATTATTATTGTTATTATTATTGTTATTATTATTATTATTATTATTATTATTATTATTATTTGTATATCATCTTATCGTACCAGAATCTCTGTGAACAGCTTTTAACACTCAGTTTTTTCTGTTCTGTTCATTTCTGTATTTGCATTTTTAATCCAATTTGGTACGCTTGCTAGCTAGGTTCCATACATGTACTTGCTAATAATTTTAGTATATGCATTGTAAATCTAATCATCTGCTTTCATGAACAAGCATGGAACGTGCTTTTTCTTTAAATAGGTGCTCGAAGTAAGAGTCTTGAAGTGATTATTGAAGTCTGGAAAAACTGTTTAAAGGAATTTTTAAAACAAATTTAATGTAACAGATGGCCCTGACAGCGCACATACCAGGATACATGGTCCTGCAGGTGGGATGATTACTGACGGAACACTTTTGCTAAATCTGACCTGCGAGGCAACAGACGTCAATCCTACTCCAGTGTATTCCTGGGAAGATGTAACGTGTGAAAATAACGACACGGAGCGAGGACTTTGTGTCTATCAACCCCAGCCACCGTGGGATGATAGGAAACAGATACAGTGTACAGCTAGAAGTACAATCGGCGATTACAGAACTGGGAAATCAACTTACAAGTTACAGCTTTTCTGTAAGAATCCTTCCTTTTTTCCCACTTTCACCTGATTCAGTTTAACCTGTTTGAACCCGCTATAATTTCTAAAAACAAAAACTTCTGGATATTAAACATATCTGTTACAGTGCATGCAACTTTCTAAAACTATATACATGTTGCTATAAGGCATTTGGTAACGTTTACTATCAACAAACGGTTATATAAAGCGTTAGCAACAGGAAATGGGAACAGGAGCTACAAAGGACATTGTTATATAAAAGTGGAAAGTTTTAGCTGCATGTTGCAACTGACCTGATTAATATTTTGCGTGTAGTAAGTATTACACTTTCCTGCCCTTAGAGCATAATGATTCTGGCCCTTTGGATATATTTGCATGAAGGTCTGCTAGTCTGCGTAGGTGAACGTGTGTGCGAGCGGTTATTTTCAATTGCGTTCAAAAGCAGATATTTATAAATAAAATCATTCGGAGAGGAACATCTGACTAAAATGCATGTAACTGCAGAAAACGAACTAACTGCACAAAATCATATCTTCAAAAACAAACAAACGAACGAACGCAACAAGGAAGGAACAAAGTGTCGAACAAAGGAACCAACCAACCAACCAACCAACCAACCAACCAACCAACCAACCAACCAACCAACCAACCAAGGAAATAGGAAACGCAATAACAATATAGCTCATGTCATATGATTTTGTTTTTAGTTAGCCTTTTTACTTGTTGCTGGGATTTGTTGCTGTTGTTTTAGATCCACCACCAGCCCCGCCCCAGATCCAAAACATCTCCAGGAGGCTGCTACAAGACGGAGATAAGCTGTTCTGTATTGTTTCCGGAGGCAAGCCGTTAGTGAGGACTGTCAACTTCTCCTGTTCGTCAGACCCACGTCATGAAGATCAGCCGGACATCAGGACTGTGTCGTCGGTCATCAGCACAGTGAAAATCAACAGCGCGACACTCACAGGAAACACCACTGAGTGCACATGTGACGCAGTCTGGGATGTTAAAGAAGATTTGTATCTGCTCAAAACATCGGTTGTCTTTGCCGTAGAAAACCAAGTCAGAGGTACCAGTTCACATTAGTTTGGAATCGTTGGTTTGACACGAACAAATCGATGACATCTAGATAATACTTTATTATAGACTTTTATCTTGTATAGCCATTAATAAATATTGTCATTAAAAGGTACTGGAGATCAAAAAAGCTTTTGAACCTTTCCATGCATCTTTCACTGTGTTAAGAGTTGTCCACAGCTGACCTCTCGGGAGCTATTGTGTAGATTAAGTAAAACTGTGAAGAAACTATATCCTTCCCTTTCCGTTTCACTTCATTGTGTCAGAAATATATTACTGCCAGTGAAAAATTAAATCTATGTGTTCTAAATGTTATGGATCACACAAGTCAAGACCAAACTTGCTTGTTTCTTTCTTTTCCAAAGGGACAGGTGATCACGTGCATGTGATTTACTTCGCAACAGGGGGAGCAGGTGCTATACTGACTCTGATAACTGTCATCGTTCTAATTGCAAGGGGAGTCAGGAAGCGTAAACAAGGCAACCCAAACCTTTTTTTTATTGATAGTACTTAATAATCTATTTATTATTTAGATTGTATTAAAAATGTGTCTTACGAGAAAGACTCTGATGCGCTGGTACCTAAACATTCTGTGAGAGATGCTGTTAGTATTCCGCTCAGTTGAGATTGACGGTTCAGAAGTTTGCGCAAGACGAAGTCACAAAACAAAAGTTTATTTGGTTCTCGTCACTGGCAAGGAACGAACACGTCAAGCGGCTGAAGACATTTTCTGTGAGTTTACTGATTACTTTTTATTATTATTTTTGAAATCTTTCACTCGTCCTTCTGAGCTCCTTTATTACCAGATAGATACCCTTGGGTATTATATCAAATATAAAGTGTGCAGATTTTATTATAGTCGTAATCTCTTGTCATCATTCTTTTGTCTACTGGACATCACAGATAATAGATTGGAACGAGACGAAGTCATTACAAGCCAAATGCAACAGACAGCGACAGAGAGTCTATGTCCCAGCCAGAATTTCAGGACTGCCATCATTTGTGTCTTTCTTGTTTTGTGCGTTATGTTGTATCCGAGATGCTCAAACACCGAATCCCGGCGTTTCAGAGCTTGACTCAACGACCTTGTCCCTCCCACACAGATTATCTCTCAAACGATTTCTTTCCAGACAGGTTCTTTTCTTTCTTCTTCAAACATAATTCTTATTAATTCTTATTAATTCTTATTATGCTTATTTTGGTTTGGGGGGAGGGGGCTGAGTGAGGGAATATAAAGACGATCACCCTGTAGCAATGAATAAAGAACAAATTAGGACCGAGCGCTATAAATCATCAAATGACAACCTTAACAAAGTATTGGCAGCGCTTAACACAACCGTATGCTGACGCATGCGACCATGGAAGCCTACCGTACCCAAACACGTAGCAAAGAGAGAGTCGAAAGTAAGGAACGTAGCAAATCTTCAAGATCTTGAAGATCTGCTACGTTCCTTACTTTCGACTCTTGATCTTGAAGATCTGCCACGTTCCTTACTTTCGACTCTCTCTTTGCTACGTATTTGGGTACGGTAGGCTCCCTTGGTTGCATGCGTCAGCATACGGTTGTGTTAAGCGCTGCCAGTACTTTGTTGGGGTTATCTGTAGCAATTAATTCTATTCATTCAATATGAGGGTAACTCCGGGAACCATGACGTGCAGGAAGGACAGAGGGTGAAGTATGTACGTAGCCATCAGGTTCCTTGGGAAGGTAGGACTGAATCGAATGTCTTGGCAGACGATTAAATAGGCAGGGTTGGTAGGGGCTTTTCCGGAAGGAAAGACAGTCACCTTTTCTAGGGGAGATAATCGAAAAAGAGGAGGGAGAGAACGGATAGCAATGTACCGTGAGAGAGGGAGAGGGGGAGGCTAAAAAGGCAGAATGAACGATATAGAATGAGGAAGGAGAAGAGGAGGAAGCCAAACGATTAATGGGGTAAAGAGAGGGGGGGAGGTAAAGAGAAAAAGAAGGAAAGAGCTGTCAGAAAGGTAGAGAAAAAGCGAAAGTGAGTGTGAACATGGCTATGTGATGGGTGGATTATCGTGGCGTGGTGGTGGGGGGACAATCCCTGTCACCTACTTAAGCCGAATCACAAAGTGGTTTGGGAACTTGGCCTCGACAAACTTACAGTTGGAGTACAGTGTTCTGTGCCAGGGGGGCATTATAACGCCCAATCCAGAATATAGATCTCCGGCAACTCCTGGATACGAACCTAAACCATTGTGTGCGTGTGCTTGAGCATGTGAGTGTACAATCAAGACAAACTGGTTTTTTTTGCATTAACTATTCTAAAAATCCTATCAATTTGTTCAAAGCAAATAAGTTAATGCCTAATTAGGATACACTCTTCGACTGCTCGATGTTTTTGTGTTATTTTCTCTATTTTTTTAACATGTTTTTGTTTACACAGAAATAGGGCCTAGTGGTTCCTCCTTACCGCTGAAAATCATTCAGTTGCAGAAGACTATGCAAATGTTCACTTGCCTCACAATTTTAGCCCGAATGAAATGTCAGCTGTAAGTCACGGGTGAATTTTCATATAGTTACTGTCCTGTTGCTGTGATATCCCTTCTAACAACGAAATGGTCCTGTTGTCGATATGGCAGACAATGTTACTTGACATTTCATAAAGGATGTGGTCGCTTGCAAACAGGGAACTACGCAAAATGTCTCTCTCTCTGTACCAACACCAACACCAACACCAGCACCAACACCAGCACCACACTAACACCAACCAGGCGATAAGGTGAAATGGAAAGATTTGTACTTATTTATTCACATTGATTTCTTCTATCAGTTCACTGAGCCACTCCCAGCCCAAACCAGCCCAGACTTTATTTTTTTTTAATTCTTGCTGTTTGTCAAATAATTCGTTTTATTGCTTTGTCCGTCATCATCAAATAAAAATATTAGCCCCTTGTACTAAGTAAAATACCATTGGTACTTCATTAAACATATGATACGCATGTTCTATCTGTAATTGTTAAAACAATGAGCAAAACCGTTCTGTAAGTCCTTTGGTTTCTGCAGAAGGCAGCTTGTGGAACAGACTTTCAGGAAGAATATAATGTCTTCTGCCGATCCATGGGAAGTCTTTGCGTTGATGAAGCAGCTTCCCAATACGATAGCATTGGGTCTGACAGAAAAATATAAATTAGAAGACATATATGTATGATTTGTTTTGGCCATATGTGTATGCTTGGTTCAGCCATGTCTGTATGATTGGTTTGGCCATGTGTTCAAGGTTAATTTGGCCCCTTTTTTATGGTTGGTTTGGCCATGTGGGTATGACTGGTTCGGCCATGTGTTTGATTGCCCCCGTTTGTTTGACTGGTTTGGTCCTGTGCGTTTGATTGGTTTGACCATGTGTATATGATTGGTGTGACCATATGTGTATGGTTGGTTTCACAGTGCATACAAGGTTGAAGTTTCTATTATGGGCCGTAGCTAGTATTGCGAGTTGCGTTCACCTACTTGGCTTCTCAGTACTGCACTTGGATAACAACTGCTGTTCATGCTCATCTCACTTTGATCTTCGGTGAAGTCATTCTGAATGCTCGGCATACCTTACATTGCAAAACAAGAGTAAGCAAACAAATAATTAAACAGGAGCAAGTGTGTAATGGTGGGCATATTAATATACTTTTTAACATTTTGTACTCTAAAAAACAGAAATATTGGAAACTCAGCTTGATCTAACTCCCCATGTGCATTTTGTAATTTAACAGTAACTGTACCAGAAACAATACATTTATCCAAGATCTATTCACAACCATTTTAAAAGCCTACTTGTCAATTATCTTGGTAGATTTGAAAGTTTTTACTGTACAATAAGCCTAATTGTTTAATATCTTTGATTATCAAGCTGTACTATTATCGGAACTCAAACAAGTGCTGCACAAAAAAGCCGAGAGACTTCTGTGAATTTCCCAGCATTCACTACCTCCCCCCCCCCGCCCCCCGGATCCCTCATACACACGATTGACCAAAAAATATAAAGAAAAGATCAAACATCAAACATCAAAGCATTTTCAAAGGTTCCCCATGCTCAAGATCGTGGAATATACCTGCACTAGGTCAATACCAAGATGGACGCATCAAATAATTGAAAAATAAATAAATTTAAATAATTTGAAGTTGTAAAAAGCTTTCAATTTACTGGATGAACCATACAAAGTTTGAAATGGTGTTGATTTAACGCAATCACTTCATTTAAACTGTGCTTTATTACCATCACATTAGCTGAAGAATCTTAAAATCTCCCATTAATTTAATTCGTTTGAAACTGCTCCTGTCTTTATAAGGGCGTCTCTTTTAAATCACACGCTCGTGCATGCACACATGCGTTCATTTGCTCCGAGTCCTAATGGAGTTAAGAAAAGACCGTGCTGAAGCGGAATTTCAACCTTCTAGAACTTTCAACTCTCCATAAATCTAGGATCGTCAAGCTACGAAACCATCACAATACAGAATAAATCCATGCCACGAGAATAGTAAAACTAAAGATTTTCTTTGAACTCCCTAAACACCAAATTATAGCAAAGGATAAGGATGTGGTCGTTGTTCTTTAAATTTCACAGATTTAAAAGCAAGTACCTTTGCTCTAAAATCAGGAACTGAACATATCACGACTATGTTACTGTTTTTTCATAGCCGATTTAAGATATTATGAGAGTGCAGCTTGATCAAATTTATCCCGTGACCCCCTTACAATTCATTGATTAGGTAGGCCTGCAATACACCTTCGGCCGTTTGTAGTCTGCAACTTACTGTCAACTGTCAGCTTTGTAATCTTTATTTCTTTTTGTAGTTAAGATTATTATGGGAATCTTTGGCAACATTTAGCACGTTTAGCCAGTAGATCTAATAATCAGAATGCAGTGTATTTAGACACACTCACCAAAATAAGGCTGCAGCAATTTGTGCCAAGCTGGCGAGTAAAATTTATATTGACGACTATTTACAGAATAGTGTACAATCTATTTCATATAAAATATTATATCTGCTATTCCGTAGATCTAAAACTTGCCACGGCAGCTTCAGTGTCACATTTACAGGATTGTCTTCCTGGGACAAATCAGCGAGTGTCTTGGTGTCTTGCCACTTCAAAAGTTCGTGCAGAACAAAGCTGAAAATATAATCAACTCCCACAAACAGATTCAATTTCCATTTAAACTTTCAGACTAGAAAAGATGGTTTAAGCGTACATATGATCAGTCACAAAGGAAACTAGGATGGGGTGGAGGAACAGACGACAGTAAAAACTTTCGCCCTGTTATCCAGGAATTATGCATTTAACAGTATTGGAAGTAACCCTAGTAAAGAGTTCTAAACGAAATCAACATTGAGAAAAAGTTATTGTCTGGCATCTGTGTGGTTCCTGATAGTCAACCTTATCCCATCCACCACACATATCAAATTAATCTTAGCAGACGCTACACAACAAGCAAGCGCCACGCACGCAAAAACACTCTGAATCCGGCGAATGTATATGTACCCAACTACATTGTTGGTTCCCTGTCGTTGATACCTTTCCCTGCAAAAGATTTTCAGAAGTGACATTTAGCAGAAGGACATAAGTGGAAGATCAAGCTCAATACAAAGTTATAAATCTGTCCGGGTAATAATATAACTAGATGATTAATACAAACACATAAGGTGTAAACATGTTATAACAGGTCAATAGGTCAGACTCTAACGCATCAAAGTTTGAACTGTTGAGTAATTTAGTTGAAAATATAAGCTGTTTTGAAAACGTTCGACAAATATAACAATTATTTATGCCAATATCCCATCCTACAAAGTTTTATTAATTAAGTTAATGACCAAAATAGTAGAACCAGATTATTGAGAAATTGTTGAGAAGCTGCACAATATGATTATAACAATTTCAGATTAAAGCAATATAATACATGAGAATAACAAATATATAATATTTACGTATACTCACGTTTAAATAAAAATGTTTCGGTAGTGTGGGATGTCTTCTTTGGAACGCGGTCCATCAATATTTAAATACTACGAGGTCCCAATACAATGACGAGAACCAAACTGTGAGCCTGACTTTAGACGCTCACTTCGGACAGTGTATAGATCCGACACATCCCTCATTGACGCACTGAGAACAAGCTTGTTGACAGTAAGTGACGACGATGGTGGACGATGGATGAGTATGGGTGCTGGATGGCGTATGATGATGGATGATGCAATATGATAATGACGACAACGATCATGATGGCATTAATTTAGGTCAGTAGGTTACAGTTTTGGAGCGTGTTGGACCATCAGATGTAACACACAAATACTTACCAGTCATACTGAGCTCGAAGGTCACATTAATGTTTCCCTTTTGGTTCCTGACTGTGAAAGAGTAAACTCCGGTGTCGTAGACATTGGCTTTTGTAACGTTCACGGTGCAAACAGCCAGGTGAAGGTCAAAACCCTGCCCCTCACATACCCCGGACATAAGACCAGATCTGATGGCTTCCTTCTTCAAAGATGACAAGTCTTTCTTTCTGAAGTAGGTAAAGCTGTCGATAGTTGGAACTGGATAAGCCATAACATCAAACTTGAAGAACCCATCTGACCCTTCTGTGACCTCTACGCGGCTTGGTGTTGTGGTGACCAGTCGTGGGGAACCTGCACAGCGTACGAGTCTTGTCTAAATATCTATGGCTCACACGGTCCTGCCCGTGCGCGCATGCATGCACATTTTTTATCCAATGTCAAATTTGATGTAATTTTACTCGCACGTACCCTAAAATGTGAAAAGACAGTAATTTCTTCATGTTAAAACAACGCATTTGTAAGCCACCAATGTGATATCCCCATTTTTGTACTGCCTTGTTAGGCCTCAGCCGCGGACATGGCCTAAGGCTCTCCACACCAGCCAGCATTTACACACATGGGCAGAAACCATCCCTCGTTAACATATCACAACCATTCTCAGGTTGTGTTGAACTTCTTTCCAAGTTTTATTTGCAGGAAGTGATTATCGATTATTTTTATTTGTTATTTAAAGTTAATTTGACACCTCAATCATGGAAATGTGCCCATGAAAAGCCGAGCGGATAATTCCAGCTTTAAAAAGACCAAAAATGTTTCATATTTCACTATGCAATGTAGAAAAGTGCAGATCATTTCAACTTGATTAAAACCAACATTTTATACCATTTCTAATCAGTTATCATCAGAAATCTGATTGCTGCATACCGCAGTACTCAGCTGATATACAAATGATAATCGTCTTGACAGAGTGGCTGCAGCTATCAAAGACCACCTGAGAGTTTAGACTTGTGTTATCGTTGAAGACAGCAAGGAAAGAAGGTGGTGCTATCGGTTAGCTTTAGCAGAACTACAGTATTAAAAAAGAAGAGCCTTTTAATGAAATCGCAAAACGTACAGTGTACATTAAGCTGTACAGATGTCGATGGTGTCCGTCCTGTTTGGTTTGTTGCCAAGCAATAATACAACCCGGCGTCCTCACAGCTGGTTAGGTTCACTGTGTAGTTCACACTTGAGCTTGGCGGATCACTAGTTTTCTTTTGTGTTCCATTACTGGTGACCTTGAAGATTTCAAGAAGCTGAACATTCCTGTCACCGGCGGTACATGTGAACCAAGCGCTTCTGTCGAGGCCGAGAGTGTGGTTGGCACTTTGATTGTAGAGGGTGAACGTGGGCGGGTCCGGGAAACCTGGGGTAAAAAGAGGAGCATGAAGTGACAAATGAAGATAATGGTCTGCGCACTAGCACACACACACACAAACACACACCCCCCCACACACACACAATCATACACACACACAAACACACAAACACACACACACACAGATAAAGACAAACACAAGCACACGTTACTGTCATAGACAAGGGAAGAGTGCACGCAGTGGTTTAGACATTCAAGTCGACTAGATGCTGGTCCTGATGCGCAGGCTTTTGTGAAGGACTATACATTTTAGACTGTGACCAGCTTAGCTGTCTACGTATAGCAACGTGTCCCTGAGCCAGTTCCTGACTACCATCAACAAAGAAAGGCAATCAGTTGTACAGACGATGTCGCGTGCTGACCAGCTAGTCCTTTGTACAAACGGTTTCCTGGGTACTGATCAGCTAGTCCTTTGTACAAACGGTGCCCCCTGCAAAGCCAGTCCGTTATACAAACGGTTTCCCGTGCTGATCAGACACGCACTATCCAAGCACTGTTCCCCTTAAGCTGTGCTGTTGTCCCACACCAGCTATCGACAACTTGTTCTCCTGTTCGTCGTAGGCTCGCAGCTTGCGATCATTGTGCATCAGATTGAACGTGGACTCATCAGAGAAGAGACACCCGCCCTTCCTCACCCATCTTGCCGTCTTGCTCCACCGCTGGCTTGTCCAGCCCTAATCAAATCTACGTTACAACGTACTCGCGATGTGCCTGTGAACGTGGCACACGGAGCAACAGTTCTTTAAGGTTGAAAATCCTGTCATGGTTTGTAAAAAAAATCCCTAGGGATTTCTTTTTATAGAATCAAAGAAACGTACAGAGCACATAGTACATTAAAATATAAATACTATAGATATCTATACATATAAACGATTTTACCAAACGTCTATTTCTACAGAAAAATGACAGGATAAGACAAAGTCACATGAGTATCCACAACAACTGAACAGAGTTAAAATGTTCTTTGCTGTAAATACCTGGACATGTCTGGGGATTGCAGACTTCTTTATCAAGTGCCTGGGCTTTGTTGCAAAAACGGGATCTGGTGCGAATCCCCCCGCCGCAAGAATGAGAACATGGCGACCAGTTGGTCCAGTCGCACTGTGAGGCTGCGAGACAAACGTCGTTAACACTGGGCTTAGAGGAAGGAATGAATGTCCCGGTTACTCTCTCAAAACATTGAATGACACAGAAGACAAAAATGTCGATACTGTACTGACTGACATTTCCTTAAGGGTAAAATACATAAGGTGCAGATTAAACATATATTTTTTTTAATTTATGAAGCAAACAGAAAGCAAAAATGCCAATCTTAGACACCATGCTGCCAGCTGTCCCTGTAGTCAAGGGAAGTAATTCCGCCTTCAGCATACAGCAGACTGGCGGGTTACTGAGCGCAGACAGCACTAGCACTGGGAAAGTCTCTCAGGAACAACGGAAACCTCACCCACTGTCACGTGTCTGAACAGCTATAATCTGTTGGTTGTTGGCTGATATTACACGTGTGTGTGTGTGTGTGTGTGTGTGTGCGTACGTGCGTCTCCAGCCATTTACCCACCCACAACCACCACACAAAAAGAGGCGACAGTGGTGGAAGAGACTGAACCCAGAGCTAATCATCTGCATCTCTTGAACCCACATCCAAGACTTGTCTGTCGGAAGACGACATTGCGTCTCTCTGTCCCCAAAATGTTTTCACTCCACAAGTTCTACCCTCCCTCCTCTTCGTTCCTCTCTCTCTCTCTCCCTTTCTTCCACTTATCTGTTTACGCATGCACGCTCTCTTCGTAGTCATTTACACACACACACACACAGACACACCCAGACACAAGGCACACACACAGATATAGACAAACACAAGCACGCGTTACTGTCATAGACAAGGGAAGAGTGCACGCAGTGGTTTAGACATTCAATTCGACTAGAGGCTGGTCCTGATGCGCACATGGAAGGTCAGCAGGCTTTTGTGAAGGACTATACATTTTAGATTCTGACCAGTTTAGCTGTCCTCTGCCGATCAGCCAGTCCGTTAGACAAACGGCGTCCCTGCTCCTTTGTACAAACGGTGTCCCGTGCTGATCAGACACGCACTATCCAAGCACTGTTCCCCTTAAGCTGCGCTGTTGTGCCACACCACCTATCGACAAGTTGTTGTCTTGTGCGTCGTAGGCTCACAGCTTGCGATCATTGTGCATCAGAATGAACGTGGACTCGTCAGAGAAGAGACACCAAGCCCCCCCCCCCCAACCCCGCCTTGCTCCACCGCTGATTTGTCCAGCGCTAATGACATCGACATCACAACGTACTCGCGATGTGCCTGTGAACGTGGCACACGGAGCAACAGTTCTGTGAGGTAGAAAATCCTGTCATAGTTTGTATAAAAAACCCTAGGGATGTCTATTGTGACGCACTTTTTTTACAGAATCAAAGAAACTTAAAGAGCAGATAGACCATTAAAATATAAATACTATGGATATCTATACATATAAACGATGTTAGCAAACATGTCTATTTCTACAGAAAAATGACAGGATAAGACAAAGTCACATGAGTATCCACAAAAACTATACAGAGTAAAAATGTTCTTTGCTGTACATACCTGGACATGCCTGGGGATTGCAGACTTCTGTGTCATCTGCCTGGGTTTCGCTGCAAAAACGGGATCTGGTGCGATTCCCCCCGCCACAAGAATGAGAACATTTCGACCACTCGGTCCAGTCGCAAGGCCTTGGAGTCTGTGAAGCTGCGAGATAAACGTCGGTAACACTGGGCTTAGAGGTAGAAATGGATACTGTACTGACTGATATTTCTTTAAGGATACAGGGACATTACTCCCTTACAGGTTTGAAGAAGACAACGGGTTATCCAGCGAGTCCGCTTTTTTGTGAGCAGAGTGAATTTATTGAATAGGCCTTCGGCCGACATCACGAGGGTAATACAGACACAGTGTAATTCACAATTTCGCAACATCGATTACAGCATGAAAATACGTCTCTCCATCCCTCTCTCTCTCTCTCTCTCTCACTCGCACACACACACACACACACACAGAGCATACACCTGCACACATGTACCCACTTCATAACTTGTGACGTAGTCATTCGCCCAACTGCAGCCCTCAGTGTATAAATTTCAACGTTGGATAATTGTTGGGGGCTCATACTAGCAAAGAGTTTAGATAGTCTAAAGCTGGACGGTGAACTATAAAGCTTTTTGGAACACTTCTCTGTTTTAATACTTGAGACAGGCACAAATACTCTTATCTTCATCCACTTTATCATAGTAAATTTGCAAAACAATGTCATTTTGCTCTTCATCGTGTAATTTGAAGAGTAAATCTAGCATTTCTCAAGTGACAGAGCACATTTGGTTACTCGCTTGAAATCTTGAAATTATGGCCGGAAACCGGTCTAAATGTCAGTTTAAACACATTAAAAGGGAAGCCACTCGTGAAGAAATGATTCAGCTTTCGATTGTAAGAGTTCTTTCACTTAAGAGACTAGCAGATGAAATTTTTAAAATCATAACGCACATGTACTTAATATCGCCCCTACGCAGAAAGCCTTGCCAATGGCGGGGGCGATCTGTGTTCCCTACGTCTTCAAAGAGTTTTAATATTAAGATGGATATTAAAACTGATGGATAGATAGAAAGATAGAGTAAAGAGGGAGGCTATAGGAATGTGTGCCCGGCGCTATTGCTTTATTACGTGTATTTTTGTGGTGCCGTGACCGAGTGCATGGCTTTACAGTGTGATAAGGTACTCCGGTTTCCTGTGTACTGATTGGACAGACCGTCGTACAGACGTCCTCTGCTGATCAGCTAGACCTTTGTACAAACCGTTTCCCGTGCTGATCAGACACGCACTGCCCAAGCGCTGTTGTCCCACAACACCTATCGACAACTTGTTGTCCTGTTCGTCGGAGACTCGCAGCCTGCGATCATTGTTCGTCCGTTGTTCGTCCGGGTTCAGAGAAAAGAACCCGGCCCCCCACCCCCCAACACACACAAACACACCCGCCTTGCTACACACCTGGCTTGTCCAGCGCTAATGACATCGACATCACAACGTACTCGCGATGTGCCTGTGAACGTGGCACACGGAGCAACAGTTCTGTGAGGTAGAAAATCCTGTCATAGTTTGTAAAAATAAACCCTAGGGATGTCTATTGTGACGCACTTTTTTACAGAATCAAAGAAACTTAAAGAGCAGATAGTACATTAAAATATAAATACTATGGATATCTATACATATAAACGATTTTACCAAACGTCGTTTTATACATGTGATGAAGCGGGTTCGCTTCGCAACTTTCCTCTTCATCTCTCTCTCTCCTTCAAACAAAGGCAGATTTTGTTCCTTCCACGCCCTCTGCGTACTTTATTTAGGGCCGCCACTGCTGCTGCCGCCCTACATGCTCCGCCGCCCCACGGTTTACTGGCACTTCACTACCACACTACATGTTCTCTGTCGTCCTCCTCCTGCTTCACCCTACTTCGGGACTCTGCTTTGTCCGGCCCGCACCCCGCTTTTACCGGCTTGGAGCGAGCCACAACGGAGCCATTGTCAGCTACGGCAGAAGCTGGAGGGTGGAAGTGAGGTGCATACCGCATTTTGTGTTTCTTACACATACAACATTTAGAATAAAAAGTGAAAGAATATACCTACAAGGACATGAAAATATACAGTGACTAGAGTGCGCTTTGCTCTTCCTGTTAGTGTTAAGGAAAGTTGAGTAGTGTGAGAAGGAAATAAAGATAATTGTCGCGGTATTGTCTCTGTCGTGTCTAGGGGTATGGCGCTTATGTGTTTTACTCGTCTGCTCGTTGACTAGAGTTATCACAACATAAAAATGTGTCAAGAAGGGGGAAACTAACAATGCAATCGCTGCCTAATTTAATCAATTTCCAATCGGCTCAAGCCCCCACCCCCTTGCTTGTCACGCGCACAACTTAATAAAAGAGGGTAGCGATAATACACTATTCTATTTATTTACAGTTACGACAGAATATTTCACTACACAAGAAATGATGCTCCAATATACATCTGACATATGTAGAACAATCACTCTCACTCGCATATATTCATCCCAGTGACGCTACACGTATCTGCACGCACTCGTGATTTACCGGGTTATGAACATTACCGTACCGATACTGCAAATCAGTACACACAAAGAACCGTATTTTCTCTGAACTAAAACTTCTCAGAAGAAGCTGTCGCGCCGACGTCTT
>SMGT01013949.1:43211-57270 GCA_004794575.1 Lanistes nyassanus | reverse complement strand
AGGGAAAAGATTCTCATACTCTGACACGTTCGCTCAGTCTCACACAGGCAAAACACTTAGCTCAAGAGCCCCCACCCTCGTAAAACACACAACTGCAGCGAACTGTTATTCAACATATATTTCAAACACTAACCGGCTCGACAACATCAAATATATCTACAGATTATTTACAAAGAATCACCTTGCTCGTGTCTAGGGTAAGACGCTGCCTGATTACGTCATACCACGTGGTATCAGACAAAGAAGATAATCAAACTAAAGCCAGAGGGGAAATCAAACTGCAAAACGGCCTATGATCCCGCTCAATACACAAATACAGTAAGTGACCGACAATAGAGCTCCTACTCTTGTCACTACTGAAACCACTACTTCTGCGATACGCAACTATGAAGCTATACAAACTGAATCAATAAGTGACCAACGACAGAGCACCTACTTTGGTCACTGCTGAAACAACTATTTCTGCGATACACAATTCCAAAGCGACTCCACGACCAACAATGAAGCTATAACACGGCCTCGATCCACACTTCACTCTATGCCTCCTCTTTTGGCTTTATTGCCCGGGCCACTAGCTTATGACGTATCCTGTCTCCGGCAGGATAAAACCACCTATCTGAAATCAACACGAGTCCCAGACTCTAAGATAATCTATGGCAAGAGCAGTCCTACAAGGCACAACAACAGACACTTACTACTTTGTCTAGTATTCGGCAGAATACACCCCGGGTACCTGCGTGAGATGCTGGAGTCCTTTGCTCTTTTCACGTCTTTGGCTAATATGGCGAGGGGTCCAGGTCCGTGGGTCTACACGTGTCCGCTTTCACTAGGTCTCCCTACATTAACTCTCTCTCCATGTCCTGTCTCTGTGTGTGTCTAATCGCGTTTTTACCTCCGTAAGTAGTAGGCGTTCTGACGCATTAGCCTTGAGTAAACCGGTTCTGGTCAGACTAGGTGGAGCAGGGCAGCTGCCATGACCAATGGCGTATCACTCACCTATCTAAGCGTGAAGAAAAGGGGAGGGGCTAGCTGGCTAAGCTAAGAGTGACAGGTGATATCCTAGGAGTGACATGTGACAGATTCGAACCAGGAAATTAAAAGAATGACGATCGGTCCCTGTTACGCAATGAGTACAATAACAAAATATTAAGTAAAGTTTTTATACTCATTTTCTTTATGTTGGGATTGTAGCGAGTATACATGGTGGCATAAGCATCTTGGCATAGGCATCTAACGAATAAACAATAACTGCGACTACAGTGGTCGCCAGCCATCTTGCTGTTTGCGTGTGCCCCCGATTTACGTTCAAGTGAGATGTTGCCGTTTGCGGGAGTAGGAGCACAGAAAAGGCGAACATTTGCAAGACCTGAACGCACCACAGGTCACAGTGCGTGCGCGAAAGCGAGGGAGGATAATACTGAACCCCGTCATTAGCAGCCAAAGAGGGTAGACTACAGTCCTAACAAGACAGCCTGGCGGCAGAAAACACCATGGGATGGGGAGCAAAGGGCAAGGTAATATAACAGGACGCACACACTGCATCGAGTGCACCCACTCCATTAGGTAACAAAGACTCGAACTGTGTAATGGTGGGTTTTCTTCCTCTGTGACAGGGACTCGTATTGTAAATACCAAACGCCTGTCCTTTCCTACGCATTCCTAACGGCATATCCGGATCTCTTTCCTCTGACCATAAAGTCTAATGCGCAAATACAGTTGTGACAGTAAACACGCACGTCTCTTCGCGGGTGTTCTCGCGTTCTGACATTAAGATCCGTGACGATACATATTTTTTAAATAGATTTATATTTAACAATTTATACTAGCTATGCATAAAGATAGTGACCATGGAGGCAAGGCCGTTCTTTTTTACAAGCATACTTGTCTCCCTAAACGTCTATTAAATGCGTCCTGATATAAATAGCTGTAAATGGAAAACACGAACAACATCGGGAGGAACAGTAAAGGAATAAAGGTAAGGGAACAGGAGAGGAAATAGAAGACCTGCCGGGTAATAGCTTAATTGGTTTGGGTTCCAGCTGATCCAGTCATACTGAGATAGCCAAAATAAGGTCACACTCCATGCAACTAGCGTGAGATAAATAGGTGCCCATAGAGAAACTGCTGTGGAGGCTGTGGTACACAGTACGTTCTTCTAGCATGTAGCGCTCAAAGTCAGGAAAGGGAACATCCTGAGAAACAGATACAAACTTTCGCGAAATGTATAATTAAAATCTGTAACCCACCAAAGGAACTCGGACAATATCTCATCGAAAGTACAATGCTGGTAGTGAGCAGCCATACTGATGCTATAAGGAAAAAAATAGAGTGGTTAAAATCCGATCTACCTTAAAAGACTGAAGAATTAAGACAATGATAAAAGATGATGAAACTTTATGGCCCCAAACATAAAAGAAAGAGTTAAACAAGAGAAGGTCTTAAATATCGTGCTTAGGGGGGAGGTATAAGCGGGAACGGCCACAGGGACAGTAACCAACGGCAGACACGGCTTACAGCCATCAACAGGACATCAACCACAAGGGCGGGCAGCCATCCTCCGCCATTACCATCCAGCCTCCACAGCCAGCACACAATTCTTTCCAAATCTTCACCCCCCTCTCACTCACAATCCTTTTTAGTTTGAAGCACTTTTCCTGTACAATTGCTTACCTGCCATATATATAGTGAACGTTAGTTAGCGCAGCAGCTAGTGTTATAATGTTACGTGAAATAATAAATAATAAATAATGTTACGTGTTGAGAGTCGGCAATTCGAATCTTGGCTGTGGCATATATTACTTTTCTTTAGATGTATTTCGTTTCTGCACGCACGTTTGGGCGTTTGTTGGGTAAGGGGTTAGGTTTAGGCTGAATGCGAAGGCTCGGGGTGGTATTACTAAATTATGCACTGAAAGAACCACTAGACTGATGGCTGCAGTAAGATGGTCAGGCAGTTTAATGTGCCGAATGGAGTTTGCACAAAGTTTAACTCCAGGAAATAATCCTTGGCCACACCAGGATTCGAACCAGCAACCTTCCATCTGCTAGTCCGCAGCTCTACCAACTGAGCTAACCAGGCCCACAAGAAGGCTCGGGGTTATGAGCAAAGGTCAATATATGTTAAAGGGTTAGAGGGGTGTGGGATTGAGAGATTGAGGACGCTTTAAGCAGCCGGACGATACAGAAAGTGTTTGGAGTACACGCATTTTAGTGTCTTTTTTAACGAAAGGTTAGCGCCCACCGTCCTCTTCTTCCTCTCTTTCGGTTTGGGGAAAGTCCTCTGTGTTGTTGTGACGGAACTAGACATTACTAGTTTTCCGACAGTAATATTCTAGGAGAGCCTCGACTGATGTGTATTAAAGAGATCGTCTGATAGCTAGATTTAATACAGTTATCCAAAAAAAGGTAGCAGACTGACGTATCATGCACTCGGTCTGAAGGATTGTCTGGCTCAAGCACTATGCACTTGACAGCGTTTATTGTCTGGTGTAAACACTATATGCACTTGACAGAGTTTATTGTCTGGCTCAAGCACTATGCACTTGACAGAGTTTATTGTCTGGTGTAAACACTATGCACTTGACAGAGTTTATTGTCTGGTGTAAACATTATGCACTTGACAGAGTTTATTGTCTGGTGTAAACACTATGAACTTGACAGAGTTTATTGTCTGGTGTAAACACTATGGACTTGACAGCATTTATTGTCTGGTGCAAGCACTATGCACTTGACAGTGTTTATTGTCTGGTGCAAGCACTATGCACTTGGCAGCGTTTATTGTCTGGTTTAAGTACTATGCACTTGACAGCGTTTATTGTCTGGTGTAAGCATTATGCACTTGACAGTGCTGTGTGGGTGTGTTTGGTGAATGAAGTAGGCGCGTGTGATTAAATTGGGTTTTTAAAAGTTCTTTAACACCAGAAGTTTGCATGGCTAGGCAAGAAGCTGTCTTATATAAGCTCATCCATGTAGTGTAATTACATTAAATTGTTGTTGGTGTCTGTCGTATGTTTCAGGAAAGCAATGCTTGATCTGTATTTTTTAAAGACGAAAATACCCCACGAATTCACTTCTGTTACCTCTTTCATATGAGTGCATTTATGGAAGGCGAATTGTAAATATTTTGTGAAGATGGATTTTTCGTTAGTTTTATTCTGTCGTGAAAGTTACAGTCCGATCCACATTATTTCATCAGCAAAACATATGCATATTATGTTTGTGTATCAAGCTTAGGTGGAGCCTTTTACTGAAGACGAAGTGAAAAAAAATGTGTGTTCCTTTAATTTATACGAGAAAAAAAGTCGTTTAGGTCGAATACTACAGCCTACTACCAACTGTTGTCAAACGTTGGGACCATCAATGACTGGTAAAAAGAGTTCAAATCAAAGCAAAGATTTAGATAACATATGAATGCCTTTAATATACCAGTATCAAAGAACTAAAATCAACGCAAACATACCACTTAAACGTCTTTATCACACTTTCGAAATTTGAATTAAAAAACTCCCATATGAATCAAACAAGTATTCTCTAAATATTGTTAACACTAATTACACGTACAAAGTGTTCTATCAGGTGCTGAATATGTATATAGTATGTAGTATGTGTGCTAACTGTGTTCTAAGTGTACACTTGACTGTACACTTGCTGGTGGCACACATCTGGAACATTATCAGAACACAATTTACACATTTCCGGCCATCTAAACACTTTCGAGAACACAGATCAGAACACTTTTTACACTACCTTAGCACCAACACATCTCAAGGGTTCTAGAGCTATGTAAAATGGGTTGTGTTTCGGTAAAAAAAATAGTGTTCTAATTTTAACACTTCTTGTTTAGAGTGTACCACGTAGGAATTATATACCAAGTCGTTGAAATTAAAATTACTTATACATAAATACAACAGGTCAAAACGGCCCTAATTCAGAGATAGTTTCAACCAAGGAAATTCGATCTCTCCTTCTCTTCTCTCTCTCCCCAACACACGCGCGCGCGCGCACACACACATGCACACATGCACACTCAAAAACACAAACCCACACACCCACGCCCACATACACATTTACAAGCGCGCGCGGGCACACACAGACAAACACCTCACACACAAAAGAGAAAATTAGCAAACGATACACATTTCGATCATAAAGCTGTTCATTTAGGAAAAAACATTTTAAAATCAATCTCTTTATTAAAGCATTTATTATCAAGGATAACGTTGAGACCATGCTCAGATGTTTGAGGAACATTTGGGAATGTGATGATATGTTTGTCTTTTTGAGCTGATTCATATATCAATTACAGTCGAATCCGGTTAATCGGACCACATCGGGACGCGATGAATTTGGTCCTAATAACCGGCTGGTCTGATTACACGAACATGCCCTATGTTACAGTTAAGACGGGACGTGCTGTACGTAAAATACAGTGTATTAAAATGTCATTATGACCTATATTGTGCGGCACACACGTATGGCGAACATAAAACAAGAACTACAGTCGAATTTTGTTTATTGAAAAATAAATTTACAAACAAATTCTTCGAAACGATGTACACGATACATGTACAGTACTCAACATGCGAATCACAATAAAAAAAAAAGTCCTTACCAAATTCCAGTCAACGTTTGAAGAACTTATCCAGTGTGACCTGACGCGTTTCTCTTGACGGATTGCACTTGAACAAAATCACCACAAACATCTAACGCAGCAATGGGACTGCCTTCACGTCCCTCCTGCATGAACTAGCGACGCAAAGTTTCAATGCATTTCCAGGCATCCTGTGTTGTCACTTTCACCAACTCACTGGGCATCGTCGCCACTTTCCTGGTCTTCCGATGCTGTCGTGTGTTTCGCTGCCATTCGAGCAACAATTGCAGCGTCGTAATCTTCATTGTCATCGTAGCATTGAAGCTCGTTGTCGATGGATAACAATTCTTCGTAATTTTCTTATTCGCTGTCACGTTCTTTGGTCCGTTTAAGCGGAATTTTGGTCCAAATAAGCGAATAATATTAGGCTTATGTACAAAGGATTTGTTTCGGTTCTTTAAGATTCGGTCCGAATAAGCGGCTGGTCCGATTATCCGGTGGTCCAATTAACCGGATTCGACTGTATTGACATCTTGTGATCCGCTGGACATGAGCCAATGTCGGGACAGGAATTATTGTATGGTACAGTCACTCTACTTCCTACTCGCTCTACTAAACTGTCTTTTACACTAACAGGAAGAGCAAAACGCACATTATTTATTGCATATTTTCATGTCCTTGTAGGTTCATTCTTTGATTTCTTGTTCTAACTTTTGTACATGGATCAAAACACAAAATGCGGTATCCGCCGCACTTCCACCTGTCAGCTGCTGCTGTAGCTGGCAATGCTTCCCTCGCGGCCCGCCGCCACCCAGTAAAAACGGGGTGCGGGCCGGACCAAGAAGAGTCCTGAAGTACGGTGAAGCAGGAGGAGGACTAGAGAGGAGATGTAGTGAAGCAGTGGAGTAGCAGTGACCCGTGGGGTGACGGACCATGTAGGGCAGCAGCAGCAGTCGGCTCTAACTAAAGGATGCAGAGGGCTTGGAAGAAAAACCTGCCTTTGTTGAAGAAGAGAGAGAGAGAAAGGTTGCGGAACGAACCCGCACCATCACAAAAGACTACATAGCCACCGATAGCACTTTTTAACGGCCCACTAAACATGGTGCGTTTTAAGGTATGAAATCGCGCGCTTCCGCACGTACAGCTGGTCCTGTAAATCTGCTGAACTGTGTTGGCATCATTGCATATTTGCGAGACGATAATCCAGTCCATTGGGGAGACGACTCATCAAGGTTCGGTTGTTGTGTTCACTTCTGCGTCTTGATTTGCAACTGGGGAGGTGGTCTCCCTTTCACAGCAGTTCTCCGAGTCCGACTTTGGAGGGAAGCTGTTGGTATCTGCCCCTGACGGAACAGTCTCCTTGGAGAGCTTGGATCGTCTGGTCCTGGCTTTTGGAGTGGGTACTTCTAAATCTCCTGCAACGAAAATTTCTTTCAGCAGGATCCGAAAAACAACAGAAATGCATATCAGAACCTCATTGTTCAGACGTACGGTCGGTCGCCTGGCCCTCTGTATTCATGGGTGAATACAGTGAAGGTAAAATGTTGTCCCCTGACCTGTTTAGGTCGTCGGGAGTGGGCTGTATGAGACCCCCCCCCCCAATTTTTCTATGGACCAGCATCGTGAAGGCGGTACTCATCTCCTGTCCCTCGCTGGATTACCTTCCCTGACCTATAGTTCAGGTACCCATTCCCAGCGGGGTGAACTAGACGAATTGTATTGCGACCCACGGGTATCGAACCAGGGCCTTCGGGTTTGGAGGCCAGCGTTCTAACCACCTGGCCACTCGCTTTCCCTGGCTTTAGGCAAAGCAAAATAAAAATCCTAACGATTCCTGAAGTGTTAAAAGTTTACAACCCGACCAACAACTGGAAACAGTATAGTTATTCCTGGCACTCGTATATTAGCGGCACAGCAGTTACCGGCAGATGTGAACAACATCCGTCAGAGCGAAAACGAACAAAAAAATCTCACCTTCTGTTGAATGGGAGCTCCGCCTTTTCCCGTCATCTGTCAAATTGGAGCTCCACCTTCTTCCGTCATCTGTTAAATTGGAGCTCCACCTTCTTCCGTCATCTGTTAAAATGGAGCTCCGCCTTCTTCCGTCATCTGTTAAAATGGAGCTCCGCCTTCTTATTTCTCTTCTTTCGCCTGTCGAGCGGAACACTGACCCTTTCTTCACCGCCATCAGCAGGCTGTCCATCACACCCTCCGTTTCGTCTTCTGTCGCCCAAAGAATATAGGGTTGGTGGGTGGTTGCAGAAGATGTGAATTGCATTAAAATAACGCTTAGACGTAAATTGCATTAAAATGACGAAAGCCCTATGCTCCTTCCAATAATATGTTTATGAGATCTGTATCGATTTAATATATTTTATGCCGAAAGAGTCTCATTTTAAGTCTCATGTTTTGTTAAAAAGATGGGTGTTGTTTTGTGGTTCTGTTGACCACAGACACCGTGTGTTTGTTACTGGATGGATACTGAACGCCCCGTACATCTATGAGGTTGTTATAAATACATCGACAGCAAAAAGCATGGAAGGGGGGAGAGAGAGGGCGCTTATTGGTTTTATAGAATGTGAATACCCATTTGGGGTCATCACGTTATAGCGGTATTGACTGAGCACTCCGCTGAGATCAAACTGTGTGGCAGGACGCAAAAAGTTTCCTAAAACTGTAGGACTATCGACATTGAATGCTGTATGAAATCGCGATACGCTTAAAGACATTCTGGGAGATCATATAATACAGACATCCAGTGTCTAGGCGAGCATCCAGTGTCTGTACTAACTTCCAGTGTATTTACGGACATTCAGTGTCTTTACGGACATCCAGTGTCTATACTGACATCCAGTGTCTATGCTGACATCCAGCGTCTATACCGACATCCAACATCTATACTGACATCCAGTGCCTATACGGACATCCAGTGTCTGAAAGAACATTCAGTGCCTATACGGACATCCAGTGTCTATACTGACATCCAGCGTCTATACTGACATCCATTGTCTATACGGACATCCAGTGTCCATATTGACACCCAGTGTTTATAGGGACATCCAGTGTCTTTACGGACATCCAGTGTCTATACTGACATCCAGTGTCTATACTGACACCCAGTGTGTATATGGACTTCCAGTGCATTTACGGACATTCAGTGTCTATACGGACATCCAGTGCTTATACTGACATCCAATGTCTGAAAGAACATTCAGTGCCTATGCGGACATCCAGTGTCTATACGGACATCCAGGGTCTAAGCGGACATCCAGGGTCTAAACGAACATTCAGCGTCTATACGGACATCCAGTGTCTATACGGACATGCAGTGTCTATACGGACATGCAGTGTCTATACTGACCTCCAGTGTCTATACGGACATCTAGGGTCTAAACGAACATTCATTGTCTATACAGACATCTAGGGTGTAAACAGACATCCAGCGTCTGTACTGACATCTAGCGTCTTTACTGACATCCAGTGTTTATAGGGACATCCAGTGTTTATACGGACATCCAGCGTCTGTACTGAAATTCAATGTCTATGGTGACATCCAGTGCCTATACTGAGACCCAGCGTCTACACTTACATCCACTGTCTATAGCGACATCTAGTGCCTATCCAGACATCCAGTGTCCGTACGGACATCCACTGTCTGTACGGACATCCAGTGTCTATACTGCCACCTAGTGTCTATTCTGGTTAGGAGATGTTCCAGTAATGTCGATGGCCTGTGTGTCCTGCCTTTCGTGTCACTCACCCGCAGTTCTTAAACTCAGTCACGACGGCCTGCTTTCGTGACCTGCTGCGACCTTTGCTCTGGTTTCTGTGCTATCAGTGCAACCTTTTACTGAGCAGGTTTAATTTTTTTTTTCATTCTCTACATTTCGCGGAAGTTTGCTTTGTAGATTCTCTACACGAACTTCAGATTTTTATCCATGCATATGGGGAAGCTATGATCACTGACGCATGATATCAGTTCTCATCAAACATATTCAAGCTGTGGCACACCTGGCAATTTAAATTTCTGTCATGGCACGCTTGTGCAGGAAAACCTTGAACTCGCCTCCACGTGGGCTACACATGATACCTAAAACAACCCTGCACGCCGCGAAAGTTTGTGGAAGTTGGCATTAAATCCACACTTTACAACTGTAGTCAACTTTTATGAGCTGTTATAGGCCTTAGCTCGGTAGCAGTTGGGAAAATGGCCGCAAGGCTCTGTGCCTTGTTAAGTATTTTTTTTCCCCTGTTGCTGTATCAGTCTCTTTTTTTTTTTAACGTCACCTCATGCATTTTTACACTGTTATTCCCACGAAATAAGGCGTTTAGAAAATGAAAGAATTCTGAAGCCTTTCATTCTGTCAGCTGAGGACGGTCGGCACTTGTCACAACACAATCTGAGAATCAGTTCTTCTTACGATGAGACCTGTTGCCGGGACCTGAGTTTGACGTAATTAGGATAACTGTTGGACATAACGTAGGTTAGATACAAGCTCGCGATAGCGCGTATCGCAGAGTAAGCCGCTTACCGGAACCTGAGGCGCTTCCAGGGTTGACAAACGACAGAGAGAAATGTTTAGCTGTGCTTGCGAATGTGTGGTGCGCCAAGACCTCCCTAATAGCGCCTCAGTGGGGAGTGGGCTGTGACGTCATGATAACAAATTTACGCTGAATACGTATGTGCAACACAACGTGGAGAGTGACAGCAAGGAAAAGGGACTGACACATACCCAGACAAAGGCTTAACACACTCACAAGGAGTGAAGGGATGTGAAGGAGTGAGCAGAAGGTTGGAATTTGCCATCAGCAGACATTTAAACAACTATCCTCTGGATGTTGGATGGACAACTGAACGACGCCGACGACAACAGAAATTATAATGAGCACAACAAAACCCAAAAAGCATGTGTGGAGAATCTGTATTGCTGTCGATTGTAAAAAGCACAATAAAACCAAGAAAACTCGTGAGTAATATGTATTACTGTCGATTTAAAAAAAACAGTTAAAAGAACGAGAAAACAATACTGTTGGTTTCTATGACGTTAAACAACAAAAATGTCATATAAATATAAAAGACTAGAACAACGGTCAGATGTTAAACAACAAAACCCAGCATCAGATGGGATGAAACGCGAGCAGATAGACAGCGAGAACTGGAATGTCACGACGGCTTGAAGTTACTCCTACAACGCATTTTCTCTGTCTCGCTATACAGGAGTTATTGTCCTTGACGGATGGCTTGTGTTAGCAAAACGTTAGTCTGAGTATGTGACGATGAAGAGGACGACAACGATGAAACCGACGACGAACAAAAACGAAATTTTGGCCCAACGGGTACCTCCTGTCAGTTCCAGAAGCTGCTGCTGGCGTTTCCTTTTCTCTTTCTTGTCCCTGTCGGCCCTTTCTCGCGCCTCCTTCGCGCGCCTCATCTTTTCTTGAGCTACGGAGTTCTCCCTCTTCGCGACCTGAGCAAACGATGGGATTAAATCATCAGCGCTGAAGGGTTTCAAAGTTTTCGGATGGAATCGGGTGAACCTGCTTTTGCAAGTCAACACATAATTCGCCATGAATCTTGTCAACAAGATATGAACACAACAAGAGGTACTTGAAACGCTCAAAGTAACCGTATGCAGACGCATGCGACCAAGGGAGCTTACCGTACCCAAACACGTAGCAAAGAGAGGGTCGAAAGAAAGGGACCGTGCAGATCCTCAAAAAAGATCTGCCATCCCTTTCTTTTATAACGACTCTAGTCTTCGTATGATTAACAGGTTAGCTGTGTGAAGACTAGCGTCGTTATAAAGAAAGAGATGGCAGATCTGTTTTGAGGATCTGTGTTTGGGTACGGTAAGCCCCCTTGGTCGCATGCGTCTGCATACAGTTACTTCGAGCGTTTCAAGTACCTCTTGTTGTGTTGATAATATAAGCGCTTGGTCCTGGTTTGTTGTTTATTAAGATTTGAGCACCGAAAAACCAAATCGCTACTGCTGGAACAAAAGGTAAGCTAAATGAATAGCTTTCCTTTGAAGCACGTTTGTCCCTCTGACTAAAATGAACGTTCCACAAATTCTGACAGGAGCATCTAGCATATAAGTGTGAATGGAACAAGTGTACCACTGACTTAGAGAGGCATCTGATATAATTCTGACAGAAATCTACAAATCTACTCATCTTCAAATCTACTAATCTACAAATCTACTACTCTACAAAAGGCACTGTGGTGTATCTATGAATAGATTGAAGATAGTTAAAAATCTCAATAGGTGCAACAGGTACACCAGGTACAGGTAAAAGTAAAAGTATTGCAATGTATCGCAATCGTACAATGGTACACTTGGTTTTAGTAAACTAAGGTAAAATTCCCACCACCACCCCGCACCACCAAAAAAAGGCCCTGGATACACCTATGACATAACTGCGAATTATCCCAAATCTAGAAAAGTACGAGCATAATTCAGATCTATCCACAGTGCGCTTAAATTAATCAATTAAGAAGAACTGAAACCTCCACACACCCCCACCCCGAAATAATAATAAAAAAGTCGTGATCGCTGAAATGCAAAACTTTCAACAACCCAAAGGGTCTTTCTTCTACACTTGTCTATCTCAATAGTGGATTGTGTTCTTAGGAAAGAAATCATAATTGCAAGATTGGATTGTATCTTAAAAGATTTTATGGACCCGTGCCATCTGCTGAGGCGAGTGAAATGCCTTTAAGTAAACGACTTTAAGTCCCTGAATTGTAGTGTCAGCTGAACTCGCCTCAGCACATGTGGACAAGCTAATGTTGTCAGCCTGGATCGATTCTCGACAAACTTTATTTCCTGTCAACTCAAGCATGAAACGAAGGAGAGTCAACATCTCACCTGCAGACGCTCCCTGAAGGTCGTGAGGTCTGCAAACAGCTCCTCCATTGCGTAGGTTTTGGGGTTGAAACTCAGATAACGAGAGACCTCTTGAAACAAGCCTTCGAGCCTTTTTAATTTTGCGTTGAGCTGTTCGTAAGTCGCTGTAGCGCTGGACAGGAATTCTTGCGTTTGTTAAGAATCGTGGTTTACGAAGTAACATTACACTCTAATTTGTCAACAGCGTCGACTGTCGTGGTGATAGATTTGCAAGCGAAAAGCTAACGGCACCTTTAGCTCGTTTCACATAAATCTGTATCTGCCCAGTCGGGAAATTACGGAGATAAAGTTAAGACTAATCCGCACATTTAGTTTGTTTAGATAAGCAATGGCATTCAGATGACAACAAGCAGACATGCATATGACAGTGAGTTTGTCATTGATTTAGTCGTCATCATAAACACATTGATTCAAATGTAATATCGTATCCTGCCAACATATCTTTTGTGTTACTGTTAATATATCGATAGGTTGCACGATAAGATATTAATATATCGATAGGTTGGCAGGATAAGATATTACATTTGAATCAATGTCTTCATGATGATGACTGAATCAATGACACGCTTTAACCTTTTCAAAATAATAATTAATCATCATATAAAGATTTTTAACGAATCTGACGCAGCTTGGAAGTGTCAGAATTGTCACGACGGGCTATACCTTAACTTAATGGACTCGACTTCTCCAGATTACTGAGCAAACTTTTATGGTGATCTCGTAAATGTAGATTTAATTGAGCAATCGTCACCAACACCTTTACTGCCCCGGGGTCAATGGTTTACACACCAAAGGTTGACGACGCTAAGGAATAATGTAACTAGAGAAATTTACCGAGGGAACAGATTCTCATACTCTGACACGTTCGCTCAGTCTAACACAGGCAAAACACTTCTAGCTCAAGAGCCCCCACCCTCGTAAAACACACAACTGCAGCGAACCGTTATTCAACATATATTTCATACACTGACTCGACAACATCAAATATATCTAAAGATTATTTACAGAGAATCACCTTGCTCGTGTCCAGGGTAAGACGCTGCCTGATTACGTCATACCACGAGGAATCAGACAAAGAAGATAATCAAACTCCAGAGGGGAAATCACACTGTGACACGGCCTCTGATCCCACTCTATGCACAGATACAATACGTGACCGACAACAGAGCACCTACTCTTGTAACTACTAAAGCAACTGCTTTACCACAATACACAGCTCTAAAGCTGTACAACGACCCAACCACGAAGTTTGTGACAACGCAATGACCAGCACTTCCCTCAAACTCCTCTTGGCGTCCGCCCGGCCACTAGCTTATGACGTCTCCTGTCCCTGGCAGGATAAAACCACCTATCTTAAACCCGAGTCCCTGACTCTAAGATAGTTTATGGCAAGAGCAGTCCTTAACTTATAAGGCACATCCAGCAGTCACTTACTCGTCTGTTACGTAAACTTGTCGGCGAAATACTTCCAGTGTATTTAGCGTAAGAACTGGAGCTGCTCTTCCGGCGTCCTGGCTAAGATGGGGAGGGGCAGAGGTCCGTGGGTCTACACGTGTCCACT
>SMGT01013949.1:28026-42589 GCA_004794575.1 Lanistes nyassanus | reverse complement strand
TGGCAGGATAAAACCACCTATCTTAAACCCCAGTCCCAGACTCTAAGATAGTTTATGGCAAGAGCAGTCCTTAACTTATAAGGCACATCCAGCAGTCACTTACTCGTCTGTTACGTAAACTTGTCGGCGAAATACTTCCAGTGTATTTAGCGTAAGAACTGGAGCTGCTCTTCCGGCGTCCTGGCTAAGACAGCGAGGGGCAGAGGTCCGTGGATCTACACGTGTCTGCTTCTCTTGGTCTTCCTACATTAACCTCTCCTGTCCGATTCTGAGCGTCTGATGTCTCATGCTTCCCCTTCGCTTCCCTCACGCCCTGCGTTCACAGGAACCACCTTATTCTAGTTCAAACCAGTTCTGGCCAGCCTAGGTTGGACGGAGCTATTAGCCTGGTTATGACGTACCGTCCACCTACCAGCTGTAAAGAGAGGGAGGAGCGAACAGGCTAAACTAGGAGTGACAGGTGACAAACTAGGAGTGACATGTGACAAGAATGACATCATTTTGTGGCTTTCGAGCTCCGGAAGTCCCAGAATGACATTATTTTATGGCTTTCGAGCTCGGAGAGAGAGAGAGAGAGAGAGAGTGAGGAGGCGGGGAAGAACCTACGGCAACGGTGTTTTGTCCCACCTTCCTGTCTATCTCCCTCCAACCTCTCTCTTTGGTTACGCTGGTAACAAGACTGCTAAAGCGTGTATCCACGGCGCGCCCTTTCAAGCACGACGGGGCACACTACTGTAAGTAGGACAAGGATATTCCCATGACTGCTGAGAAACGGTCTTCCTCGTTGGTAGGGGCGATGTCCCGGATGTTCGTCTTCAGCTGCTCCAGCTGCTTGTCTATTTGCTTCAGGCTCGTCTGCACCGACTCCCTGGACACTGCAAGATAACACAGTACGCTCAACACCGGCTCTGCCAGCACCAAATGCTTTCCTCTCAAACTGAAAAGAGATCACAGGCGTTGACGACTGGCGACATTTTTGAGGCATTAATTCTATAGAACTTAGCAGTAGGTCCTTAGTATTCCTCATCGAAGACGACTAAAAAGATTAAGCCGCCTGCATTATAGACAAACCGCCTGCTTTACAGTCTGCTTTACCGATAAACAACCTGTTTTACAGACAAACAGTCTGCTTTAGCGATAAACAACCTGCTTTACAGACAAACAGCATGTATTACAAACAGACTGAGTTAATCCCGGAGACTGGGCGCATGCTGCCTTAAAATGAATATGTAGCCCTCAGCACCGTCCCCTCCACATAGACTCATTTCATACCCACCCTCCACTACCCTACCCTAGAGCGCCAGCTTAACTGTTCTGTGCGCAAATGCACGCACAAACACACGCGCGAGCTCATACACGCACGCCCGCACGTGTACAGGTATATTGTTGTGCAGCTAAACGCTGACCTTTGGCTGCTTTGTCCACGTACAAAGTCTCGGTGATGAAGCCAGCGATCATGTGTGGGTATTTCTCCTCCATGACCTGAGCCAGGAAGTGCAGCAAGGTCAGCTTGCTGTCTTGACTTTTGGTGTTCTCCAGCTGTGCGCCAGACAACAGTAGGAAGCAGGAAGTATGGAGTAAGAAGCACGAATTATGAAGAGATGGCTGGCACATCGAGTGTGTTTAGGGTACTACTTCGTCGAGAGCATAATGGGCATAATCGGAGTAAGTTTAAGCACTTCCTCTTCGGAATATGTAGAGATAAGTTTGCTATTTCATCAGGATTATTATTATAGCTATAAATAGAATATACTCTGCGATTACGTGGATTTATAAACAGGCGTCATGTGACGTCATCTGATTTATTTTTTATATCACGTTGAAAACGGACAAGGCATGACGACATGCACAACCTAAAAAGAAAATATTTTCTCCGCAGGTCTTACAGCCAAGTGTAGGAAATTGTCCTATCCTTACTCCAGGTGTGTGGATAACAAATTAAATTTTTTAAATCCGATCTTTGTAAGCGTCTTAATGTTTAACAAGAAGAAAACAGACAATCAATCACTGTTGCAACCGGTCTGGGTTGAAATTATGCCCCACCTGCTCGACAGCTAAGAAAGAACTGAAGTGAAATTTACACCGGAACATTGATCGTAAGGGCGAGCACCCAACACGTTATGACGCCACGCGACTTGTCTGCCCCTACTGTCCAGGCGGCACAAGATGGCAGCTATGATGTTCTCGGATCTGGCTAAATATGAGCCAACAGAACAAATTATTTGCTCGCTCATTACCTTTGCTAGGAAGCCGACGTCAAACCCGATGGAGCGGGCATTGCGCGAGCCAGTGTTTAGGTAGTTTCCCATCAGCAGCACCAGCTCCAGAACCTCTTTCAACTTCTTGCTATTCAGCACCTCTTCACACCCCTTCAAAGCGTTGTCCAGGTCCTAAATACACAGGTCTTCATGCAGCTTCTAACCAAACTCGTAGGCTGGGCATTGATAATCCTAAACGTTGAGTACAGTGTGTAGGATGACGGGTTATTATTTTTTGGGCTAATTACGTTTTGTCTGCCAGCTACGGAAGCTGTTAAGGGTGAAGATTAGAGGTTCTTCGAGACAAAGAAAGAAAGAAAGAAAGCATCTTTCGTTCGATCGACCAGTCTGTGCGTGCAGTTAGCATCCACTCAGTCTGTCAAATCCACTCACTGGACGACCAGACACCCGCTCTACTCCTTACCTGCGTAATTGTGTCAACCATCTCCACATACTTCGTTCGGAACAACATGGACTGCAGCTTCTGAGACAGTCCCCGAACAGAATTCATCTGTTCGACAAGACACCCCCCACCAAAAAAAAAGCTATTAACAGCTGGACACTGCATGCTCGACAGTGCATCGTAAACATTATTTCGTAAAAGCCACTCTGCGGACAGCAAGCGCTAATCAGTTGTTGTCCGTAGCTGTCCTGATGCGTGTTCACAACACGAGAGATCAAGCAAGCTCTCGTGAGAAAAGTAAAAAGTTCTCTGGTAACATCAAGACAGTTACACCCAAGATGTTCATCGCAGTTGTGGACATATCAAAGACACATGCTGTCTAGGAATTATAAATATATATATATTAAAAAGTACTACAGTTAAAAAAAGAAGATATTTTCAACAGGTGCCGAACAACCTGTCTCTCGTGTGCGATTCTAGCGATTCTGCAGGTAACGCACTTTTGCCGACCGGCTCCCCGCGCGCATGGCTACTCACCACGAAGACAAACTTTTCCGCCTCGTCCAGGTCATCGTAGTCCTCGCCGAGGCTGGCGATGTTCCTCATGTGCTCCTCATCCGGCAAGTTGCGCAACAGCTGCTCCAGCATGTCGGCGGTCAGCCCCTGCAGTTCGCACGCCAGGATGCGGCGCTTGATTTCGGTGTACGGCAGCTTGATGGAGCTCAGCATGATGCCTGTCAGGGTCGCGTCAGGGTCGGGTCAGGGTCGGGTCAGGGCCGGGTGACATGAACAGCAGCGGAGGATGTCAAGTCACAACAGACGCATTATTTCTTTCGTTGATTGAAGTCGTTATGTCTCGAATTTCTGTCTCTCCGGTTCTCTCTCTCTCCCCTCTCTCTCCCCCTCTCTCTCCCCCTCTCTCTCTCCCGTGTGTGTGTGTGTGTCAGCGCGCGCGTACGAAAAAGAACTCAAAGGACTTTCCATTGCAATGCCCACAAATGTCAATGCCAGAAGAGTAAAGTCTTTAAAACAAATTGGTAAGTCCGAACTACGACATCATTACATCTTTGGAAACTTGTGTAAGAAGGAAAAAGGCGGAGGATGAAGAAGGTAACAAGAGGATAGAGATATAGCGAGGAGACAACTGAGGAATTATGTGACGACCTCGATAACGGGAACGGCCAAAACGATGTCAAGAGTTTCATCATATTCACAAATATAATTACAGAGGTTCCTGCCAGCTTTGTGATCTAGGATCCGCAACTCCGTATGCTTTTTCTGCTTGGAGTCGGCTTCTTTTCCAGCTGAAACAAAACGATATCGAGTCGTTTATACACACAACACACGTGTTTCGCATCTTTGCGCAAGCGCATTTTTTTTCTAGTCAAGCATCTAGCACAGCGTCAGGCCCACACGGTATTTGTCTATTAGTATGTTTGTCTCTGCTTTTGTATTTTCCGGTCTGCTTGTCTTTCTCGCTCTCTCTCTCTCTCTCTCTCTCTCTTCCTCTAACCACAGTATGTTCTTTTAACGATAGGATACAGCTACTGTTCGCCAAGTTTTCTCCACACAGAACTCTGATAAGCACCTGCTCCACCTGCGGAGAACGTGGTCTCCAGTTTACGAAACAGCTCGTCGTCTTCAAAATGTTCTTCATCCGCTTGCACCCAAACCGAGCGTCTGTTTATCTCGTTGGGGAGCACCTAGAAACCCAGTAAAGATCACACAGGGTACGACATGTTTATCATACCCAAGCATGCGTGGACCTCCATAAAAATGCACGCCCTATTTACAAACGCGCATCCACTTATCCGCATTCAAGCACATAGGCACAGAGTCTCTCTCCATCCCTCGCCACCTTTTCCCTGCATGCGTATTCAAGAGCACTGTAGTTTGGGATTATTCGTTTAGTTACGTCTGATTATCACGCCGTTCAGGAACGACAAGCTGACCTTCCTCCAGTTCAGACGTTTGGTGTGCGCCGTGACCTCATACTGCTTCTTTGGTTTCATTCCGTGCGGCAGTTCCACATCAGCCGGAAGTGACGGATCCAAATCTGACGCCTGACCACTAGCGGACGAGGTCTTTCCTGCTTGTTGAGGGTAGAGACGGGGAGGTGGCGGGGGAGGAGGCGGGGGAGGAGGAGGGGGAGGAGGGGGAGGAACAGGAGAAGTAGGAGTAGGAACAGGTGGAGGGGGTGGACGCCGACTCTGTGGAGGTGGCTCCTTGGAACCGTTTTCCTGTCTGGAAAAGGCGTCCTCTGACCTCTGACCAATCTGCGATGTGAAATCCAATACAAGCAGCGTGTCAAATGACTGCGAAGAACGCTCTGAAACCCACCCCCGTGTGTGCATTTACTATGTGCAGGTAGCGATACTGGGGAGACAAGTCATAACTTGCAACAGACCTCAAGCGGACTTCAGAGGTTTTATGGAGTGTGACAAGCCTTGTGAAATACGTAATAAAGCCCCCAACAAACATATTAGGTTTTGATCCTTCTTACAGCTACGAGAAATCGTGTTTCGACCATTGCAAGCCAACAGACGGAGAACGCTTTCCGTTCGACAACGGAGACCATGCTCGGCCCCTGTGACACGTCTCAGAGGGAAGGATGCACAGAAAGAAAACAGTTGAAAAACCAACACACGTCAGGTGAAACGGAACCTAGGTTGCTTATCTGCAGACGAATGCCAGAGTGAGTGGGGGTTGGGGGCGCGGTTCTGGGGAGACTGATTAGTGTTCTATAGAACTGCTATTGCATATTTATATTTTATGGGACAATTGACGTGAAGAAACAGTGCATCATTCTTTAGTAGTACTGGAAGGACTACTTTTGTAGCCCCCTCAGTGTCTGAAAGAGGGTGAAGTCTAGGATTAAGAATAGTTTTTTCGGAGCAGGTGAAGCCCACCTTGTTAAGTTAGTTCTGGCATATCAAGTCCAGTTATCAGAATGGGAAATCGGACTATAGCACGTTCCCAGCACAGTTATCTTGTCCTCGTGCTAGAAACTGGGAATTTCCGGCAAGAAAAACAGCGCTTCTTGGGCGAACTGATCGTCTACCTGACAGTCGTATATTTTGAAAGTCCGAAATTCCTAAGCGAAGGGGACTAAATGACTTTGGGGAACCTGCTATACATTTTTTTCCTCTCAAAATCGATCATGCACAAAGAGGCCAAAACAGATTTTGATAGGTTCATACCTTTTGCCTGAGGTTTTTGATCTCAGCCTCGTATCGCTTGATCATGGTTTCGAGGCTCTTGACCTTGACCTCTGATTCGCTGGCGGCGGTCTGTGCAATTTCTAGTTTAGAGTGCAGCAGCTTGGCCTGGTCTGTAAGCTCGCCTGTTCGTGGCATACGAGACCGTTAACACAACGCGACAAAACCAGCTTGCTCAGTTCTAATGCTATCCCTTACTGGGCAAAACCACGTCGATCGGGGGATTCTGTCATTCTTTCATTTTTGATTGTATTTCTACATTTCTATTTCGTCTCTCTGCCAACACTCATAACATAATAGCGGTTGATATAAAGTCTTCGGAGAAGTTCTCATATCGTTTCATTCTCTCTTTCGCTCTAGTCTAGGCGGCACAGGAAACATTTCCAAATGTCCGAATTGAATGAATGTCGGAATTCATGAAATCTCATTGAAATGTCGGAAATGAATGAATCTCACTGAAAATGTCGACGTCGATGTCAAAGCGGTGAGTGGATCTGAAGTCAGGGTCGACGCCATTCCTCCGTAGAACAACCTGAGAGATGCACTCTTCTATCAGCGAGAAGTAGCGAGGTCTGCAAGAAAAATTAGACCAGGCGCTGAATACAGCACCGCGGCTTTGCGAGTTCTCTTTCCTTTCCCTGCGACAGGTCCTGCCTGTGGTAGGCCCTATGTGGGTTTAAAGACCAATCCTAGTTCAAACTGTTTTCAATTTTTTAAAAAAAGTTCGTTGCATGATTACCAAAACTTCTGTTCCAGGGACGTTAAGCTCTCCGACAACAGCAGTCTCGTTTGTGCAGATAAAATGAGGTTGTAATCGTGACATCACTTTAGTGTACATGCTCTCTAATCTTCTACAGGCTGTTATATATGGGAAGAAGGCCTAACCAATAAAATCGTTCGTTCGTATAGATCATGACAACCCATGCGTGTCTGTGGGCTAAACCGACCCTCGAATTTTCGGCTTTTTCTTGTGGACGCAGATGTAAATGTTTGAAATTCTATATCTTGCCAGAACAATGGTGTTACTGGTACCTACTTTAAGAATTAGAATCTCAGAAGTAGTAAACTAAACGAATGTCATTAGAAACAAAACTTCACTCGCGATGGTCTTTAAAGCATGATGGTCGAAAATCTGCATCCCCGTAACTTTCAAAACAAAGACAGCTGACCTTGCCTGCCTGTCGTCACGAATCAGCAGCAAGTGCTGTAGGATGGACAGGAAATGCGGCGCAGCCTCTGTGTCTTTGACATTGTCTAGCAGCACATTGTAGCAGGAGTCCGGGTTACTAGGGTAGTGTCAAGGACACTTGACTTCAATCGACCGTTTGCTTCATCCTGGACTGTCATTGCAATACGAACACAGACCACACGCATATACCTTGCGCAAATGTATCAGCAGACGATTAGATGGGAAGGAAAGAAGAAAGGACAAGAGGGACAAGAGGAAAGGAAGAGGAACAAAAATGGAAGAAATGAAGAAGTGAAACAGAGAAGGATGAAGATCGAGACAGAGGAAAAAGAAAGATGAGAAGGGCGAAACGACGAGGAAAAGAAGAAGAAAAAATGAAAACGAAGGCAGAGGAAAAGAGAATGAAAAGAAAAAGAGAACGAAGAGGAAAAGAGAACGAAGAGACGAAGAGGGAAAAGAATGAAGAAGAAGAGGAGGAAGGAGAGAAGGACGGGAAACAACAGACAAAATGGAAGAACAGCAGCACCAGCATCGGTAATTAGAACAGTGTAAGCTTCCTTCTCCTCAGCAGACGACCTTGCCCACCCACCCAGCCAGCCACCCACTAAAACCTCTGGAAAGACTGCTAGAGACGGTCAGTTTGGGTTGGGGTTGTGGAGGGGCCCGGTGACATGACGAATTCTTAAAACTTCTCGATGCACTTATTTTTGCGAGGCCTGGCTACTGTAAGGATACTTCATGTCAATGCGCATTTTGTTAAATCGGACAGACAGGTCCTCACAGTCTTTCTCCATCTGCTCATTGAAGATCTGGATATGTGTCCTCAGTTCCTCGTCTCCCTCCGCGTCCAGATTTTGCAGACTCTCCAGCCACTGATATGACAGAAAAGACATCTGCTTCAAAGCCAGTCACAGACAACTTGAGACTAGATATTATTCGTCTAAGCGAGACCGGCTTTTGTTAGCTCCGTAACACATGCATAAAACGTTTAAACTACAGCGGCTGTCATCAATCAGAACGCTAACAGCTACAGAAAATGGGTTTGTTTCCTGATCAGCCTGGGCGTAGTAGTTATCAAAGAGATTTGGTGCAAGAAGGACTAAATCCGGTAAAAGCAAAAAATCCAAACACCCCCCACCCCCCCAAAAAACACACAAAAAACCAAAAGCAAAAAACCAAACTAACTTTAATGAGATCTACCATCCCTGTTCTCATTATTTCACTTCGAAGATGAATGCGAAGGTCAAGGTCGTCGGGCGTGCTGACGATAACATTGACTAGCTGAATACACGCAAGCTGCAACAGCAAATACAGACAAACCATTTAAAATCCCTGTCTCACTTTCCATGGCATACCCACATGGGTCTAGCAGCTGAACCTAACTTAAGAAACGTCTCATGTTTCGTTTTTAACGTTAGAAATTTATAGAGAAATATATTCTTTATAGAGAATTATCCGTCCCTGGCTGTGTCTATGGTCGCTGTCTGGCCTACGAGCTTGAAAAAACGCAGAAAAACTGGAGCCAATCAAAATAGTCGTACGTAAAATATGCTAATCTTTTAGGGTCACCGCTGAAAACCTTGCAGTTTCCTGAAAGATCTTTGCTGCATATAGCCCCCTACACCCCTCCCCTAGCCCCCACCAAAACCCTACCACTAACCCCCACCCCTTACCCTACCCCTAAGCCCCCTTCCTCCCGAAACATCCCACCTCTTGCTAAGATCTGCAAAGTAGATCTCCCCATTTGATTGGCTCCGCTTTTTACACATCCGAAACAGAGCTCGTCGTTTGATTGGCTCCAGTGAATTAGAACTTTTACGTGCTGTACCCAACAGTGAGTAGGGAAACTTTGAATGTACCTTCTTCGTTATTTTCGTGGTTCTGACAGGAACCAATCAGCTTCTAGCAGTTTTAGCGCCATCGTCCACACTAGGGCATCGAGGTATAGTGTCTGCTTATCGAGCTAGAAAACCCCTATGAGTTTACGTATCCTTAGTGAATTTTGCGATTACAGTTCAGTGAACTTATTAATGAAGTTTCAAAAATGGAAAGGAGTTTGATGAATCTGAAAGAATCTGGTCGTTAAACTGCTGACAATCATTGCAATGCAATTGGAAGAAAGAATTTGCTTCGTCACTGTGGCGATGAACGATAGAGAAAAAGCGATTATCCGAACTGAAACACAGCGAAGTAATGTGAGCCCTGACTGAACTTGCTAAAGTAAAAGCAATGTGCAGAAATGTTTGTACTCAGCACTATTCATAAGGACCGCCCTATATTATACCTCCTCGGTGGTTTAGTAGTTAAGGAGTTCGCTTCCGAGGCGGGATGTCAGTGGTTCACATCCCGGCCGAGTCATACCTAAGACTTAAAAATTGGCAATCTAGTAGCTGCCCTGCCAGACGCCTGGCACTACAGGGAACAGTCCTACGACTGGTTGGCCCGGTGTCAGTATAATGTGACTGGGTGGGACTGAGGCCCGTGTTGCGCCATCAGTCCCACGTGCGGCAGCACGTAAACTTTGTCTAAGCAACACCGTCCTGATATGCACCTGGTTTGCGGCGGGACGTTAAGCATCAAATACACCCCCCACCCCCACACCCCATATTAATAGAATCTCAGGTTCCTGCACCAGCACCTTTGGTCTGCTATCTTTTCCGTCTTCTGCCCACTGACCCGGAACAGTTTGCACCTGATCTCCATTACAGCTACCCTTTAATAGTTCTCTGAAAACTCATCATTTCTCTCGGCCATAGCCCTCTTTGTCCTATCGTCTGCAACTGCAGGAGGAGGATGTGTAGTTTGTGTGTAGTAGTGTCTCCATGTGAATCTGAATTCGCGTGTGTGTTGCACTGTGTGTGCGTGTCCGGGTGAGTGCGTGCGCCCCGAATTACTTTGAAACATGGCGTCTTACAAAGACTGTTGCTTTTGTTGGCGCTTTTGTTGTTGAATTATGTCTTCCACACTGTTCACATCAAGGTTGAAAATACTGAGAGTAGCTAGGCTCCTGCGTATGGCCTGCTGCTAAGGGAGAGCACACACTATTTCTCGATCCTGAACTTAATGTGCCCCCCAAAAGTATCACTGCCTTCGCCTGATTTGGGGGCTCGACAGCCTCAGCGACCCAGAGAGCTATGCTGGCTGGAGACTTGTGCTCCTGGTAGGGCCATGTCAGACAGGTCAAAGGGTAGAGGCCAGACTAAGAGTGACCCCTAGCTCTCGAGGTAGGGGCTAACAACCCAGTTTCATAAAAAAAAAGTCAAATGTTACGGAAACAGCAACATTTAATATCCAGCTTTTGCTGTTCTCGCAAAGGATGGGCGAGGGAAAGAGAAGTTGTAGGTGAAGGACACGTCCCTTTTACAGTGTGTGATCCACCTCATGATGCAGGAAAGGCTAAATGTGCAGCCATGTTGCTGCGTTAGTTTTCCTGTATGCAGCAAGTCCAAACAAATAATAAACAGATGAAACAAACCATAACAAAAATATCTGCTAATCTAGGAGACGCGTTAGAGTGTAATGGAAAAAAGAAAGGAGACAAATTTTTTTTTAAAGACATCTCATTTTAAAAGCATTTACAATGACTATAAACTTCCAGTAAGACGAATATCATGCATTACAGAACTGTAAAAGCTTTTAATAAGCACTCAGGTCTTTTTGTGAAAAGAATTTTGTTTTCAAGTTGCAAAAACTATAGCAGTAAAGCAATAAGTAAAATTAGTAGACGAATCTTAGAGTCTGCATGCTTTTAGTTACGCTGCCTCAGTAACTTAATACAAACAACATTTATTTTATGAAAACTGTGTAGAAATAATGGGGGGAATCTGCGCACGTATCATATTTACATTTTCTTGGCTCTATGCCTGCGTTTATTTTCAGAACTTTTGTCTAGCGGTACCAGGCGTGACGTCGTCTGCAGTTTTGTACAAACATCGCTAGCGTGTTAGAACTTGTACTGTACGTGGTGCTCACAGTTAACCTCGCCTTTGTCCGCCTTTTCTAATTAAAATTTAATACTGGTGCTTTGTCGGCTGATGACAGATCATTTACTTGAAAGCCAGTCACGAAGTGACGACTGCACAGTGTCATACCCTTGTCTTTACTGTCGGCATGAATTTGTCTCTGCAAGAGACTTACGTGGTATACATATACGTTCGTCTTCTCCAGGTCTTGACATTTTCGCTGACTGTTAGGGGGGACAACCTTTCTTTTTCTCTGTGCCGTTTATTTTTTAATCTAACCCTGCGACACAGCACGTAAAAGGTCTAATTCACTGTAGCAAATCAAACGGCAGCTCTATTTCGAATGTGTAAAAAAGCGGAGCCAATCAAATGGCGATCTATATTTCGCAGGTCTTTACGCGGGCTGGGGGGAGGGAGGAAGAGGTGGGATATTTCGAGAGGAGCCTGGTTTAGGGTAAGGGTAAGGGCTGGGGGTTAGGGGATGGGTGGATGGGAGCAGTATGATCTTCCAGGAAATCGAAACATTTTCAGTGATGACCCTAAGAGACTAGCATATTTTATGTAAGACTGTATTTTGATTGTCTCCGGGTTTGTTTTGTTTCGTTTTTATTTGTTTGGGGTTTTTAAAGCCTTTTCAAGCTCCACAACAACACCGCAGACGATTTTGTCACACTTCTCCCCCCTTTCGGTCAGCAGACGACTGACCACGTGACCTCTTCCTGTTCGGCTGCTAGCAAGCAGACACCCGATACAGGCCAGGGTATTAACAGGCCATCGGTCCACTGAATAAGTCTTTAGAGAAACCACCTTTAAGTGTTCATGTCGATCGATCTTCTTTCAAGGTTACCTTTCATAGGTTCTTTTACTTTTAAGAAAGAAAGACAGAAAGAAGAACTGTTTGACACGGAGAGAGAAGAGAGGCAGAAGGAGGGAGTGATGGTGAGATGGGGGGGGGGAGACTGGGACAGAAAGAGAGAGCCTAGTCGAGATGAGATTAAAGTGAAGTGAGAAATAGACCCCCAAAAAAACAAACAAACAACAGCAACAACAACAGCAGCAGCAGCAACAACAACAACAACAACAACAACACAGGGGCGAGGGAAGTAAGAGGTGTAGCAGATACATAACTTAGAACTGAGTTAAGCCCTAAATCGTCGCGTTATGACCTGAAGGGAAGGGTTGTCTCTCATGCCCATACACAACACGATCGTCTTGAACCGCTCCTCGCCCAGCTTCTCCCCTTGTAGAGTCAGGCCTTCCAGCACCTTCTCGTGCCTGAAAACGCATGGGGCGTATTACTGACGACAAACAACAAACAAACAAACAAACAAATAAACAAACAAAACCTGGCTGCAAACACTATTACTAAAAGACGATTCTATACTTTTTTGCCAACACTTTTTCTTTCGTTCTGCCAAGAAAAAGGGGCTTCGGTAGGATTGAGAGTCACTGTGTGTGTGTGAGAGAGAGAGAGAGTGTGTGTGTGCGTGCGCATGCGCAGTTGCATGCGTGCGTGTATGCAAGTTTTGTGTACGTTTGTGTGTGAGAGAGAGAGTGTGTGTGTGCGTGCGCATGCGCAGTTGCATGCGTGCGTGTATGCAAGTTTTGTGTACGTTTGCACGCGTACTTACATAAAGTGTATGTACATCTGCCCGCTCATGCTACACATTTGCGTCTTGCGGACCAGCAAGAAACTTTGCCGCAAGATCTGACACGGGGCTGAGACAGACCGAGGCTCTCATAGTAATGAGAATGACAGCGACTAGCTCCTGACCAGCGTGCCCTTCAGCATTTCACAGTCTCTACCGACGACAGACCGTGGACCATAGGGGTCTTGTACCTTTCTACGCGTGGACATAACACACTGCACAAGAGGGAAGCCTGCTCACCCGTTGGGAGGGGCCACACACAGGGCCGCTAACATGCCTGTCGTCTCCAAGCAGGTAGCGGGGTCCGCAACGTTTAGTGTCCGACACAGTATGGCGATGGCGTTCTTGTGTTCTAGCACCTCTTTCAGTCCGAACTGGACACACAGGCCATCAAGCGCACGTGCACATTCAAACAGATGAAAATACACGCATAACAAGGTAACAGTTAAAAATATTCTGCTATCCTGCATACCATCTCCAAAGAACATACTATCCACAGAAATGCGCGGAATACATTACCATTCTTGAATGTAGGGAAAGAACGAACGAAAGAAAAACAGAAAGGAAGGAATAAGTAGACTGAAAGGAAGAAAAAAGAAAGAGAAAGGAAAGAGAGATTTTTTTAAAATGTAGAGATGAAGTTACATTGGAAAACTAAGGCTGTCGTAAGCGAGACACTTTAGATCAAAACTAATCAGAAAGGGGCAAAAGAAAACATAAATCCACAATTTTTGGAACTTCACAGCACACTTAATCAAACTGATGTCGTACGTACTTTATTTATGTAGGCTTTCAAACACCGGACACATTCGTGTGTACTTCTCCTTTCATGCACGCTGAAATAAAAGCTCTTTTAAGCAATCTGAAATTAAATACTCATAATATATATTTTTTTAATTTGGAAGAGTGAAGCGCAAACTTCAAGAAAAACCTAGTCAATTATTTAGACGAAATTAAGGACTTCAGCTACGCTGAAAAATGGTTAATTCCGTTTTTCCATGATTTAACTAGAACTTAAGCCGCCAACGCACTGTACGTTGAGAGAGACCTTCCATGAATTTAGGGGTCAAAGGTATTTGTCTAATTATATTTCTAGTTTGAAAAAAATGTGAACTTTTTATTAATAATTATGTAATTGACTGCGACCAGCAAGTAAGAAGGAAGAAGCTAGTCAGAGGTTGACATGAGGTCAAAGGGCACCTCAATCAGTGGCATCGCGCTGTCCCCCTCACCTGTCACACAGACGCTCCAAGGTCCACAAGATGGCGTCCATCAGGTGCTCCGCACTGACGTCTTTGCGAAACCAGCTTTGGACATGAAGAGAAATACTTCACGTGATCAGTCATCCACAGATCAGCGCACAGATTTTCATTGTGTCTCTCTGTCTGCCCACTTGCCTGTGTGTCTGACTACCTGCCTGACGTGTGTATCCGCCTGCTTGATGCCTTTTTGTCTGCATGTCTGCCTGCCTGCTATCCTTATGGCTACTTGCCTGTCTGCCTGTATGTTTGACTTCATGTCTCTCTGGTTGTATGCATATCAGTCTGCCTGCCTGTCTGCCTTCCTGTCTCTATTCGTCTTCCCGCCTGTCTGTCTGTCCTTCTGTCAGTCCCTCTGTTTCTCTCACCTGGCCCTTTTGTTGGTCATGGAAATTCTCAGCATTTCCAGTAACCGGAAGCGTTTCTCTCCTTTGAGATCTGGATTCCTCAGTCCATCTATATACTCTTTGGGGCTCTTCAGTGTCTCGACAGGTGCCTATGGACAGGAAAATCAGCAGGTATTATATACTTCTGGTAATGTTCGTGAGAGATAAAAGAAGTTCCGAACTATAACAGAAGCTGTCAAGCAGTTCAGTTTTGTTGCTCCCCCCCCCCCCAACACACT
>SMGT01013949.1:0-23567 GCA_004794575.1 Lanistes nyassanus | reverse complement strand
TTAAGCCTAAGCCGATCGCTGACCATCAGTTTGTCACTTGATCACAATCGCTTTGGGCTTAACCAGCAGCCACGAATACCGCTCCTGGCGGCGTTCACCTTATACTTCGTGCACAACAGAAGGGATCACGCTATGAACAGATCTCGGTAGTTAATTAACACCATCGTCTGGCTTTTGCCTCCATCGCTGGCCGTCAACAGGCATCCTGATTACGAACAACGTTTTAAGTTACACTCCATGTACAGGTCATGGTTTCATCACCACTTCCCCCCCCCTCCAGTGGCACATTTCGTATGTGCGTGCGTTCGTGCGTGTATTCATTTTATGATCGTGTTTGGTCAGTCGAGGCAGTGCCTGCTCACTTCTTTTTCCTGTCCAACTCATGGCGTCCATCAGATGTCTGCTCGCCATTGGTTGCTTGTGTTTTAGCGCATCCAATACTTCGACCACGACTACCAAGGCAACGGTTTCTAAGCACTAGACCAGCACGGGGAAGACTGGGGGTGGGGGTGGGGGCTCCCAACGGGACGATTTTAGCTTCGAAGAAAAACTAAACCCCAAACCAAATTCTGTCCCTGAACATGAACTAATCTAACATCTATCTAACATGAACTAATTACGATTCTGCACTGCCTATAGGTGGTCCCATGGCTAAGGCGTCCGAGGCGGGAGGTCAGTGGTTCGCAACCCTGCAGAGTCAAGACTCAAAAACTGGCAATCTAGTAGGTGCCCTGCCAGACGCCTGGCACTCTAGGGAACAGTACTAGGACTGGTTGGCCCAGTGTCAGTATAATGTGACTGAGTGGGACCATGTTGTGAAACCAGTCCCACGTATGGCAGCACGTAAACTTTGTCTAAGCAACACCATCCTGATATCCACCTAGTTTGTGACTGGACGTTAAGCAACAGCAGCAACACACGCACACCTTTTCTACCTGACGAAGGGGTAATGCCCCGAAACGTCGACTCTTTTTTTGTGCTATTACTTGGCTCTGTCACTCTAGCTGTTCTCACAGCTACTAAGTTTGGGTAGATGTTTTCCTGTGAATGAGTAATGGCTCCTGTGTGCTTTAATTTCGAGAGACTTTTATAGTTTTAATTCTTTAAGTTAGTAATCCACCGGTAAAATATCGGAAATTACCGGTTAACGAGATCAGCCTTTGTCTGCCATGTTTATTTTTTTCTTACCTGGGTACAGCTTACCTTGCATACTTCGTGCAAAAAAGGTTTGCATTGGATACCCAACAGAGAATGATGACTGAACCCACGAATGTTTAGCCGGTTGGGCTTCAGGTTTCAAAGAATTACGGACACTGAACTTTCGCAGTGAAAAAGAAATCGAACGATCGAAGTAGCCGAGCGGCCAGATGGTAGATCTAAAACCATACAATTTCTCGTTCCCTTCAATGATGGCCATATAACCCACGAGGTGCAGAAGGTGCAGAGGTGCAGAAGGAACTGTATCTTAATTACGCAGGCCATTTTATCTCATCTGAAGTCGAATTCATCGTTGTCCTTACACTTACTGACTGGCTGTCAACTGATCGCTGCTTCTGATCAGGCGGAAGTTAAAATAACTATACGACTGCGTAAAATAAACCCCTTAAAGCAGCAATTATAATCGGTGCTTGTTGTGGCCACACAACCTGGAGCTGCGCTCTTGCATATGTTATGTCTATATATTCCCCATGAAAATTCGATAGCGAGGATTAGCAAGGATTAGCGAACAGTCGTTTCTTACCCCGAGCTTTTCCTTGTTCTCGGTGTCTTGTTCCTGGTTGTCCATGGCTGACACTTTTCACAGCATGAGCAGTGGTAGACTTTACTTCAGCAAAACCCGCGTGCAGCAGCAGCATGCGACGACGTGGAGTGTTGACAGCACGTCACTTCGCAGCCGACATCATTCCTGTTGACTTCCACCGCGTCGCAGACACAGGACAGCTGTCTCGGGCATTCCTCACCGCAGCTTGTCACAATCGCGTGAACTGTCCCGGTCGGCAGTAGATACTCTTTATAGCAAACGCGCACCAACGGCAAGGGGCAGTGAGTCGAGTAATAAGTAATGGCAATAAGTAAAGCTTGTTCACAATGCTCCGATCGCTGTTTCAGCAAGGGTCACCTACACAGGGATTAACTAGTCTACTCTACCGGAGAGTACCGAACGTCAATCCTCGTAAAGGGTAACGGGCGAGGTTTTTTTTGTGTTGTTTTTTTTGCGTAGTATTCTCGGGAAATAGGTTGCTTTTTCCCCAAGCGGAACGCGTTATCTGCATGGCGCGAACGTTACACTTACGGGCCTTCGACACCAGCTTTTCAGAAATACTTCCTTCCTACTGCAAGTATACTCTCGTAAGGCACGCGTGCGCACTGTGTGCATTTAGAGAGAGAGGATCGATACAGATAAACAGAGAGAGACACAGAGAGACGTGGACGGGATGAGGGGTTGGGAGATGTGTACAGTGTTAGTTACCCAGAAGAGACAGGGTCGTATCGTGACATGGAGGGGCCATACAGGGAAGAAACAAGGGTGGGGCGAGTAAGGATGTCTACACGCACTCACTCCCCATCTACCTCCAAAAACAACTTACAACACACCGACACAGGAGTACGCTTTAAATTCATTTCTGTCCACATGAATTTTACTTCAGGCATTAAAGACAAGATTCTGAACAGTTATGTGGATTCTGCAATGTTAAAACGTACACACACAGGCAGGTAATGGTGGGTAGCTCTTCTGCCTGTTTCCAAGCCTACGGACCTATAAGCTTTAACAGTAATGTTAAAAAAATCCTCAACTGGGCAAACACTAATACCACATTGTGCTAGTGGGATACACAAACTGCAAAGCACCTTACAGAAAACAGCTACACAACCTGCTTGCTACAAGCAGATCCTGGCAATAGCAACTTTTACAGCACTAGCATAAAGCAGCTATTTTGTCTCTAGTGGGCGTCAGGAAGACATGGCTATAAAGCGTGTCCTCGTCAAGAATGCAGTGTTTCCTCCCTATGTGCTCTCGGGATGCCATTCACAAGGTCTTGTGAGATAAAAATAGAAAGTGATCTACTGCTGGAGATTTTCCTGCACCTATTTATTACTGGGGGAACAATTTACAATGTATATAACCTCGTATTGGGGAGGTATGCCCAACTTTTTCCAAAGGGCAGAAAAATGTCTACGTAGACGAAGATGTAGATGAAGTCAACAGAAAAGATTTCTAGTGACACCTAGACGGGGAAGCTATCAGACAAACGGATACCATGTTGCGTGCCAGCCGACAAAAGAAAGGCCGACCATAGAACTGCCCCCAGTTGGTTTCGGACAGGACACACCTGTGAGAACAACTGTAAACTATAAGATGCACAAGAGGGAAACCATGGCTACAGCATTGTGCATGGACGTACATGAACACTGCCCAGGCCAATGACTGCTGTCATGATTCCTGGAGCAAGATTTGCTCTCAGAGATGATCACAGTGCATACCTTGGGCATAGTCTTCCCGCTGTCTCTCTGAAGGTCTTGCCCCAAAATGGTGGTCGTTACGAGCAAGGCCTAGAGGCAATAATGAAAGCAATGTTGTGATGTTTCATGAAACTGTAACAATTCAGCAACTGTACCCTGCTGTCTCAGGACCAACCACTCAAGCAAACAAGGATGTAAGCTTTTTCAGCAAGACACCTGAGCTGTTCAAGCAAATCTGGCCAGACTCTGTAGACAGCAGCATGTTAATCCCATGCATTCAGGAAGAGCAGTAGGCAGAAAAATGTAAAATTTACCTAAACAGTTTGTAGGGAGTTTTGTTATGCAAAAAATGCTTTTCCAGGTGCAGCAAAATTGTATCTCATATGCCTTCTGCAGTCACCACCTCCAAAATGATACTAAATTAAGAGTACCTCTATGACGAAACACTTCAGTGAGACAGGAATTATGGCAAGTGACTTTGTACTCCTTTCCCTGTCTAACCAGTATTTTTTTTAAAAAATGCATATGCAAAAACATCATGCTCCAAAAGATGCATAAATCATTGCTAAAGAAACTTTTAAAAACATTATATTGTTGTTTATTATATAACAATGTGGAATACAGGACTATTACTGGGCAGTACACATCTTTTGATACATGCACCTACAACTTTAACTTTGCAAGAAATACAGCCGATCTTGTTTATGACTAATCTGGATAAGCTTGACATTTTTTCTTTACTGCTACTCTAAGTAATGATGGATTTAAAATAAGAATTCCATTTGTTTACAAAAGAATCTGTCATAAACAGTTCGACAGGTTCAAAGGGAAGATATTCTTGCATCTCATACAGTAACACATGTAGCTGTTCCTTGTATTTAGATCATAAAGGAATACTTCAAGCTGGCTTTTTTTTTTACCAGATCACATAAAACTTCTAAAGAAGATTTCTGTGCATAGTTTTCTGCACCAATACAGACACAAATCACAGAATGCAAAAACAGATGTATATGGTAAATAATGGGTTCAAAGTCTAAAGGAACAAAGAGAAAAAAACCCTGAAAGAGTACAAAAACCAACTTGCCATGACAAGGGAATATGATGTGGACGGCAGACACATGAGCTGACAGGAGAAAAGAATATGTAGGAAATAATTAATAGTCTTGATAAGGTCAAAGCTGGCACTAGACATCTTGATAAGGTCAAAGCTGGCACTAGACAGTCTCACTGTGGACGGAGAAGACAGAAAATAAAACCACCTGCCAGCACACTGGCCTTGTCTAACCTTCCACCTGAAAGAAAAGTACATTTGCTATGCTGCAAAGACATTCTGTCAGGTACTCTTCCTGTGAAAGATTCTCTGAAATGATGAAAAGCAAAACAAAGATCACCTACCATTTCCCCTAACCTTTATCTCCACTGTGCTTGGACTGATAGCAACCTTTCTATAACCCCTCACCAGTGCCCCTGTTGCTGGTCTCACTGCTTCAAAAATTTGGTAATGAAACCACAGGCGGAACAAAGCAGGACGTGAACCTTGCGGAGTGTGAGCAGACAACCTAGCATCCAATGAAAACAAAAGGGACCTAACACCCAGCTGAATCTCCAAGGGGGGTAACGCGAAAACATCGTGATGGGCGCTGTTCTGAGACGGCACTGAAGAGGATAAATTCTACAAGATACTATTTTCCATGAAATGAAACATGTACTAAGGAGATAGACAACGTGTGAACCTGGTCTTGTTGCACATTACAGAACTCCAGGAAAGCAGGGGTGATGTTAACAGAGCTAGATGTCAGAAAGTCAGGGAAAGTTTGAACCCAGTACACAGGAAACCTCTCTCTCAAAAGTTTTTTTTCCTAGAAAACCACTTCTTCAATGGAATTTTTCTACATAAAAGCCTGGTGACTACAACAGGTGAAAGTTCAGTAAGGTAATCAGCCATATACAAACATCAAAAGCAAACCAAAATGCATATCAAGTGTTGTTAACAGCCAGATAGGAAGCTGCCCCAATACAGGTCAGGTAGGTACCCACGACACCTGCGTTGTATGCAATATATACAAAATGTCTTGCCTAACATATACACTTGAGCAGGTATATATATATACACAGAGGTCTGTATATTTGTAATGTTGTTAACATATTTATGGACAGTCTGCATTAGACTATACATACTATGCAAACAATAATGCATGTTAACTTCTTTTACTGGATATGCATGCTTATAGTCATATGTATATATTTGCATGCATATAGGACTGTACATGCATGCTGCTTCTTTTCAGGTGGTTACCTATTTTTGTCTTAATATCAACAATGATGGCACCAGTATGTAGTGGAAGCGTTATGGCAGATGCACATTAAAATTCAACATCGAACTCGAAATGAAAGACAGGGCATATCAGATGCATGCAAACAGCAGAAGCAAACACGTTCCTACACCCACTAACAACTGCCGAAAACCATCAAAGATAATGAAAATGGAAATGGTCCATGTGTATGTACGTATAAAAATATGGAACTGTGTTTTGTATTGGGCCCATGGATAAAATACAATTGCCCTTCAGTTTACAAGCTTTCCGCACCAAAGATGCTGTGGTTCTCATTCCTACCGACCTGCTGTGTAACAGCCAACACAATTCTCTAGCTGTTGGTGATCAACAATAATGCCCTTGCCAACTGCGGAAAGCTATGGAGGGCGCCTGGTTGTTTTTCCGAGAAAAAAAAAAAGGTTTTAGTAAAGCTGACAAGGCAGAGAATGCAGACACGTTTCCGACTGCAGGCAAAGGCAAAAGACAGCTGATGATTTCGTCTCCTCCCTCATATTCCGGAAGGCAGCTCTTGCACGAGGAATATTAGCTTCAAAGGATGAGCATTGTGACGATGAGTACCTTCAGCAAAAAGTCCTAGCAGCAAGATCTTCTAGGTGCTGCTTGCTTGGCTGTGTTTGCCACAAGGATAACCATTCATGGCAAACCCCCCTCCAGTTGGCTGTGAATACATCAACTTTGGAACATACATACCCTCCCGGCCCCCACCCCCCCCCACACACACCCATATATACACACCCTCTTCGAAATTGCCATCCCCGTCCAGTTATCATCAACAGCGGAACAGCGCTGAAAGCAGAAGCAAGCAGAACACCAATGCCTCTCTCCTTACCAGATCAAACACAAAAACAACACAATGTTTATGTGCGCTGACAAACTCATACTTGAATGATACGAAGAAAGTCTAGGGTATGGGAAAACATCCACATCATGTTCGCAGAAAGAGACAAAAGCTGCCGTCTTGATACCAACTCTTTTCTTGCGTTCAGTTGGCATGTCACCACGTCAGCAGCCTTTTCAGCTTCACATTTTTGTTTGGACTGTCACAACAGCTTATGTAACTGTCTACAATGCGACCACGGGTTTTCATGGACACATTTTGTCAAGTTCCATTGCATGCAGGGCGTTGATAGCAGAATGGTGGCCCAGAAGGGAAGAAAAGGTCACATTCGACCTGTACTCAATGATCTATATGGGCTTCCTGCTCCTAACACAAATTGCATGACATGCTGTCTAGCATGTGGGCAAGTAAATTGTTCCATGTCACAAAGCACACTTGGGCGAGTTCTGGTGACTTTGGATGTGTTTGGCCACGTTTGGCTGTGTTTGCCATAACTACTGCAGGAGCATACATTAACCTGGTCATGACCTCTGTTCCACTGCTGCAGAACATACTAAAGAGCTGTCCCCTAAACTTGTGATCCATCAAACAAAAAGGTTCCAAAAGACCCTGAAAGCAATGCAAGTTCGACTGAATGCACCACGCTCTGTTGAATGGGCATCTCAAAGTTCCTGGTTTTCTTTCTGCCTTCAGCATGCTGACCGTCACACACTCACATGAGGTGACTGCTTGCCCTCATAAAAGACATCATGCTTGGTGACCCCACAGCTACTTATCAAGCACATGGCTTTCAGAAACTTAGGCAACACACAGACAGCAAAGAACATGATAAAACAGATGTGGTTTTGGTACTGCATGGCATGGTTAGCGCAGCGAGACAAAATAGTGGCTGCGTCTCTCTGGCTAGTAACACAGCTCCGTGTAAAGAGTGACATCACGTTTCTGAAAAAGTAGCGGACATGTCAAAACTAGCCCAGGAGACAAGGCACGAAGAACATAAATCTATCAGAAGGTGCAAAATCAAAATACCTGCAAAATGTTGAAAGCATGTGACATGGGTTGCACTACATAGTCCAATAATCTACCGCCAAATAGCACACATTTTCACCTACAACTCTTTGTCGATTATGATTATGTCCTCGTAACTGAGTGGCAGTAGAAATCCACATTCTCCTGTCTAGGTGAAGAGAACTCCTTTAAAAAATTATCCTGTTGCCTTGCTGCAGCTGCCGAAAAACTTGAATACACACCCACAGAAGCCATTGGCAGGGTTACCTATTTACTGGCATCTCTACTCTTATAAAATGTACATACATTTGAACCTGACCACACACACATGCACATCATGGATGCATGCATGCACAGGTGCACACACACCCCCACATACTGTAGGAAAATGCAAGGGCAGTATATATGAAAGGCCTGAAAAGGGGCTATATTTACAAATTTATAAAAAAAATTGAGAAAACATCAGACCTTCCTACCCCAAAACAGGCTGCAGAGTACCTTCAGTCGAAACCTGGTGCATTTGGTTAAAAAAAAATCTGGTGAAATCTGGTGTATTCTAACTTACAAGTGACATAAAAAGCTTCAGGAAAATATATATTATACGTGCATTAAAAAAAATATGCTTTTCAGTTACTTCCAACTTCCATCAAGTAACAGTAGAACAAAAGCTTTCTGGTCAGCAGGGTTCCCTTGAAGTTGATATAATAAGCCAATTTAATGTCCTGCAATTGTAGCTTTGTGTGCTCTCTCTCTCACCAGACATTCCTGTTCTGAATCTAACCATCAGACTGTCAATAGTCTTTGCAGCCAAATTCGCATTTGTTCTGCCCTTTTTGATAATGAGAATATGCATTCACATGAGGCATTACCCATGTAATTTTTGTTTGCTAGTTGTATCTGTTATATTTTAGCATGCTTGGCTTACAAAATATGACCAACTCGTATGGGGCAGAAGGTGCGATATACTGCTAAAAAAAACAAAAACAAAAACAAAACTAGGAAGCTATAACATCTAAATGCTACATCTTCCATCTCTTTCCATAACAATTCCAAAGACAGTTAAGTACCCAGACTCTGGAATCTTCAGGTCTGTCTAAAACAGACTGGTTGCTGAAGAATGTTTCGAAATAGTCCTCATGAACATTTACTCCATTTTCCTGTAAAACTTTGTACCCTCTCTGTAAAATGTAAGATAGTGATTGGTCACAACTGCCTTGCAAGAGACCCAACCTTACTGACCTCACACAGACCATCACGTGAGATAGCACACTTGACTAGCCAATGGACTAATGTCATTTTGTTACTCATAGATAAGAATAAGCAAAGTAAATAAAGTAAAATACAAAGTGATACACAAAAACCCAGCTTCATATCAGACAGCTACGCCTGTACATGTTTATGACATTTTCTGAAACTTGAAAATCAAACTAGGCATCTCATTTACAAGATGTTGGCACTCATTTAAGGTAAACCACTGTTCACCCACGCAGAGAGCAGGGACATACATATTTACCTTGAGAATAAAAATTTGACTGCACCTGATACTCTCTGCAAGCTGTGACCCGATCAACAAAGAAGCCCCCGTTATGTTTTCTCCAAAGAAACAACAAGCTAAGGCCGACTTCTGAAGGCCCCCACCCAGCCCTGCGCAAGCTGCTCTGGCCACCTGAACAGGACACAACCCCTTGCTGCTTTAGGGCTGTGACAACCGACTCTCAGTAAACAAACCTAGGCGGCCAAAAGTACTGAACTATAAACATCATGTGCTGCTCCCCATGTAACAGTGCATCTTGTGTCACACCAAACTCTTAGGTGCTGCTTTAGGATGCTGTGCCCTCCTGCTTGTGCCAGAACTTCAAAAGATTTGGTGTAAAACAACATCCTCTGCTCTCCAGTCCTGGATGGTCAAATATGTGTGCTTCTCAGAAGGCAGGCCATGGTGTCCGCCGACTTCAACTTGTCTTGGACAGCATCAGCTGTACAATACAGTCACGTTAAAACTGACTGTTCGGTTGCGAACAAACCTCTGGCAGCACCCTCTCACCCAGGTTTACCCAGTTAAGAAAAAAGCTATTTTACCCATGCATCATCTACATTTCCTGTTTTGAGGCTGAGCCACGCAAGTGAACAGTGACTTACTCAGAATTGTTCACTTCTGTTCATGAATCAAATGTTCACTTCTGTACATGCACCACTCAAACATTTACGTCTGTACATGCACCAATCAAAAGTTCACTTCTGTACATGCACCAATCAAAGCTCTCGCAAGCGAGCCAGTAGTTTTTCTGCCTCGCTCTCCTCTTCGTCAGCTGGCGCTGGGTGATGGACAGTTTCCTGAGGTTTAGAGTCACGGCTCTTGCTTTCTGCTGGAGCATCAGTGACATCGATCTCGCGCATGCTGGAGTCCCCTCCATACAAATTTTGTCTGGACCTTGTCCTTGCTAGCTGAGCTCGTCTCTCCGCTAAAACAGGAAAATAACATTTGCATCTTTTAGGAGCATTCATTTAAAAAAGCCTTCATCTTTATTAATTTTTCAATGTATGGCTCAAGCAGTATAAAAAGAAATTATTATACTTACAGTATTTTTTTAAAAGTGATAAAAAATTACTGACTGTATGGACTTTCAAAAACTTTCACTTTGTAAAACTGAACTGGAAATAACTGATACTTAACTAAATCTATACATTTACCACAAATTCCAATACCATGTACAGCTTTGCATAGAGATTTTAACACCAGATTAAAACAGCATTATTTGGAACACATCAACAGATATGTACTTCTGGCCTCTCTGTGGTCTTGTTTCAGATGCTGAAAGGTAATAATGCCGATACGTGACATACAGACTGTGTTGCTTATGACCATGGATGCATATCCATGAAAGAAAAAGTGAGTCTAAATGAGTGGTAATAGGGTAAGTGAATGCATGTATGTATGTGCATGTATCTTTGTGTATATGTGCATTGATTTGTATGTGTGTATATATGTCTGCATGTGTGCATATGTATGTGTGTGTGCAAGAAGGCAAGTAGTTTAGAAAGACTACCAAGTCAAGGGGCATAATCCACATTGCGAAACAGTGCTGCATACTCTGGGTGCCTAGGCATGCATTCTCTATATACAGGCATGCGAACTTGTGCCACACATCATGCCTCTACCAAACATTTCCACCTTATCACCATTACCCATGCATAGCCCGAATAATGTATTATACATACTGCACAATACAAATGTATGTTAGTTCCTCTGCATGGAGCAACCCTCCCCCTCCCTCACCAACACATAAACACACACACAATCACACACACACACACACACCAGTTCATGCCTATAAAACAAGGAAAATGCATTTCACATGGTACTTATGCCACACCACTGGTTCTTAAAATCTTCACTTCTCGTGTACATCTTGTTAGACTATAAAAACTGTCTTGAAGTGCAACTGCTAAGGCAAATGAAAATGTGCCATTTCAATTTAAAGAACTCCTCCTCTTCGTGTGCACTGTATTTGTGTACATGTATACTACTCACTATGAATACTGAAGGACAATATCAACCCTTATCCAAAGATGATGATGAAGATGAAAAGGATGAAGTGCATAAGGAATGCATTTGGTGCCAAAAATGATAAACTACCAGCCATGAAAAAAAAAAAGGTCAGACACAATCACCCTGGTCTCCTCCAGGTACCACAAGTCAAATCATCATGAATGATACAGAACGGAAAAAAAACCCAAGCCCAAATCACCCAAAACAATAAGCTTAACATCTATTTCAACCCAGGAGACATTTTAACTAGCACCGTAATAAGGTTAAAGCTATACGCTATTGAACTCCAACCATGTTGCCCTCAATGGTCAAATGACATACTTCCAGGTCCTTGTGAAGGCATGACAACAAACAAGAAAATGTTTGGATTTTTCATACATACTTCAACACTTTTTAAAAATAAACAGTTAGCTGTGTGTTATTTATGAGACCATACTACTTAATAATAGGCATGTATAAATGTGTGTTCGTGTACAAGAAGGTGAGAGAAAGGCAAGGAGGGTTGGGGTGGGGTGAGATGCGAAGAAAACAATCTCTTAGGATTTTTCTCAACTGGACATGTGCATCCTGGTTTGCCACATATCAACATGGCCAGCTTTGACAAACTGGAGTCCACATTTGATCAGTTAAAAAAAGCCTTTAGTTTAACTGTCAAGTCAAAGCCTTGTCTGGCTACAGTTGTGTGAAATGCCGTTGTTCAATACATCACCATGCACAGATAACATATACACTATTATGGTAAGCTGCGTGTTCTACTAACACACTGACCAATATTAGATACGGTGGAATACTTGATAAGCATGCTAAACTGCTACAGAGTATTTTTTAAAAAAAGCTGCATAAAATCTTGAGCTCTGCAATTAGTGCATTTATACTGAATACACATTTATATTGCATGATTCTTCACGACATTGTATCACAGTTGTTAAACAGCAGCGTGACAACATCCACGGTACATTTGCCATGAGAAAGTGGTCGCATCCCCAGCCTTAAGGACAGATTCATTTTAGAATGCTGCGTTGGTGCTCTGTACTAAAGCATGCCCTCTCCCATCTCACCGACACACAGGACACTTCCACATAGGATACTTGCACGCAGGATACTTATAAACATAGTGAATTCGACAAACACACCCAAGCCATGCACCACTAGCAGCAGATACATGTTGATATGTGTGTGTGTGTGTGTAGTCTCTTTAGGTCCTTATTCACTGGCCAGGTTTGGCAAAAAACACCTATTCCAGGTGAAAATGGCTTTTACAATCCCTATAACACATGTGGAAGTACACATACACATTTGCATATGCATGCACACACACACACAAACCAATCTCTATGCACGCAGACAAACAGAAATTTGAAAAATTTGAAGTTCTACAGCATGCTGTGTGCCAACTCCTGGGGCATGTGAGTCAACAATCAACAGGTCTTTGAAAAAAAAAAACTACATGTAGATAGTTTTAAAAAAGTGTCACACAAAGATATTCCTGCACACCTTATACAGTCATGGCAACTCAAACTATGTCCAACATCAGTCAGTTTCAGTGGCTCTGAGCAGTGCACACCACTGCATATATCACGACTGACCAGAATAATTTCCAACTGAACCACTACAAAACTAGCAGCCATGGTTTAAGACCCTGGGACAACTTCCTTGTTTTCTAAAATGAAAAGACATACAGCATGCTATTGAAAAATTTAAAAATTCTTTCCTGCTACCATCACCGCTGCCACCACCACCACTTCCACAACCAGCTCCACCACCACCACCACCAAAAAAAAAAGTCAGTTGCAAATCTTTAGCTGCTCTTTAGAGGAACCTTTCAGGAAAATAAGAAGTTGTACAGAGTGATTTTTTCCTGAAGTCTAAAATAAAGGGGGAAAAGGACCAGAATGAAGACCAAGTCGGCTTATCAACTGACAGTCTCAAGCCTCGAAACATCGCATCCAATTTCTACATTTATCTTTCCGAAAACAATGAACGGCTACCAAACAGATGAGAGTTTCTGAGCCCGAAGGTTGAATAAGATGGCTGCATGTTAAACGAGAGAAACCTGATGATGCTGATATGTGTATGATCGCATTTGTCTGCATGTTCTTGGATGAAATGAGATTCCTTTCACAAACACCTGAGAGATAAAGACAGCATTAAGAGACACTGGACTCAACAATGCCAAACACAACAGAAACTGAGAAAAGAGTGACAGCAACTAGAGATCTAATCATACCACTGATCATGGGGATTTTTTTTAACAATGAGGTATTTGGTACTGTGATTGGTGAAAGAGTAGATGAATTTACTTCAATAAAAAAACTGCACCACATGAGATTCATGCATTTTTTGGGGGGGAGGGGGGATCTATTTAAAGATTTCCCATGCCTTTGTAGCACATCAAGACAACAGAGTATAAACCATGCAGGGATATCTACACTTATGTCTGTTTTAACTGATTCAGCATCGAACGACTACTTTATCTCTTAACTTTTAGAATAATTACTTTTTGCATATGCATGCATATAAATACTACCTACACGTGCTGATGTGCTAAATACACAAATACATATGCATATCTCTGCAAAGATCCATTAATTTCTGTTTCAAGATTCAGTCTAGGGGCAGCAGCTATGGTTCTGTCATGACAGTTAGCTTCAGATATTTGGCTTTTACTATGGAAATAATTTCTACGTACATGTATAAAATAACTATATTTTTACTATGATGATTTCTGAGATTTCTGACTTTGAAAGGCAGTTATAAAGCAGTGTGAAAGGCAGCTATACATAAATTTCCCTAGCGCACATCTGTACAACACAAGTTGCAAACAAATACACACGATACACAAAACATGCATGCTGATCACAAGAACGCCATTCACAACACGGCAGGCACCATGCACTGACGCCGTGATCACCTAGGCAAAGGAGGAGACGGTGCTGGTGCGCCCTGAACGCGATCGTGCCAGATTGGACATCCGATCTGTTGGTCAATTTTGCAAAATGCAGGTCACATATCACGAAGTGAACGACATAACATACAACTTCAGCAATCCCAAATATTTCAACACAGATGACAGGCTTCTGACTGTGGCATCCTATAACTATTTCACATGGTAGGCACACATAAAACAAAAGAATAGAAAAGATAAGAAAAGGAAAGGAAAAAAAACGTTTTTAAATGATTAATAACTGCTACAAAATCTCTAAATCTTACTGAAATACACCTGAAACTACTTTGATCAATGACCTTCTAAACAAACTTATGATTATTAATATCCAATAGCTAAAATACTGTGGGCACTAAGCAGTTAAAACTGTTAAAACAACTGCCAGGCCAATACCATACGAAATAAACTGCCAGGTGACACATGGAAAACCACTGGCTCCTCTCATATGGAGTCTCTGCACGTGACATGGACTAGTCACAACTGACATGCTTTCAGCCCAAACAGCCTAGCGCTATGCAACTCAGAAGTCAAACTTGTCTGATGAGAGAGTGGAACCTGATCCATGGACAAGTGATGCTGATGTCAGCTGGCAAGAAATTCACACGCAGTAGACCGACCACGGCAGTGAGGTCAGCGGGATAAGAAGACGGGGAGGGAATGAAATATTCTCACTCACCACAAAGTATACTCTCAATCTAAACAATATAAAGCATTAAAAACATCCATTAAACTAAAATGGGAAGCTCATTGTGTTCAAGCCTACAGCAGCCTAGTGTTCAGTGTCCAGAAAATAATGACATGAGAGCAGGACAAAAACTTTTACCTCCTGCAGCTCGAGGGGCTCGTTTCTTGCCATCCCGCTTCTCACGGACGTTAAAAGCCTGGCCCGTCTTCAAGGCCATAAGCAGGTTGTCCATTACACCTTCTTGGTCGTCATCTGCAAGAAACATTCATGTGACGTAACTGACGGACTTCTCTAACCACAAGTAGGCTTAAGCATAAGCGTACACAGGAAACGAAAAAAAAAAACTGTGAACATAATGTTCTTAGCAAACTTGCACTTAAAGATGCTGAAAAACTATTAGGTGATAAAGATAACCTCATACATTTGGGCTCATTTGGTTGGCATATACATGCTGAAGAACATGCTGCCCCCTACCTGTTGTCATGTCAAGCAGCGCCATCTGTCTTGCTTTCTTTTCTTTCTTCTCGCGTTCTGCTTTCTCCTTGGCCTCTTTCGCTCTTCTGATTTTCTCTTGAGTTTCCCTCATCTTAACGTTTTCCTTGACGGCTCTCTGGCACCAAACAGCAGGCACAGTTTATTCAAGCAGACTATCACATGACCGCAAAACGAGAAATTTGTGGGCCTTCTTTTAAAATGTTTGCCGGTGAAAACAATATCAGCAGCCACCCTTTGTGCTTAAGTAAAGGGGCACCATAGCCCCTCTTTGCCCAGCCCACATTCTAGAGAAGTCGAGATGCTACAGGGGTTAACACACAGCAGAAGGAAATGTTTGTGCTTCCAAATCTTTGCTGCCTCACAAAATCTGCCACGGGGTATCAACTTCCCACCAGAAGCTTAGATTGTAACTAGACGCTCTAAGCCCATGTTCCATATGCACTGAAACTGCCATCCTCGTCATCTCTTCTTAAATTTTACAAGTCCCAGTTTCCTCCCACAGTCCCTGACCATATACAATCTTACTGTTCAATACAAACTGCTCTCTGTACAACTACGAGATGTTTTCCCTATGAGTCAAATAATAACCTATGTACCTGAAACCCATCCTTGAATTTCACGAGATCGGTGAAAAACTCTTCGAGGGCATATTTCTTGGGATCAAAAGCCAGGTACTTGGACAGGTCCTTGAAAAGCCCTTCAAGTTTCTTGAACATCGTGCTCAAAAGCTCATGCTGGTCTTTGGCACTGCCCAAGAACTCTTACTGAGAGTCAAGGACAATGTCACTTAAAAAAAGAAGAAGAAAGAAACAGAAAGAAGTGGGGCGGGGGGAGGGGGGGGCAACAAACACACCACCACTGATTATCTTGACAATTTTTTAAAAAATAAAATATCACCAGCATAAGCAAGCCCCAGATAAACTGTACAGATTAAATTGTCCCAAACCATCCTTTATCGGGGTCGAAAAGAGCAAGAAGTTTCGCCAATAAGGATATTGCCATGATCTTGGGAAAGCAGTCATCCTCATCCGCACCCTTGCTGATGTTCTTGATGTCCAGCTCCAGCTGCTTCAGCTGTTTGTCCATCTGACTCAGGTTCTTCTGCATCGTCTCCATGGACACTGGCCACAGAGCCACATATCAAAATTAATAACTAAAAAAACAGCATACAAATGCCAGCACATCAATGAGAGCATGTCCTCTTTTAAGACCTCGAACAGAACTCGACTTCTTTCAGCATTAACATTGAGGACACAAGGTGCAGAGATATTGCAAACACTTGAATGTTAAATACGGTGGAACATCTTCTTTGGCTGAAAAGTTAATAGAATACAATTTTTGAAAAATTCATCTCCATGGACAACGAAGAGAGTGATATAAAATATCTAGGCTACAAAGTTAATTAGCAAACTGTAATTACCAACAATTCAAGATGACAAGTTTTCTCTGACATTAGTAAAATTTGACAAGAACACCTCATAGAAACAACCATGTTCGGACCATCTACACTGGACACAGCAATTATTTTACAAAGCTGGTCACTGCGGGCTCAACGACAGCAGTCATGTGTTCCTCCCCTCCATCTTCTCCCTCATCCTCTCCTTACTCCTTCCTTCATCTTAAGCCAGAAGCACTTTCTTAACTCACCAGCCAACCAAAGACTGCCTACCAGCGTTTTAGAACTCAAAAGACATGCGACTCGTACATCTGCACCTACAGCATAATGACTTGGTGGTGTGTAATGACCAACGCTTGTAACAAAGTACATTTTTCATCTTTCTTCAAATTAGAGATCTTGGGATGCTATCTGGGGTTGTGGCCCCTGCTCAACATCATCTACTCATACCTCAGATCAATAAAGCTTCTACAATGCAACATTTATTTAATGTTTGCTATGATCGGACAAATAAAAAAAAACCCTCCAAATATAGCCAGCACTCTGAAGTCGCTTTTATGTTGTTTTTTTAAAAATAAATAATGCTGAATGCAGATTCTGCTATTCAAACATTCTCAGCAGTGGTTATGCTGTTTGTAAAGTACTAATACAGTGTTAAACAATTCTCTAGAGTTTCATAACTAATGCACTCATGTATCATCCACAGCTCAATGATTTTCTTTGGCTGTATTTTTATTCTACATCAGTGCCTTATAGCAGTTTATGGAGACACCCCTTAAAACAAAACTGCTCAACGAGTAGTGTCTTAAATTATGAAACAGGTGCAATGGAACACTCATACTGCTGCAGACTGGGCAGTTTAAGCAAAAGGGCAGGACAAAGACACATTAAGGTCAAAGTGGTGTGATGAAGGGCAAACAGAGTGGAGGCAGGGTGAGTGGTAGGCACACAATGAATGACATAAAAAACCTGAATGTCACAATGTAGCTGTTGATATTTCATACTACACATTTTAACATCTGAGCACACTCAAATTAAAAAATAAACTTTGAAAATGTTCAGTCATCCACTGAAACTGTTTGATCGCCCTTCTGACTCGCACATGTATGAACCTTTGAAAATGTTCACAATCTTCAAGAGAAACTGTCTGATTGCCTCTCAGACTTGCACTTGTATAAAACTGGTGAGAAATGAAGCGATCTCTGATCTCAAATGAAGGATTTCTGTAATTGCAAGATGGCGCAAAACATCAGGGATATTTCAGCAGTGCATTGATACGTTTTTTGGAAGTATTGATAATGATGAGCTAAATCTGCATACTTACGATTTTTGGACAACAGCTCTGAATCAAAAAACAGACCCACAGTAGTTTGCCTGTATTGTCTTCACATGGATGTACACCCATTGTACACCATGAGAATTCACACTACACTGTAGAAATGTTATGTTGTACCAGATAATCTATGTTCATTTAATAATTTGTATGCTCCATAAACCAGAAGGAATATTTTTGTGACTGTTACCATAGTTGTCAACATCCCTCCCCTCATAAGCACTTTTGAAAGGAACAGATCAGACAGCTTCCACCCACCCCAATCTTTAATGACCCAGTTGGACAGATTTTATTTCCGCGAGTAAACATGCGGGTTATATTCCATTCATGCGCCAGACAAGTCAAAGAATGTGTGATGTAGACACAGCTACATCCTGTGTAAGAATGAGAGATGCATGAAAAAAGCAGTGACGATGTCATTTCATGTGAATTACTGGGGAAACACTGTATATTCTGTCTCGCTGCTAAGTTGCACGACTTTCCTGATTCCTAAATTCAATATTTTTGTGCAAGATGGTGAACTGTATCACATGTATACGAGAGGTAACTAAGAAACAGCCAACAATATGAGTGCTCAGGAGTAGAAGGGATTACTTAATGTGTTCCTGCTGTTTCTAGCAATCTATAGCAAGTATCTAAATTATTATTGATCAGTTTAGAGGCCCAGCTAATGACGATGCTCGGTAGAGAAATATGCATAGAGAGAAGGTGAACTGCCGAGGAAAAGATGCAGAAAAGAAGAGGCAGGAGATCATCCTATTGTACGTGTATGCAAGACAGGAACAGCATTTGAGATTTGATCTTAAAAAAAGATGGGCTGCTCATATTCTAAGCGGCACCACCAACCAGCAGCAGCAGTGATCACAAACCACCCATCAGCTGGATAGACATATTCATCAGCAACTTCTATCTGGGCAGATTCGTCCATCAGCAACCACGGTCAGGGAAGTGACCGTTATTCTTGGATTCAGCAGTCAGTTGGGATAGCCAGTCCTACTTCTCAGATGACACTGCCTGGTGCAGGCCGGGGCCAAGGGGGAGGGGCCTGGGTGGGGCAGCATCCACATCCACATTTCCATTCGCAGCCACATCAACAGACAATTCACCAGTCCTTCGACTCAACTTGCCACCATTTTGTCAATCCAGTGTTCTTGGCTTGACTTTCTCCATTATCGCAAGTTTGTAAGCTAAATGACGGAAACCTTGTACCAAACTTTCACACTTTGGTCAGAGTGCATTGCTACAAACTCCTTTACAAACATTAATTTCCCATACGGTTCACTCACGAACGTGTTTAGCTGTTGGTTGATTCTTTTTGTTTGAAAATGAATGTCCCCATACCTACTTGCAATTGAATCAATCAAGCACGTGTGCTCCCTAAACCAATCATTACACCCTCAACCATTGTCAGAAAGTGGGTGCTGAGAAGCCATGATAACACCATACCAAAACAACAGCATCATGAATGCTGAAAAACTCAAAACTTTCCTAAACACTAACCTTTTGCAGCTCTTTCCACATGGATGGTCTCGTCTGTGAAGCCCATCATGTCTGGGTACTTCTCCTCCATGATCTGGGCCAGGAAGTGCAGCATGCTCATCCTGCCATCCTGGGTCTTGGTGTTTTCCAGCTGTGTACACATCACACAGACGGTCAACTTTCACTGGTCACATCAGGGAGGGAGCAAGTGTAAGCAGCTTTTTAAAAAAAGGGGTAGGGCCATGGGCAGCACGTAAACTTCAGCACCACACATCAGATAAAACTGTATAGCATCATGTATAAAATAAAACTGAATAGCAAAGCATCACATCAGATAAAATTGTACAGCATCACATATCAAATAAAACTGAATGGCATCACATATCAGATAAAACTGTATGGCATCATATACAAGTTATATTGCACCTCGTATCAGATACGTGTGAAACTTTTCCAGAATGAAAATTCTCATCTGTATGTCGACAACTGCACATGATCCTAAAATTTTGTGCCAGTCATCAATGCTTAATATTATCAATAAAGTAGAATACAAATTTTTTCAGAACCTGCAAATTCTTAATGGGGAATACTGCAGGGTTCGGAAATCCGAATGTATTCAGCAGAGTTTCACCCTTGCAGATAAATTATACATCACCATATATCAAATAAACTGTACAGTATACCAGATAAAATTAAACTACCCTACACTTGGAAAGTAATGGAAGATTTTATTATTTGGCAGGGACGAGAGGCAAAATTTTGCAAGAGGAAAAAAAGTGTAAGGTTTACCTTGGGCAGAAAGCTGACATCAAACCCTAAGGACTGTGCATTGCGAGATCCGGTATTGAGATAGTTTCCTACCAATAAGACCAACTCCAGAACTTGTTTAAACCTGTTGCTCTTCAGCACCTCTGCACACGCTTCTGTGGCACACACCAGATCCTACAGCAGCACAGACACAGGTACAAATTATAATGACTTTAAGTTTGAACACACATTTTGTGAAACTTATTATTCTAACTACAAACTGTGATGCAAATACAATCTCAGTGCGATCATACAGATAATTCAGTGAACAATATTCTGGTCATATTGATCATCAGAGATTTAAGGCCATTAAGACCACAGCATTCGTAACACCAAATACGTGATTTTCTGCAACTGCAATTTCTGGACATCAGCAAGAAGAGTTGGCCTAGTCTTTAGTTACTACTGCGTGTTTTCAGAACAGTATTGTCACGTTGTACACACTGGTTTGATGTCATCAACCATCTCTGGAAACTTCATCTGGAACAGCATGGACTCAAGTCTCTGTTTCACTCGCTTGATGGAACTCATCTGTCAGAAGAAATCACAGTAATAAGACAATTCAACATCTGACATATGCCAATCCTTACAACGGTCTTAAAGTAGATCATAAACAACCCAGTGATATCCTTTTTTATGCATGCACATTCACACTGCATGTGCATGCACACATTTACAGTACGACTAAAGAATTTTAACCATAAAATGCAGAACATTCCGTTTAACAATTACATCAAATTCTGCACTTGACCTGCCTATGGACCATTTCTCAAACACTGCTCAACACACGGTAGTTGCCAACTAAAAGCTGTGTGGACTCACCACAATAAGAAACTGTTCGGGCTCAGCCAGCTCATCATACTGGTCCTTTAAGGCGGCTATTTTATTCATCTGGTCCTGGTCTGGCAGGTTCTTCAACAGCTGCTCGACAACAGCAACAGTTAGGTTCTCCTGGTCACAAGCCAAAATGCGCCGCTTGATCTCTTTGTAAGGCACTTTGATGGACCCCAGCAAGATAGCTGTAATTTTAAAAAGCCAGGTACAGGTCCATTAATGTCATAAATTGTACAGCTCATTCTACACTTTTGATACAACAGAGATCATCTCATTAGTCACAGACTTTGCAACCATCAGCACTATTTTAACCTATAGTGCTAAAAGCAAACTCTCAATTCTCAGTCATTTTTTGACACAGAATTTTAGTAATATCTTCAAAGATTTTGTTTCTAAATTTTTTTCTTTATCATTCCCGTTACACTGAATCTTCCTTGCAGAACTGTAATCATCACGACATGTTTCTGACATGTTGTGTAAAGCAGTTCATTGTCAGATGTACTTTACTGACACTGGCACTGGCTACACAAAACTTGACACACTGTGACTACAGGCAAGGACTGCACAGCTCGTGGCAGCCATGCATCCCCTGATTTCAAGCGTGATTTCTGTATGAGTATTTCATTGTATCCAGCAGTAAGAGTTAAAAGTAAGGAATTGTGATGCTGCATAAACTGGCAAATACAACTAAATGCACAGCAAGCTCATGCACACACATTTAGATGATGCAGTGACAGCTTACACAGATTTTGACCAGTTTTAGCATCCAGAACTCGAAGTTCTTTGCCCTTCTTGACTGGTTTCTGTACAGCTTCTGTGGACTCTTTCTGGACTGCTCACAGATACAAGAAAAGATGCTGGCTGCAGAAATAACTTCGGCCTTACAATAGTCATTTTAAAATAAAAATAAAAACAAGTCCCTAAACAATGCAAAACCAAGCAGACTTATTTTTCAATTTCTGATGTAACTGTGAGTGTGTGCACAAGTGTATGTGAGTGCATGATATATGTACATATGGTGTGAGGATGGAAATAGAGTTTAAACATGCATATAATTCATAGATAAATCAGTGTCAAGACTGCGCAAGGATAATGCAACACAATAAGTGGAAGGAGGAAAAATTCACACATAATCATGCTTACCACAAGACCACTAGTAAGACCTGGTCTAGAACATTCTTTCGTTTCATGGAGCAAAACTGCTTTCGCATTATCATTTTACATGTGCTCACCTGGTGCCTTTGTGGAGAACATGGCCTCTAGATTGAGGAAAAGCTCAATATCTTCAAACATGTCCTCACTGGCCTTCACCCAGATAGAATTCTTGTCCAGTTGTTTGGCATTTAGCTGAAACCAAAGTATGATTTTTATATCAACTATCTGGGAGCCTAATCAAAGCACTTGTCTAGTCTAGTCATCAAGCACACCAGCCTTTACAAAAATACAAATTTCTTTATATAAATTTGTTTTTCTTTAGCAATACTGTACCATGACCCAAAGTGCTATTCTCAATTAGCGATCCTTAAACGCACCCTCCAAACAAAAATAACTCACATAGCAACCCTGGTAAGGCCCCATCTGCGCATGAGCACAGCATATGCCACCCATGTGCACAGCTCACTGAGCGGGTCAAGCTGACTTTCTCAAGCCAGAAGAACCATCAGTGGGGACGAGGGTGGGTTTGTGATGGGTCATGGTAAGTATTGCTAAAGAAACACAAACTGAGATAAAGTAATTTGCATTTTCTTCTCACAATACTGTACCATGACCCAAAGTGCTGACTAGCACAAAAAAGGAGGTGGGTGACGCCACCATGCAAAAGACAAAAACTTACCAGCAGGACGTCTCTCTGTGCGTGAGACTGAGATGCGAGGGTGGCACCCATGCCCTGACCTCATGCGGCTAAATGTAGGGATCGATTCCCCCCCATCCCCCCACCCCCGTGCTGTGGTTGTAGCATATGCATGCTGGACAACAGTTGTGGCCCAGCACGAGATGCAAGCTGTAGAAATCTCTCGCGTTCGACCAGACTGCAGGGAGAGGAAAAGACGTCTCTGGGAGGCGACAGGTAATGGACATGTGCAGAGTTTGTACTCTTTGCAATGGCAGGGCTGGACAGTTTGCTAACTCAGGTTTGGGCGGGGCCACAATCGCGGACAAGGGAAGGATGGTGACAGATGGAGAAGGATTTCCTGGCCTCTGGCCCGCTGGATGAGTCGCAGGAACGCCACCCCGAAGGGGACCAGTGGAATCATCAACACCATCATTCCCACCAAAGACGCCAGCTGCGGTGCAGTGAAGGGACCGCTCGTCAAACGTGTCACCAGAAGCTGGAGACGGTCTAAGCGTCAGAGCGCAGGGCAGACAGTCCAAGCCACGGTGTTGAACTCCATGCCCAGG
>SMGT01013948.1:53336-74779 GCA_004794575.1 Lanistes nyassanus | reverse complement strand
CTGTCAGTGACTTCATCACGTATTACCAAGCCGAGGCAATGAAATGTCAACTGGATACAGAAGTGGGAAGAAAAGAATGGCGGCTAGAGGAAATTATTGCTGGCATCACATACCCTGAAGTTCAGATAAACTACTCACCAAGGATGAAGAATTAATTTTGAAAATGGCAGTTGACATCTCCTCACAACAGGAGACCAGCATCAAGAGTGTGAAAGTTATGGACAGTCAAAACAAGAAAACTACCATTGTCCATGTGTCAGGATGTCCATCATGGAAATGAAGTGGGAAACAATGTGGCAACAGTGGGACATTCCATGCACCTAGACCATGTCCAGCATACAATACTGTCTGTGGAGCATGTTGCAAAAAACCACTGGTGCAAATTCTGCTGCAGAATACATCCACACCCCAAAGAGCGGTACAACAGATCACTCAGATACCCTCAGCCTGTACCACAGCACTGATGTCAATTTGTGATGCAAGACAAAGAGGGGCAAGAACTGGAAGAAAACTGTGAAAATCTGCCATGCAGCATGGTTGAAAGCAATGAAGGTAATGTTACTGAAGTCTTTGCTAATGTCATCACCAAGCTAAACAAGACCACACCTGCTAAGCTGAAGGTCAAGGTAGATACCTTCACACAAGAAAATATCCTTCCCCTGCATATTTTCAAGTATATGTAATGTCTACATTAACCAGGAGCCACCAAGCCAGAGAATATGCTTGTTGCATCTCGGACAGCAGCATGACACAATAACTGCCATGCCAGTAGGAAAGGTCTAACTGGCAGTACAAGGAGGTCTGGAATTTTATGGATCATGGAAACTGATGGACCTGCAATCATGTGAGTGGAAGCAAGCAGACATCTGAAAATGTCATTCTCCGCTATTCAATTACAAGGCATCAGCAGCAAGACACCCCAACCATTCACATAGAAGATGTGAACAACCTGAATCGGGAACACCCAGACAGATTTAATAGGATTGATAAACTCCATTTCTTTTGAAAAGTCCATATGCATCAAAAAGACAGCTGGTGATAAAACCACCACACAGATATTCTATGCAGAAGGTTCTAGAGATCAAGAAAGAGCTGGGTAGGATGGAGGGTCTTGGAACTATTAAGCCTATCCAAGGTCTGACTGATTGGGTCAACTCCCTTGCCTTTAGCTGAAAAGCAGATGGAAGCATGAGACTATGTCTGGACCCAAAGGACTTCAACAAAAACATTAAATGGACATACCACAAGAGACCAACCCTAGAGATCACTCACATAATGGCTGGGGCAACAGTGTTCAGACTGCATGCCAAACATGGATATTAGTCAAACTAGACAATGAGTGAATGAGTCTGTTAGCGTTGACAGCCTTCAATAGCTCCTGCTAACGGTACAGTATTGCTGTTTCTTGGCTCGTTATAATGGTTACTGCCGGTAGTGAAGGTGTTGGCACCAAGTTCATGTGATGCAGCTGGAAAAGAACTGTCAAAAAGTTCCAGGATTAATTAAAAGTAATGCTACAAGTGCATAGTTGACACCTGAAACTGGTTAATTAATGTTGTATCATGTGTTTTGTTGTGTTTCTTCAGGAGCACCAAACGGACCTAGTGGTGGCGTGGTCGCTGCTATTGCTGTTTCTTGTATCATCTTTGTGGTGGTGGCTGTGATAGCTGTAGTTTTTTGTCTCTGGAGGCGACGGAAGAGGTTAGCAAAAGTTGTCTGGATAACATTTGCTGTGGAAAACTGTGCACATTTAAGGAATCCATTTCTAAGAAGCTTACAGTTACTAAGCTAACAATTCTTTTGCTAGCATCTCTTTATTGGATTTGTGGCACAATTGACTGATTTATGATGTTTTGCAGTCATAGAGAATATTGATGAAAGCTGCTGATGATGAATGTTTCATTTTACCAGAGAGGACTCTGACAACACACTACACAATGGCAGAGAACCTGGTCGAGAGAATGAAAATTTACTGTCACAAGAAAATGGTCAAATACAAGAATCTGTTAGGCTCAGTCCTCAAAATGGAAGAGCTGCTTTCACTTCAAGTCCACTTGTGTTTCAGAATGGAGATGCTGGATGTATTGTTTGGGATAGCAAAACAATTACAAGTAAGCAGTCAGTTACTTGATACAAATTACAAATTACTACACATTATCCATATATGCTCATGTGCAAGATGGTAGGGTAATAAGGTGACCTCATCATGCTGGATCACTGTGGAAATCCTTAGTCTGAATAGGTCTGCTATAAGTATAATATAGCTTTTAGTATTTTATAGTCCAAAGCTGTACATGTTTTTGACAGATGGTGCTTGACTGTCATTCTGTAGAGTGCTTCCCTTTACCATGTCTTCATGAAATATTTAATGCTATCTGGACAACAAGGATGTGATGGCTGTGTGAAGGCATTATTGTTTTATTATTATTTTACAGAAGAAGGATTTAATTTCCTGTCAGACAATCTTGGAGCGAAATGGGAGACATTTATTCGACGTCTGCCTGGATTCCAAGGGGGAGAGGCTAGTACAATCATCGAGAATGCAAAATTTGAGAACCCGTCTTCTGTTGTCAACATGATCCATGGTGCTCTCATGGTGTGGTCACAGAAGTATCCAGAGCATGTGACACAGAACGCCATTAGTGATGTCTTGCATGAAATGGAGCTCAACGAAACGTTACACAGGATGAAAGAATTCATCAGGACAAAGGTTATTCAGGGAAGGGGTGACAGGGGAGAGGTGCTAACAGAAACAGCGACTGAAGGAGGTGATCATTGAGTTAAAGGATGTCAGAATGGAGTTGAGTATCTGGATCTTGAAAGTTGCTGATCATTCCCGTTTCGTGGAATTCGTTGTGGTGGGCAGTATTTTTACTCAGGTCTTACGCACAAAGATGCACAGCCAAGTGATGTTTGGATCTTGTCTCTGGCACACATATTTCTCTCTAGACATAAACATCTTTTTCTTGTTTCAATTAGCGATCCCTAAATGCACCTTCCACAAAATTATACGCGCAAAAGCAACCCTGGTAAGACCCCTCCGTGCATGCGCACACCACATGCCACCGGTGTGCACAGCTCACTGACTAGGTCACCCTGACTTTCTCAAGCGCTGCTGTGCCGGCAGGACGTGTGTGCGCCTTGCTCTCTACACTGCTGCCTGCCTTCACTCAGCGCGGCTTTGCCTTGGTGGTCCCTTGCTCTTCCTCACGGGGCTGTATCGAGGGTTTAAGGAAAGTGAGCTTTTGCCTTCTTTCCTTCTTGGTTCTGTCTTTACGTATGCTATATTGTTCAACTTTTTTGACTTAGCGTGATGCTTTTCAGGTAATCACCAGGTAGTCTATAGGGGGGTTTACATATGTGATTGACGCAGCCATCACGGAGACAGTTTTGGCCATCATGCTCACAGCCACAGTGGATGCCAGGCAGCGGTATCCAGGCTGAGTACTGCCAGCGATCTGTGGCTGTGATGTGCTGTACGTATCATCTTATAGCGTGCCGTGTTAGGCTCACTCTGTTTAGACATCTCTATATTCTACTAGGATAGTTGCAGATACTAACAATTACCATTCTTGGGGAGGCCTTTGGCGACCAAAGCGCTAGGAGGGTTTTCTTCTTGCGCCGGCAGGACGAGTCGGTGCGTGGTGGTGCTTGCGAAGTGCTGTCCACCGGTCGGCGACTGGCTGGCGGGGTATCATGGGGCCTTGCAGTTGAAGACCCCTGCACCCACTTTGTGGAGGGGGGGGGGAAGCCAGCACGTCAGGGGCATGAGAGACCAGCGACGGATGCTGCATGCCTTGCTGCAGACATGTCTTAGCCACCTCGGACAGAGACTCATATGACCCATTCTTGTACACTCATGACACTCGAAAAACGAATTTAGCTAGCCTTTCAGACTTGAAAATATTATTTTAAATAGGTTTATTTTTCTGTCATAGTTGTGGAGAAATTTACTTAATTCCGGGGCTGGGTCACATGAACGTTGGTATCTCCTGCCCATACATAAAAATGCACAAGGTGAACAGTCATTATGACTGCTGTTATGATCGGAAGTGAAGATACGAACACTGATGCAAGCGAACCCAGAAAAGGAAAATTAAAATTTTGTACACAGCCAATTCCACCATACATGCCCTAAAATATATGTATTGAATCAACACACATAAATTGCAACTGTGGCTATACCTACTTTAAAATTCAGGGCTCCAGACTCCAAGACTGCCAGAAAAGCTGAAAATTAAGAATATAGGAAATGTCTACAAATTTCGAGCTAATTTGAAAAATCTGAGATACAAAGTCATCAAATATCAGCTTTAAAATATGCTTATGAATCACAGCTAAAAGCAAAGTGTGGATGCAGCACAGCATCATATCACTATTCGGACTTTTCGAGTGCACACGTCTGCCGTTCGGACTTACCCCAGCCCAACCACCTCCCAGCGACTAGTGCAGGCGGTGAGATCAAAACCTTGTGGACAATTTTGACTGGTGTATTGAATCGGTTTCCTTGTCATCTCTAGAACGTTTGATAAACGCACACGGTAAGACTGAACAATCTTGCAGAAACCCATGTCCCAGAGACGGTGTTCTTGTGGTATTGTACATGGACCATGCGTTGTTTCATATTGGACTGTTTGGTTTTATTAGCTGGTATACGAATGCATCCATATGTTCGGTTTTATTTGCTGCTGCTGTAGCTGGTAGTGCTTCCCTCGCGGCCCGCCTCCAGGGTGCAGGCCGGACAAAGCGACGTCTCAGAGTAGTGATGAAGCAAGGAGAGACGCAGAAGAGACGATGTAAGACGTCACATCACGTGAGCTGAATGTCGGCAGTAGAGGTGGGCGAAGTGAGCCATGGGGTGACGGACCATGTAGGGCAGCAGAGCAGTGGCGGCTCTAAATAAAGCATTAGAGGGCTCGGAAGAAAACCTGCCTTTGCTGAAGGAGAAAGAGGAGAGGAGAAAGTTTGCGGTGCGAACCTGCACCATCACACACATGTTTGGGTTGTTACCCGGTGTTTTTTTTTACCTGTACTCATGCTTTGCTTTGTGCCTGTTTGACGGGTCCGTGACTCGGTGCTTACGTCCACTGCCTTAGTCTCGCTGCCCGATCCTCTTCCTGGTCTCTTCGGTCCAGTGTCATTGGCATCCATGTCGCCAACTTCCAGGTGCTCTGCTTCCTCGTCGCAATCCTTGAGACTGGTCCCCGTGGTCAGCCCCTATGGCGTTCGCCTACTTTGTTTCCCACCCATCGTGGTGGTAAGAGTAGTGCGGCAGCTACTCTTGTGGGATCTGCTGGGGAGGGATGGGCACTGGTTCCCCTGGTTCCGGTCAGACACCCTTATGGTCTCGCTGCGATGGGGGCGGACTTGCTCTCGCATGGTAACGGCAAGGCGTCTGACTCGCTGGTCCAACCAGGCATTGACGTGCAGTCTAGATTACTGTCCCTCGCAGCTCGGGTGCTTCCCCTGTCCGTCAATCCCACTTTTGCTGATTTCAGAGCAGTTGTTGGGGAGGAAGCTGCTGTCAGTTCCTCCCTGGAGGGACTATCGGCTGTGATAGAGGAGGCGTTGGAGCATGTCTTTCTCCGCTTCCTTGCAAAGCACGATGCCGCCTGTGTTCCTGCCAGTTCAGGTGGGTTCCTGGTAGAGGTGCCTCCATCCTCCGGCCACCCACTAGACGTTCCCTTGACTTGCGGGTGGGAGTCACCCTGGCAACCCTCTGCCGGTCCTGCCAATGCCCATGAGCATGGCTCCTCTGACATGGTGCATTGCGATTGGGTAGCGATTGCCTGCCTCATCTGTCGATGGTGGTGTCGACTTGCGTGCTTCTGGCCGATGGAGGGGGCTTCACACTCCACTCTCTCATTTTCTCTCCTGAGGCAACGACAGAAAAATTGGAGGGGGGGGGGGGGTGAGGTCTTATACGCCCATGGCTCTGAGATGGCAGATGAGAAGCCGCCTACGGAGACCAAGCTGCAGTGCTTCGTGTAGGGACCACAGGAAGGCCGAGGCCAAATCCTGGTGCTCTTCCATCCACCTTCTGGTGCTGCATTCGCAGGACCCCTGCTTGTGCGGTGTCTCTGAGGAAGGCATGGAAGGGCTACCAGTTTGGTTCCAAACTGCCTGCATGCATCTACCACCGGAAGCGTTGCCTTCCTTCCCCCAGGCGGCCCCCATGGGTACCTTTCGGTATAAGCCGTGCTTCAGCACATAGTGGCTGGCCTGAGTGTCCCTTCCACTGGAGCTTCATCTGGTCTCACAGGAAGACCTGACTTTGCTTCCGACAAATGCCAGACCCCCTTCCTCCCTAAGTTTCCAGTGGCTGCAGGTGGAGCATTTAGAGACGGCTCTAGGGGATGGACATGTCCGATGTTATGGATTCTGCTATGCTGGCTTTGGAGCAGTCCATTTACACTGCAAGCTGCGCAGCTTTCCACCCAGACACAGACTTCGCTGCCTCATGAATCTGCTTTTGTGCACTGGTGGGTGCATTGCAGGCATCTGCTCACAGTGCACCCTACTGCAGTCTGCCAGGATGGAGCAGGCTCACCACCCATCCAGTCCTGGCTTTTACTACCATCTGTTTCCAGTCCCAAAAGTGACTGGTGGGTTCCGCCCTGTGCTGGAGCTATCCCCCTTCAACCGCTTCCTGCAGAAGGTCTACTTCCAGATGGAGACTCCAGTTTCGTTTCGCGAGGCTCTACACACGGGCAACTTTGTCACATCTCTGGACTTGCACAAAGCGAACTTCCATGTACTGGTTCGCTTGTTGCACGGGAAGTGGCTGCGCTTTGTCTGGCGGACGGAAGTCTACGGAAGTCTCGCCACTCCCCATCACTACAGACTTTCAAACGTAACTTAAAAACTTTTCTTTTCCGCAACTACCTTGACTGACGTCGCGACTGCCTGTCTGCATTAACCTACAACTTCTCTATTATGATACTTTTCCACCCATCTGTGACTGAAGGACGATCTATATCCCAACCTGTGTTTCGTTCATCTCTCCCTCTGTGTGTTTGCTGCGTTCATCTCTCCCTCTGTGTGTGTGTGTTTCGTTGTTTTCACTGACTATATGCCTCGTCCGCGCGAAGTGTGCATGAAATGTGTTCTCGCACGTTACAAATCCACATTTATTATTATTATTATTACCAGTTTCGAGCTCTGACATTCGGCCTCTCCTTGGTACCTTGGGTGTTTCCCATGGTGACTTAGGGGTTTTGTGCTCTACTCACAAGCAGGGGATATGCTTTCATGCATACCTGGACGACTGGGTGATCCTCATAGCGGAAGCTGGCCTGTGTCACTTGCACAAGCAGGTGGTGACGTCTCAACTCATGCTGCCAGCCATGTTCACGTTCCTCGGCATGGAGTTCTGGCGTATTCACAGACCTGACCTCGTCAACTATCTGGCCCGAGCATTGCATGAGTACAGACATTGTATGTGCCCCTTACATGTTTCCACCCAGCGACGCCTATTCCTCTCCCTTCAGACTGGCCGAAAGTGAGAGATTTAGAAAGCTAGCATCTCTCGTTGCTACAGTGACATCCCCGCTGGTTTGATTCTCTGGCTTGAGAAAGTCAGGGTGACCTGGTCATTGAGCTGTGCACATGGGTGGCATGTGGTGTGTGCATGTGTGGAGGGGCCTTACCAGGGTTTCCTTGGTGGGTATATTTTATTAAAGGTGCATCTAGGGATCACTAATTGAGAATATAGCACTTTGGGTCATGGTAAGCATTGCTAAAGAAACACAAATTTAGAACGAGAAATTTGTATTTAGAATTGTTGGAAATGCCACATCTCGCACGCAGCTCAGGTGATACAACTTGACTGTACTACCTGTTTTGTCCATGGAGCTAATAGTCGCTCAATATGCAATTGCCATTTGGTGGAGAAAACCGATATAATAAGGCAGATGTAGTATGTATTAAAAGAGTTGTTTATCTTTGGTGTATAGTCAATCTCTTGGCTGCCACTATCTTATGTGTTAGTGTTACACACAGAAGAGGACAAGCAGATAATGGCCTAGCAACATATTTATTTACATAAGAGGAAAACACATTCCTCTGCAAGAGACATGCTACAGTCATGCTGAAAGTGTAATACTGTTTCAAAACCAAAGGAAACATTAACAGAGGTGAAAAGTTTCCTGCTCCACCTTTACCCCTCCCTACTGACAGTAATCCCTAATCAGCAGAGGACATGATGTTAAAACTGGCCATTACCACATGCACCCAGGTTAACAAAGGGAGATTCCTGTAGCCAGACAGTATCATTAACTGATTATTGACTGTGAAGTTGAAACTTAACTTCTCTGTTTCTTATTTCTAAAGCATGGTGGACAAATATTTTAACATAATCATGCAGCATGGCCAAATTTTAGGCCAAAGCACATCCATAACACATTTCAGATATACTGTTTGAAATTCAATTAGCAGAAAACAGCTAATGGTCTAAGGGAAAGAAATCTTGCAATCAAAAGCTGAATGATTTTTTTCATGTGAGACTGATGTTTAGGCAAATTTTCTCACAGTTCTGTGCGAGTGAAAAATGGCTGCAGGGTGTGTATACACACATACCCTGTCATTTGAGGGAGCTTTAGATTCACTTTATAATTTGCATAGCAATGATGAAAATGATTTTTAGTGGTTTTCAGTCATTTCTGGACCATGTCTGTGCATTCAAGTTGGTTTCTGTTTCAATGGTTTGTGCAAAGTTCATAGATTTATGCAGATCCTGTTTACCTCAACTTAAGTTGTGTGGCTATCAAAGGATTTACAAATCACTAAAGAATAAGATAAAAACAAGGCAATGACACAAGTTTTTTTGTATTGATGTTTACATCACAGTTTAAGACAGCCTCAGTGGTCAAGAGGTTAAGACTTCTAAGGCAGGAGGTCGGTGGTTCACATCCTGGCTGAGTCCTACCTAAGACTTAAAAATTGGAAATCTAATCGCTGCCCTGCCAGATGCCTGGCACAATAGAGCGTAGTACTAGGACTAGTTGGCCTGGTGTCAGTATAATGTGACTGGGTGGGACTGAAACCTGTGTTGCAACAGCAGTCCCACGTGTGGCAGCACGTAAACTTTGTCTAAGCAACACCGTCCTGACGTGCACATAGTTTGAGCGGGACGTTCAGCAACAAATACCACCACCACCACCACCACCACCCCCATATATATATATATATAAACATACGAATAATGTACTTCAGCTATTAGTGAACTGACAATCTCCACTTCTGTTCAGCATATTTATATTGCATAATCAATTTTCAGTATATAATTATTAAATCTTTTAAAAAGAAATCTCTCTGCAATTTAAAAACATGCAGAATGCACATACCTTTACTTTCCGTACTTTCATACACACTTGTACTCGTTACACTGACAACAGGATCTGTTCCATTAAGGCTACATGCGGTGTCCCTGCTAGTGGAACATGGTTCCACTTCAATCCAGTCATCTTGGCAACGTGAACAGAATTGGCACACTGGGTTTTCAGGATCACCAGTGTTCACAAACTCCTGGTCTGACCCTCTCTCTGTGTGACATCGCCTGCACTCTCTGTCTTTATCATGGCTCCCTATTTGAAACAGACATGCTATACAACATGAGTAATCAATGCCAGAGTGGAGAACCCCCAGATTTATAGATTTATAAAATTATACAATTTTTAATATGTCTTGTCTCTATTTTCACACCCCTCTACACATACACATACATAGATGTGTGCCTTGCTGGTTACACCTTAAAGACTCAGGTACCCATGCTTATGCACATGCACACATATTCATACAGATAATATAAATAAATATGCACACAATTTCAAAAAATAACACCTAATTCGAAATCAGTGAGAAAATGTCACTGGAAAAAAATCTACTATACAATAACTCAATTTACTGTGTGATATTGATAAAATGCTGGCGTACTAATATTTACCTGGGTAATGCACACCCTCCCCTTCATTACATGGTGAATGTATTCTACAGTTCAGCCAGTCGTCATGTGGGTCAAGAGGAAACCTATGATAGCCTTCCTTGCATTTGCAGACATGGTCAGTAGTGGCTGTGCAGTTCTGAAAGACGAATGCGTCCCTGGGGCAACCAGACTGCTGACACCGATTACAATATGTCTTTCCGTTGGTGACTGGCATGAACTCTTGCACCGGACATGCCTCACATTCTGACTCAGTAACTTCCTGGCTGCAGTGATTCTTCACTCTAAAGCCAGGAGGACATGGTATACAGTTCAGGTTATCAGGGCTTCTGTACGTCTGTACAAAAGAAAACAATAAAAAAAAACCTAAGATTTTACCCAAAACAATGCTTCCTTCATTTGACTCCTCAAGAATAATATTAATGCTACAAATAAAATAGTAAACAGTTAATAATGAATAACAGATCATGGATGAAACAATTTTTTAAAGATCTTACAAGAATTACTTATTTAGTTTGTTTTGTTGTAGACTGAGTGAAAGCGATATTAGAGGTAACCTTTGTTTCGTTGAATGTTTAACACCAGCATAAGCATTTTTTAAACATCATCTTTACATGCTAAAGAAGGGAAAGCACTCAAGTTGGCGAACCACTTCCTTGCAGTTATCTTTGTTTGTGTTTGTTGAAGAGCTTATTTAGAAATCTGAACTGATGATAAAGACGACACTCGATTTGATCCAATCTTTTGCCAGATAATTGAGGAAATGAAGTGTGTCAATGGTAATGCAAGTAGCCTTACATCGTGTGTGCATGCATGCATGTGTGAGACCCTAGTGTCATCAGCAGAAAATGTTTATTCTGTTGTATCTAGCGTGATGCATGTGTATTTCTTTAAAAGGAGTACAGTGTACCAGAAATTCAACAAGGGTAAAAATAAATATTTTCTATTACATTCTTCTTTTTCTAAAGCTATAAACAACCTCTCTGCATTTAATAGTTAACTGTTACGATTTCTTTTTCAAAACTGGAAATTCATGCATCCACAGTAAAGGTGTCATCACCACAGTTAGCAAATTGACTAGCAAATTAAAGAGAGTGGAGTATCTTCTTTTATATATGCATACATTAGAACAAAAAATCAACACAAAAAACATACACATGAAAGTGTGACTTACACATTTCACTCAAAAAAAATCTGCTTGTTCTTTATACCTCTTCTACAAGAAAACCTGCTGACTTTAGCATTAAATATTTCTGATCATCAACTTTTCGCTGTGAAAGAAAAGAGTTGGGGCAGAAAAGTGGGCAAGAAATATGAGCACCTGGAAAGAATGCAACAATCAGAAAGGAGTATCGCATGCAGTGAAAGAACTGTGCTGTACACATGACACAACAGTCAAGCTCATAATGCCCTTCAGTAGTGACAAGCATGCATTGCAGCCATACTGCGTGTTGCAACCCTTCCAACTGCTGAACAATGTTTCTCCCTCAGAAAACCTGTGGGGTCACTCTATAAGGAAATTCCATGTGTGGTGGCAGAAAGTTATGTTTACCTTGCCTGAGGCCCTTAGGCATGATGCTCTCACACCGAAGAAAGATATGAAAGGATACAAAAAGATAGGAAAGAAAGGATTCAAAACATGAAAAGAATAAACTTGAAATCTTGGTTGACAGCAAAGATATGCAACAACAATAATAATAAATGATGCAGTAGGTAAATAAAGCCCATACACATAAATAAACTTCAGCACTTGGCATCTGATTTGGTCTGGGGGATTTTTTTTTTTTTTTGGTCTTTTGCTGTTTATACAACTCTAACTCTTATGTCCCTGATGCTGAGTGCAAAGAATGGCTGATGTTACTCCCATTATCAATAACTGATGTCACTCCCACTAACAAGTGGGTCAAACAATGGTGCAAAACAAATTCTTTATAATATATTGTTCAGCAATATACTTACACATTTCTTACTTGGTACATACAATGTATTTTCTCAGTAAGACTAACAGATTATCTGTACCAAGTTAGGACAAAGACAGACACGGTCTGTTTTTTGTCTTAACTTGCTACAGATAATCTTATGTTTACTGTTTCACTCCAAATAGCAGTCATTTGTTCTAATACATATATTCTCAGGTAAGAAAATTAAATATATGAAATAAATGTGTACATGTGTGTATAACTGTACCTATCTATATATACTCACTGGAGACTCCCTTCGCACAGGACCACTCCCCACTAGTGGTAACCATTTAGAAACAATAAAAATGGTCGCAAGGGATACTGTGCTGGTCAGAATCATAACTGGGTTCTTGGTCATCTGAAAATACATTAAAAATGCCATTATCTAAACAGAAACTTTGTTTCCAGTTTAAATCTTCAAAACAAGAGAAGAATGTGATTGCTCCAGAGATCTACACACTCCATATCACAGCTGTGCTCTGTGTGTGTGTGTGTGTGCATGAGAGAGAGAGAGAGAGAGACAAAGAGGGAGCGGAGACAGAACACACTGAATCTCAACACTGGAGCCATTGTTAAACATTATCAGCAAGGGGCACCTTTTCCATAATCATGAATCCTTGTCATCACATCCGTTCTATCCGTTGTAGGTTCTATTAATCTGTCACTTCAGTGCAAGCCTGCTGTCTTCCTTTCTCAGCTGGTTCTAAACCCTGACTGCCTTACATGGGATGGCGACAGTCTGAACATCTCCATCAGTCTTTGTTCAGGGATCACTGGTTAGGTTATTGGCTGCTTAACATCACGCCACAAACTGGGTGGATATCAGGATGGTGGATTAAAAGGGGGATGGGGTATGAAGCTATGCATTGAAAGAACCAACAGACTGATAGCTGCAGTAAGATGGCCAGTAGAGTCAGGCAGTTTGATGTATGGGAAATGGACGAATGGAGTTTGCACAATGGGAAATAATCCTTGGCCACACCAGGATTTGAACCAGCAACCTCCCACCTGATAGTCTGCAGTTCTTCCAACTGAGCTATCCAGGCCCCTCAGAGATCACTGGCATAAGACACAGAACTTGGGCTTTTTCTGTAACCAGCAGATAATCAGATATGTGCCAAGTCGTAGTCTTCTAAGTAATCCCAAACATATTTTAGTTATGGTTTTTTTCCTCCTCGCCATCTGGGCTGCACTGTATAATGATGGTTTGTAAAAGCAGTCGGTGATCAAAGTCTATTATCCCATCTGCAAGGGTTTGCTAATTAATGATCATGCTGTGACCTCATTTTCTCCCCAATCCCCTTTACATGCATGATTCATATCGCTTCACCCATCTGTATAATGTTTGTAATAAAGAATGTCTATAGGTATGTGCGGGGGCGTGTAAGTCCCCACATTGGTAATCGGCAAACTGTTAGACTATACAAACAATAACAAAAATTGACATTAACAAGTGAAACATGAGAGACAAATGGAGATGGGTGGTCTTACATAATCATTATAATTCTAGGTCTATTTCAACTATTTGTTGTCACCATTGTTGTACGCCGTTTTAAACACTGTACGATATGTACCAGTTTGCGTATTAGAGTCTATATATGTGTGTGTTTGCATAAACTGGTATGAAAATATTCCCTCCCTACTTTTGACATAAAGTATTTCCACTTTTCTACCTCAGTTATGTTTCAAAGAATGTAAAAGGTCTTCTTGTAAAGACACTTTCCCCAAGTACCTACCTACTGGCTACTTCAGTAGTTGACCCGGAAATGCGCGGTAGGTCACCTCTAGTTTTCCCACCTTTCTTTCATTTAAAGACAGGTGAAGATTAAATAAGCCGGTGATAACTTGTAAAACTTGTGTTCTGTAGACCGACAATAACACTATGAACAAGAAATACTATTTTTACCGAGTAAGCTGCATGACTCCGTCGACCAGTGAGACGAGAGTTGGTCAAGGAATTTTACGGCAGGTAATCCTCGATACGGGTAGCTGCCCCTTTTTGACCTGCTATAGTGATTATTCGCACGACGGATGGCGAAGGGTTCATAGCCTAGGCTATTTGCACCACTCGAGTTTTGCGCATGTCCCGATCGAACGTCATCTGGCTTAATCAATAGCCGAGTTGTATAGAAACGGGGCTTCACAGATAAGTAGCAGGTTTGAACCCCATATTAGCTATAACGACTTTTTTTTGGGGGGAGGGGTGCCGTTAGGGATTTACTATAATTTATTAATTTATTATTAACGCTACTTAACGCTGCTTGAAGTAGAACACAGATTGTAAAAAATAATACAATTCATATGAACATTTCTACCAATCTCAATAAAGAACTGTTAACTTCGAAGTTCGAATGGAAGTCATTAAAAAACAGAAGAAAAACAACAACCAAAATATATAAATTGGGCTGTAGGCTTACAATACTTTGCAAAATGTAATAATCACACTGATGATGCAAATCACATTTAAGACTTCGCAGAATGGCGACAACAACAGGACAGGGCGGACAGCGCGTCACCCAATCCACATACCCCGCACGACGGAGTGCGGATAACCTCTGGCAGTCCACCTGCTGCACACCGTCGTGCCGATAACCTCGGTCTTTTATCCGGGCTGTAGAATTCTCACTCCGTTCACCATGACCATGCTCTATGTTATAGCGTAGTTAGGTAATTGTAGAGGGACGGTGCTTCCAGCTTTTACTACCGAAAGCCTAGCTGCAGTATGATGGCCAACGAGAAGAGGCAGTTCAGTAAATGGCAAATGGAGTCTGAACAATGTTTAACTGGAAGTTATCAGCAACATCCGCATGCTGTAGATTCTATAGTCCGCAGCTCTACTTGCAGAGCTGTCCAGCCCTTTCCCCTTACTATGAAAGACCTGCGTTAAGCTGCTGCGTGACAGCAGCGGATCATGCACGTGCGAGCGTTCCCCAGCCCCCACCCATACTCGGGTGCATGCCGACGCGACCAACGTTTGCTTGAGTCTGGGGCGGAGCGAAACGATTGAGCTGGCTGAGTCCTAAGATTTATACAGCAAGAGAGAATGTGAAGTGCCAGCTCTCTGTATCTCCAGTGAGAGGAGGTAGGGAACATCTTCAGAGGAAAACGGCATAAATCATAGTTTGGGGATATTCTGCTGACAGAGGAAAGAAATTGTATGGGACTGATCGAGATCTAGATATGAACGTAATAATGAACTGGCGTTAGAACAAAAGCAATGTAGTTCGAAGATGATCTGGGAACAGCTGGAGTGCGAGAGGCACTGTTAAACAGGGAACGATTTTTTAAAAGAAAAAAAAACAAACACAACAACAAAAAAGAGGGCATAACTGCATCGATCATTGTGTCGGAGTTTGTAAATTCAACAAAAAGAAATGGTGTGGTGGGTATCCATGCTGTGGGCGGTGACGTTTTCTGTGACCGTGCAGTTTACGATATCGCGCTCCAAGCCTGTGGTGACACAAGGAGGTAAAACGAAATCAGGTTCCTTCGAATCGGAAAGCAAGTGGCTGGCTGATGAGGTAAGGCAACAATTTTTTTCAGTTGCATGGGAGAGGGGCAAAGCTATCCACTCTCCTCCCTGCCCCGACCTCCAGTCTTTATGTGTTCATTGTACTGCGTGCAAGAGAGAGAGAGGGGGTGGGGGGCGAAGTTCCTGGCAAACAAACCAAAAGATGAATAGGATGTGCATGGCTGTTTTCCTTAGTGCCAACGGGTGGGAAGGAAATGTTTTTGCGTCTGAAATCGTGCATCCACTGTACGTCAGTATATGTGCCTATTTCAGCCGTTGTGTTCCCTTCTCTAATCACTTGACATGACCACATTCCAGTTACTCACCACAAGGCTAACGCGACGGCACTAACTGTGGAATTTCAAGAAGTGCATTCTGCTGTGTTCGACAGGTAGATGCCCTTCTTCTGCTGGGGGTGGGGGGAGGTGCAATTGTTTAAGGCCAATTACCTTTTGCCGACACATGACCGTTCCAGACCTTATTCAAAGACTTTGTCGGTTTGATTGTTTGTGTAAAACCATTTGGCGTTGTGAAACTTTCTTGGGACACAGTCCACTTCTTTGCTGCAGTTTGGTCTATTCTTGTGTAAATGTCTGCAGCAGAAAACTAAGATTAATCACGTGACGTTATAAGCAGGTACATTTTTGTAGCTCTGCACTTACACGCCCCTAAATCCTCCCGCTGGGTAAACAGAAACTGGGCGTCATCGTGTCACATTTTGGGGGCAGACTTGCCGTTGCACGCGCTAACGGGTAATCCCTTGGGTACTAAAATAAATACGCTGACTGCACTTTGGGGCTGAGGAAAGGAGAGAGAGGGCGAGAGAGGAGGAGAGATGGGGGAAATAAGAGGGAGAGAATGAGGATACAGTACATAGCCAACGAGAGGGAAAGTGCAGCCCTTAGGATTCCTCCAAAAATCTTGGCGTCACCAATTGCAAGCCAGCCAAGCCAGCCTGTAGCCATTATTGTTTCAGTAGCTGAATCAGTGGATAAAGTGTGCGCATGGTGCGTCAACGGTGTGCGTTTTAATAAAAGCTTCTCGTAAATCATGGCGTGTATACGGGGCTTTAGAAATCTTCCAATCTGAATGTAGGTTTCTTCTGGACTGAGTCAGCAAGTTACTCACTCCAAGCTAAACTAAAAAGTCGACAAGGTTGGGGCGGGGGGGGGGGTATAAAAAGTCTCACTTTCAAAGGCGTGCGGGGAGCACTGTGCTTCACACCAGGGCTCTAAACTCGGTGAAAATGACTTCATGGGCAGACGGTAGTAGCATCAAGTGATTAAAATGGCGGATACATGCAGCCGCTCATCATTATGTTTTTTAACTGCGTGGGATATATCACGAAGAGGTAACGCAGTTTGCTGCTTCTCTACATGTCGGGTTCTTTCAGGTAAAGTGCTGAGGCGGTACGTAAGGGATAGAAGGTACGTCAGATACACATGAATGTGCTGTCTGCCGTCAGGTTGCAGAAGATTAAAACGGGCTTTATAGAAATGTATTTCTGGATCTTTTGCAAGAGTTCTGTTTTCGTGTGTATCAAAAGTAGGACTCAACAGATCTAGAAGTGCACACTTGACTGAAAAGAATCCCTAGTTTGTTGATATTTTTCCTGCGACAGTTCATCTTTCATTGTCTGTCTGTCTCCCTGTCAAAGTGACAGTTCGTCTGACTGGTTGCCTGTCTGTCTGTTTGCGTTTCTGTTTGTGGATCTCGTACGTTTGCACATGTACACAGAAAACTGAACGTGCCTCCCTTCCCACAGACACATGCACATGCGCGCAGGGATACACCCACGCACACTCACAGACACCCACTCTCTCTCTCTCACACACACACACACATCACTCCCCATTCAGCATTTCGTCTAAAGATAGACCTACATCACGTATGTGTACGGATATAAGAAAACTTATTGATCATTTATAATTTTTGCTTCTTTCTTTCCCTCTTCCTTCGTTCCACATAGTCACATTATTTCTGTTCAGAACTGCGTCAGCTGTCGGTGAGTTCTCTCCCCCTGCCCTCTACTTGCCTGGCAAAATAAAGCACAGAACGAACTTGCCGACCGCCGAAACAGAAGATCTCCTTTCCTGCTGAGCGCGAAGGCGTTTTGTGTAGTCTCCTCGAGTTCGCTAAAGCCGGTTGCTCACAGAGTATCTCCCCTAATTAATTCTAGAGGAGTGTGCGCCTGTGCGCGCAAGAGAGAGATTTTTATGTCGTGGAGGAGACGTTAGAGAGCCGGGAGGCGTCCTACTCGAATCTGGGAGAAAATGTTTGTTGCTGGTGGCCACATATCAGCTATGCATTCCATGTTTCCGTTCAGCTCTTTTTTTTAAAGCTGTTTGAGACCTACCTTAGACAAACCTCTCCTGTCACTCAAACCGAGGATTGCACAAGGCATGTTTTAGGGATAGCACTAAACACCATTCGGGCTCTGGTTCGGCCTGAAGTCTGTTTACGGAGACAGTGAACATAGATGGAGTAGCGAAGACAGCAGAAGCGATCTGTATCATTCATGTTTGTGGGAGACGTACTTTCACGTCTATCCTCCCTTGTACACAGGTACGCACCCACCCGCGGCCAGCGGTACATGGCGCCGTCTGGAAATCCGAGACAACTGTCGAAGTGGTTTCCTGCAGACTCTCCTCCTTGAAAGTTCCCCCTCCCCCTTGCTCTTTCCATACAACAAGCCGAGGGCTGGGGGGTGGGGGAGGGTCACCTTTCCAAGCCGTACCATCCGTCAGTTATATTTACAGTTTCAGTAAAATGCACTAGGTACCCGCATTCTTCTTTAATTCTGATTCTCCTACTCCCCTCCCCCCCCCTCGCATAGCTAACCGTACGTCCCTCCTCTCTCTCCCCTTCTTTCTCTCTGGTTCTGTAGCAAATATATATATTTCTGTCTTTCGTTTACATGTGCATGTATTTAGGGCTGAGATATGGTAGTGAGTCTGCTAGTCCGTCTTTGTATTATATTTGTTTTGATTGTGATTTTGGATTGCTAAATTAGTATTAGATTGTTCTCTCCCTTTCTGTGGAGCGATGGCCCTGGAAAAAAACTCAGAGGAGTCAGTCATTCAGCCAATCATTCAGCCAGTCATTCAGCCAGTCTCGTGTCCGAGCAGAGTGCCAATAATGGCGAGTGAAAAATGCATCGTTCACTCCTTTCTTTCCTTCCTTTTTTTTTTCCTTAAATCCTTCCTTTAAAGGGAAAGCGTTTCTACCTAACCATGATTTTGCACCACTAGAGGGAAAGCTTTGGTGTGTTAGTGAAGTCTGAACTGGTAGCAGTACATGTTGGTTTCATTCTGCCCGCTTGTTGTCATCATGATCGTGCCCCACTGGTGGTGTGTCCCAGGTGTAGGGGCAGGAGTGGTGAGGGTGTCTGTTACCTCAGATACTGTTGCTACTGCTTTTGTCTTGAGCTTTTATCGAGTCGATTTTGTTTACGATGTATAGAATTGTTCTGTTTATCGACATACCTTCTGGTTTAACGTCTCACATGTCTTTGTGCCATTGAACATATACAGCACATTCACCCATGCACTCTGTTCCTGTTCCCCTTTCCTACCCTCCTGTGATGTCTAGAAAAGGGGGCAAAGATTAAAGAACCTGCTGCGCTAGCGATATGATAACGCACCTGTCACCTACTTTCCGTGAACATCGGACTCACAGAATTAGCTAAACCAAGAACAGGTGTTGGGAATCAACCGCCAGCACAATATCGTACTTGTTGACAGGAGAGCCTTTAGGGACGATGACCTTCGACAGCGTAATTAACCTGCTGGCAGAGGACGCCTATGGGGTCTTTCGTAATTAGATGCGCGAAACATATGCGCGGGAAATCCGAAGGTGTCAGAACTTCCGCTCTAGGCACTTCGTATTGGCCGAAGCACCATAGTGTTGCAAAATTGCTCCCGAAATCTGCAGTGTGTACCACATATTTCTTTTGGAGATGTTGAAGTGCACAGCAGAGGTTCTGGGCAAAAAGAACGTGATTGTAGATACAAATATTTCGCCGAGAAATATATGTTTAACGTGCGTGCTAAGTTGACCAATGTCTGGTTCATTGATAGATCTGTGTAGCAGTACAGAAACGTTAATGATAGCAAGGTTGCTTTGCATAAATTTATTACACTGTTACAATTATTTTTTGACTATCATACAAATGTATATGTAACAGTATAAAAACCAAAAAGTTATTACACAGAAAAAACGAGGCGGGTGAATTGGGCAGGGAAGAATTTTGATTTAGGTGTGGCTAAACTGAGGGACTACACAACGTACAAACGTCTTATAAGCGCTTTGTTCATTTCGAAAACTGAAATTTTAAATAGGTGACTCGTAGCGAGTTCCCACCGCCTGTGCGCACACTGCACGTACATGGCTATATATATATATATGTGGGCGTATGTGGGCTGGGGATGTGTGCTTCTGTTGGTGCATTTGTGAAAGGCGGGAGGGGTAGTGATCGGTGCGTCTTATCTATGTACTGCGCTTCACGTTGTGCGAATGCGTGCGAGCGCTGCGAGCAAACTTGGTAGGTTGGTTTGTCGCATTACAAAATAAATTATTATTAATTTTCTAATTCTATCGTGTCTCGTATACTACTCAAGCAACCTATAGCTACTCATAATTTTTTGTCATACATCATGCAGTATTTGACACTCATTTCTACGGTCGCACCAAATCCTTACGACGATGGTTGCCGTCCAACAGCTCATTTTTTAATTTAAGGCGGGGCAAAGAAACGTCTATTTTTATTTTCCTTTCTACTTCATAATGCTGTTTTAATGTACGGATTTTGGCAATTACTAAAATCAGTGCCTTGCACTGCAGACTGGTAGATGTGTGCCATTATAACTGTTCAAGGCCGGAAGTTCCCTCACCTCCAAACGTTCAAGGGTCACATGCATGCATAATTCTCCGAAAGACCGCATGAGCCTGCTGATCGCTTTCGATTATTATTTACAGACACGTACTTTCACTTAAATCTTTATATTTCAAGATACATATAGTCACTAACGCAGGGCTATTTTACCAAAAGCTAGACAAAACAAAAAGTGAAAATACGGCAATCTCAGACTGCAATAATGTTTAATGCTAAGTGGAAAAAAACACGTTGAGAACATTACACATGAGGGGCTTACACCGATCGACCAAGCTGTGTAAAGGCAGTTGCAAAAAACTAAACTAATGCATAGATTTAAGACTTTCTCATAGGTTCTTTTCTCGAGATTGTATAGACCTTTTAGTGGATATTTAGTGTATATCCATGTTACGATTGGCACGATCACATCACATTATTATCTACAGACGAACAATATATACAACCCGCCCTTGTTCACCTCTGCACAGTAAATCGTTCAGGAGCTATAGTTCCCACAGGACAGGATCATGTAGCTTTGATAACGCGGCTAGGAGGGTGGGGTGAGGGCCCCGCTGATGCATAAGTTCATTTTGTTTCATTTCATGCTTTATCACGTGCGAAAACACAGGGGTCAGTGAAGTTGCGTGTTCTTAACTAAACCATAATCTTTCATCTTACGAAAACACACCGCACTTGTTTTTCGGAAAGACAGTTTAAATGTTCCTGTAGGTCTTAATTCGAGGGATTTTTAAATTTATTTTTCAGTCTTGAAACTTAAAACTGCTATACTAAAGCTAAACGAGAAACATGGAATTTAAGACTTTTGCATGCGAGTCGAGACGGAAGTTCTGTTGTCGTTATCTTTTTTTTGTTGTTGTTGTTCGTTTGGTTTCTCAGCTTGTACGCCGTAATCTGGCTCGTCTTCTCTTTCTTGCCTGCACTTATCTCCGTCGGTTTATCTGGCTGCACTCGTACCTTTCCGCCCGTCTGTCTACCTGTCTGTTCGCCTGTCCGTGCTTTTACAAGCCTGCCTGCCTGTCTGTGCAGGCTTTTTGTTTGTATGTCTGTTCTTTTGCATGTCGGCGTCTTCAACCTGCCACTTTTTCTGCCTGTCCGATGCTCCTTCATTGCACTATTGAACTGCGGGGGGGGGGGGGG
>SMGT01013948.1:51570-53322 GCA_004794575.1 Lanistes nyassanus | reverse complement strand
TAATCTGAAAAGGTGTAAAATGACGTGAAAAATGTACGTTTGTGTTTAAGGACAGAGGAAACGCGTAAGTGCCGAAAATTGACGTGATGTACGCGTGATTCCTAATTGCCTAAATGTAGAAGTGCGAAGTGTAGAACTCGAATAAGAGGTTTTTCTATAATTTACACTAAAAACCTTAAAAAACAGGTGCTAATCAGGTGTAGCCAGCACGAACACACCCACACACATTGCCACTTCTCATACCAGTGCTTGATCTTTAGTGCTTGGGTTAACGGACTGTGTATAGACGTCGTGTTTAACGATTGAAAGTTTAAGTTCTGTTTTGCATTTGCTTCCGAGCTACCTAAATCATAATATGAGATTCTAAAAACAGCGTGTGGCCTAGAAGCCGACCTGCCTTGGCAATATGCCTACCTGAGTCCCAGAATAATCTCTCTTACCTCTTTTCTATTGTCGATTTGGTCTCAACCGATATTACAAATACTGCAGACCATCGTCTTAACCCGTGAGTTACTCTTTGCACTTGATACTGTGTTCTAAGGGTTGGTGTTTGCCGTCTGACGTCTTGCCTTTCTTTAGCTCTGTCTGTCTGTCTGTCTGTCTGTCTGTCTGTCTGTCTGTCTGTCTGTCTGTCTGTCTGCTCCAGCTAACTATTTATTCCCTTCCTGCCTTTCCCTCTTCCGTGATCATTGCCCTCTTTCTCTTGTTTGTCTGGGGGGGGGGGGTTCTTCCTTTTCACACACTCGTCAGCTTCACTTTGTGTGCCAAAACAAAATCTTGAGAATCACCTGCGTTAAAACAGCCTTATCGCAGTTGAGGGGTAAGGCAGTGACATGTGAAAAGCAGCCTTTGTGCTACTTTCCTGACCTACAAGAGTTTAATTTAGCAGAATAATTTTTCATTCCGTTGTTTTCCACCTTGGTGACCGCTTCTTTGGTTTTCAGAGTGCCACTGAGTGCCTTCGGTCCATTGTTCATAGCACATCCGATGATAACACTAGCCCTGATCGTTCTCCTGTATGTAATCCTTCACAGTCAGAAGCGCGAGATCGAAAATAACTTAAAATCCTGAATAAAATGGTTGAATTTAGTGTTCCGTTTGCCCCATTCCATATGTTATCATACACATTCCGCGCCATGCTAGAAGCCCATTATTTATCGGCCGCTCTGAAGAAAAATGTGCGACACTGGATACAACAGCATGTTTCTGTCTGATTGGAGAAGTCATAGTTATACCCCGCAAAGAACCCCAGCGTTAAGTGCAGTGTGTGATAAACATGCTTCATAGATAACGCCTCGTGCAGGTCTCCCAGCCTCACGGATTGTTGTTTCTGGCAGCAAAAGCCAGAGCTTCCAGCAGAAAGGTCAGGTGATAATAGCCTTTATTTTCCACCTAATGGTCTGAGCCAGACCGGTAGCAATGTTATTTCCCTGTATTGTTCATGGCTTTAAGCAAGTATTTAATTTCTACATACAGTCAGGCAGTAGCGCATGGGTTTGATCTCTACCTCATTCACTCACCCACCCATTCCTTTCATCACCCCCTGAGTCCCTTCATTACTCATTCCCTCCATCATCACTCACTCACTCCTTTCATTCCCTTCACTCACTCACTCCCTTCCCTCACTCACTCACTCACTCACTCACTCACTCACTCACTCACTCACTCACTCACTCACTCACTCACTCGAAATACAGAAAGAATAACGAGAGACGATAAGAAACAATGACACTTATACTTGAGAGGCTTACA
>SMGT01013948.1:34070-46570 GCA_004794575.1 Lanistes nyassanus | reverse complement strand
AGTGATGAATTTATAAGACTTCTAAACGCAGTGATCAAATGTGTAACGTCTTCGTTACTAAGAACATTCGCGTAGATGTAAAATGCATGGGGTGTAACTGCGGCTTGAGAGTGGCTACAGCTGCATGGGTTCTTTCCCTTAAAGGGAAACTTAACCCTAGACTCAACTTGAGATGAATTCATAGATATTGATATTGTGAGTCTTGTCAGCCACAAATTTCAAGCTGTATCGGTACTATTTCCATACAATCCAAGTTTTAATTTCGGTAAATAGTGGTACACGGACGTCACCATGTTGTGGTACTCTTTCTCGAATGAAAGCAAAATATCGCTGCTGTCGTCTGGTCTGGTGACGTCAGTTCCCCAGAAGCATTCTTCAACATGCCACAGTACAAAGCGTTCGGCTGTTTCAACGAACAGTGCAAATCGTGTAATGTAGACGGAAGCCACAAGAGCATTTTGGGATTATGAATCCAGCAAAATAAAAGATTTGTATGCACTATGTAAAAAGTTGCTTGAAAATTTAAAGAACGCCAAGTTGGCTCGTCGTGCGTAAGAGTATAAATAGCACAAATCGCACCTCGTGTGCGAGGCCAATTTTACGAGTGCTTTGAAGGCACCTACGAAAATGATGTGGCTGCTTCGCTTGGCTTCAAGACTTTTAAGAAAAAGTAAAAGAAAGGAGCCATTCCGACAATTATCAATACAAAGTGTGCAAATGAAAAAGGCATTGCAGTAAGGCAAGACCGGACGGAAGCTGAGCCTGAGAGTGAAAAGACTCGTCGTCTTGCTCAGTATCGGTACTTTCTGTGTTTTGTAGTTCTTCCTCCGTGTGTTCTGGGTCATAAGTGTAAGCTACAACTCCCAGATCCATAACGGAAATAATCTTGCGAATGTTCGCGATGTCACTAACAAAAACGTCTGCCCGATATCTGTGACGATGCTGCTTTGAGCGCTATCGGCTGCGGGCTGCAGTAGCTTTCTCCCTGCCTGGGTAACTGACGTCACTCGTCAAGGCAACATGACTGCTTCCATGATAAGGCCGATGAGCGGCATTAAAAGCTGGGTTGTAAGTGAACAGTTCTTTTGTAGCTTGAAATTTAGGATTAAAAAGACTCACAACATCAATATTCATCAATTCAAGCCAGGTTACTTCTAAGGTTAAGTTTCCCTTTAAATATGATATCTCCCAACTCCCAAAATACTCATCGCTACCGCTATCGCTAAGCATTGCCTTCCTGTTGTGCACTTAGTTTTCAACCAACCAACTAACCAACCAACCTCTGTCTCTCTCATACGTAAGCACATACACATGCATATACAAACCCACTGGGAGTCCCATACAGCAGTTTATGCAAATATAGTTTTGTACAGTCCCCAATTACGCTCAAAATTTGCAAATCTTTCTGTACCCATATAATGCCATTTTTCAAGAATATATCCACATTTCAGCACCCTCAGAAATCCTTGAGTATTTAGGATACAGCCTGTCCTGTACATCTGTAGATGTCAATTTTGCCAGTAACAGTATATCATATCAACGCCTTGTCCGTATAAATGTTCTTCCGAACACTAAACAACACTAATGACTCTTCCAGACGAAAATTCACCATTTGAGTACATTTCTCACGTAACAACTCTTGCAGATCAATAAAAAATGAATCAACTTAATGACACTGCCACATTATGTGGACAATAATTTCCTCTTTTTGAAGGCAAAAGGAGTATAGTGGTGAACTGGGAATTTTATCGTAAAAACAAATACCGATTGATTGGTAGTATTCTCTGGATGAACCTCAACTGAAACCACTTTAGCTGACAGTCTTTTGAATTTTATGAGAAAACATGCGATTTGCTAGTACGAAGTACTCGTTGTACTGTTGTAAATATTTTTTCAGACAACTGGGGCATAACTTAATGAGCCCAGGCAGGAAGGACAAAGCCTGACTCGGATGAAGATTTGCATAAAAATATCGCTGTAGATATAAAAATTATTTCCTCCCGAGGAACTGTGTGTGACAGGTGTGAGAATTACGAAAATATATAAATATTGTTTGCCAGAGTAGTCGCTTCATTGATGCCGTGTTATACGGACGAAGACTCTGGAGGAATGACTAGACAGCGGCTGAATTAGAGAGGAGTCTGCTTAGAGACGAAGCTTTCTTGAAGCTCGTCCAACACATGTCCCATCCTGTGATCTGAGATGCCCCCCCCCCCTCACCAGTACCTTCTATGAAAGGTGTGGAGAATAAAACTGGCAGATAGAGAAACTAGGCGAGATGGCCTGTGCCGTTGAATGCATGGACACCAAGCAATGCCGTGAGGACGCGCGCACTTTGACCAGTTCAAGTTCTGTGGTCTACGTGTCTTGCACGCCCTGTGCACGATATGGTGACATCATGGCTATCTACAGTCTGTCATCGGGTGGGAAGGACTTCAGTCATATCAGCGTTATCGTGGATCAGATAATGATTCACATAAAATTGCGGTTTGATTATGTAATCAATATTGTCGCAGCCTTGTCTGTCTATTCATCCTGTAGTTACGCAGACGCCCACACATGTCAGTGGACTCGCCACAGCTAAATGGAGTCAAATGGCCATGCTTGTGTCATCGTGACATGCGTCTTCCTCCTAAATCTGGCGTCGGGATTTGCCTGTGTCTGAAACAAGACACAACCCGGGGGGGGGGAGGCAAAATGTGACAATTTTCACCCTGTCATTTTATCTTCGAGATTTAAAAATACGGTGGATGTTATGGAACTGGTCGATATGTTTTCTGACAATTTTTTATAAGTTCTGATGTAAATATCCTTTGAAACCTAACTGGCATATAATTGAAGTCTATCTGTAGGGTCTTTTTTCTTAACATTTGTAACTCCGTCTGCTGCCACCTTGTTCAAAAACGTTTCCACGGATGCACACACAAATGCACATGCAAGCTGTAGTCAGTTTTGTTATTCTTCGCAGGATTACGACCAATGGCGATTCGGGGCAAAAGATCTAGATCTGTATACACAGCTTTCCTTACAGAACGCCGTGTACTGGACTTAGTTTTTGAAATGTTAGGATGACGTCCTCCATCTTCCCTTATTGACATTTATTTCCACATTTCGTCACATCCACAGGTTTTCTTATTTAAAATAATTTACGTAAAATGTCAGAAACGCCAAGCGGTCATGGTACTTTGGAATTTAAACCTGTCCGCTGCACCCTGTGGCTTGCACTCCCAAAGTAAGTACAGTTCTTCATTTCGTGCAAAACTACTAAGATATTTCAGGTAAGCTATAACCAGACCTCACCTTGGAAGCGCGTGATCGAGGGAAGGAATTCCAAGCCACCTACTTCTACTTGTTTGTTACCTATGTTATCTTATCCCCTCCCCTCCCCCACCCCTACCCCACCCCACTCCGATCGACAAGCGCAATACAGAGGACAGAAGGCTTGATAAAGAGCACGTCTGACTAGAAGACGACATTACTTGGCCAGATTTATTAATGGACATTGAGGAGAGGCAGACGACAGAAAGGCTGAAAGGCAAAAAGAGTGTTGATAGTTTTTTTCCAATCTGCAGCACGGATGTTACAGAGTGCCCATGCTTCTCCATGAACGGGGTTTGGGTTTTCTGGTTAAGCTCTGTTATTTCAAACAAAACAAACTTTTGGAAGAACGATTGTTATAAATGAACAATGAACTTAGTAGCTTGGTAACCACTAAGTGTACCTTCACCTGCAGTTCTTCCCTGCACAAACAAGATATTATAATTACACATGCATACACTAGCTGGAAAAATGTATTGACAAAATAATGATTTTCTTATATTTTGACTCTCCCTCATTCCTCGGTCTCGCTTTCTCACCTCACTTCCTTTCTTCCTGTCGTCTTTATTATTGTAAGTGATCCATTTGTCTTTTCCCGAGTGCTGTGGTGTGTCCTGCAGAAGGCGTAACGCCAGGTTTTCTTACTTTGTTAAATTGTTTGGCTCAAAGTGCTTGTTTTTATAAAGATTATTATTTGGTTGAAAGGCAGATTGTCGTGGTGAAATGCGTGAGAAATACGTTAGTCGCATATGCAATTGTCATCCAGTCTAAGCTTCACAGCCCTTGTCAGGTGCAAGAACTGAGTCAATGATTTCCCTTGCTGGCTAAAGCTACATTTTCAGTGCTCAGCCGATCTCTCTCTCTCTCTCTCTCTCTCTCTCTGATGTGTGCGCTCGTGCAGGCGTGCAGTGTGTGAGAGAGAGAGAGAGAGAGGGAGAGAGGGGGTGAGGGTGTGAGAGAGAGAGAGAGAACGAACGAACGATTTTATTGGTTAGGCCTTCGGGCCATATCAAGGGGTGACAATGCCATACACAGTTATCAATTAAAGCGAAACATACCTATCAAGAAACAAGAATACTCAGGTGCATACACGCGCGCGCGCGCGCACGCGCACACACACACGCACACGTGTAACTTAAGGAGCCTTCAGAGGTCTGAGTATATCTGCCTCTCTCCGTTGTAGTGAGAGAGAGAGAGAGAGAGAGAGAGAGATGGGTACCCGTTTGTCAACTGCGCATGTTTCTTCGGACGGGCGCACTTATCCGGGGTGGGGAACAGTCTGGTAGGCACTGGGCCAAAAGATCGTGGAGTGCAATGTAGCTAGGCAGGACCAGCTTCAGGTTCAGGTCAGGACTCCAGCAGAAGCTATCAAACAGTGACCGATCTGCTGCGTTGGGTTCGGGACTAAGAACTGGCGTATCCCGGGTCTTTATGTATGTATTCGTGGATATACTCATTCAAACATGTATGTGTGTATGTACGTACTTGTGTATGTACGTACGTATGTATATATGCTTCTTGAAAGGATCAATAGACGTCTGAATGTATAAAATGTGTTATGGATGCTTGTCTTGTACGTAGTGCTGCCTTAAGTACGTGATCTCCCGCGGAAGGGCGGATAAGCATATACAGATTGTGATACTTGTGATTATGTGTCAAAATAAATAAGTAAAAACAAAATGCTACAGATGCAGGCGCTCCAGTTGAGACAAAGAAAAAATTGCCGAGGTTTTTCTCTTGTCAATTTAATCGTATCGAGCATCGAGCTTGTGTCTAGGGGTAAAATGCTCTGCTCTAACTTGGAAATAAGAACTGCCCTGTCCTGTCCTGTCACGTTGTGTTGTGTTGTGTTGTGTTGTGTTGTGTTGTGTTGTGTTGTGTTGTGTTGTGTTGTGTTGTGTTGTGTTGTGTTCCGTTCCGTTCCGTTTTGTTTTGTTCCCTTTCCGTTCTGCTTGACTGTCTCCTAGAATTTCTGTATATCTTATCGCAGTCTTTTCTTCTCGCCTCTTTCGCTTTTTTCCTTCTTTTTTTTCTCGTCCCCGTGTTCTTCCTCGCTCTTTTTGAATGTTTGAGTGCTGCGATATCTTTTTTTTAAAGACGTTCTTGGTTAACACTTTGCCTCATAGCCGCCTGCACGATGACGAGGATGAAAACAACATAAATCGTTCTGCTGTCCTCACTCTTTTCTCTGCTGCATCCCATCCTGACTTTCATAGCCATCACATCACCATCACATCGCCATCAACATCATCTTCACTTTCACTTTCACCTTCACCATCACCTTCGTTAGCATTGATAATCATGTTACTAGTCAAAGACATATTCTTGGCCTCAATCCTATTCCCTGCGCCCAGAATGGGGAAACACAGTGGATTTCTGCGTTTGTATGCCTGCCTTCTCGTCACGTGCGTGACGTCGACGAACGCCGTGAAGAGGGCGGCAGACATGGACAAGAGCAAGACATTCTGGGATCTGGAGGAAGAGGATCGCATCATGCTGCTGGCTAATATGCTGGCTGACAACCGAGAAACCACGGACATGGTGAGGGAAATGCTCACAAGGCACTGCCCGAGAAAATGTGGAGCTGAATTAGAGAGGGTCCCTGTGAGGGCACAAAAGATTTACACTGTAGAGTTTCAAACAGCCGCGAGTGACAGAGGAAACCGTTCAACTAGACACATGTGCCAAATCTGTAGCATTGTAGTATAAATAATTAGAATAATGTAGTAGAAATAATTAGAATAATGTAGTAGAAATAATTAGAATAATGTAGTATAAATAATTAAAGGTGCTCAGAGGTAAGAAAATGTTTGTCTGAAGATGAAAATATTCAAGAATACCAGAAGTTATGTAACGTAGATGGTTGGTCAATGTGCAGAGAGTGAAATAAAACGAAATCGAAAGCTTTTATGGGGGAAAAACAAATTATGAACGGGACAAAATGCAGCAAAATGGAATAAATGTGAGGCGTAAGGACTATTTTAGAACTTTTGGTACAGAGACAAAGAGAGAAAGAATGAGTGAAATTAACGAAATAAAAGCTATTCCAACAAGATTTTCACATGATAGTATGTAGATTTATTTGTTAACATAACTTCCGAAATTATTTGCTGTTTGCAATCTGATGTCTTGTAGCTTTTCAACATCTACAAGTCTGTGCAATGGCTGATGGACGTCACGAACGGCAACCCGAAGGGGAAGCAACTCATGCCGGCTGTCCTGAGCGCTTTGCCTGCGCTGCTGCAGCACAACATCACCAAACTTGTGACCCTCACGACCCTTGACGAGATCTCGCGGGTGGATGTGTCTCAGAATCTGATAAACAGTTTCCAGCAGCAAGTGGCCCAAACCGGCTTAGACCCACACAAACCAGAGTTTGCAGCAAAAGTCCAGGGCCTAGTAAGACAGTTGTCATCTGCAATGAGCTCGTGACTTCATACACGGATATATATATATCTACACACACCACACCACAACACACAACAACTGGGGCAGTCGCAGTGTTGCCAATGGCATACTCGCTCGCATCAGGCATCCGTACATTTAATTCGCTTTACAACGGTCAGTAATTAAGTGTTGGCACGGGATCAGAACTTTGACAGTTGACAGTTGCCATTACCATTTATAATTTATTACCATTTACCATTCATTACTGCAGTGAGAATATTCCAACACAAAATAAAGAGACGCTGTTAGACTCCTAAGTGTTCAAAGTGTCCGCCATCAACCTTGACACATTCTTGGAGTCTGTCAGCCACACTGCGACAATGAAAGTCGCTGGCTAGCTGTGGTATATAATTTGTTATTATAGTGATGTCAACATACTTTTGCAGTACCATACAGTATTCTCTAATCTCTCTCTCTATTTTTCTCTCTCTCTATTTTTTTCTCTCTCTCTCTCTCTGCTTCTGTGTATGTGTGCGTGCACGCGCGCGCGTGGGTGTGGGTGTGGTGTGGTGATGGTGGTGGTGGTGGGAGTGCGAATGAGGCGGTGGTAACGTAGGAACTAGTAACGTAGGTATGTATGCATAAGAATAGACAGCAAGGTTGCCTCACTTTTCGCAGAGACAGACAGGCGGACGGAAAGAGAAAGAGACAAACAAACAAACTTATCAAACCGTTATTTTACTGCCTGCTATTTCCGGAATTTTGTCGGCACAAGTTTCAGACCATTCGATCTCAGAAGCACCTCTGCAAAGGCAGCAAAGATCGAAACGAACTCGGCAGAGAGTTCTTCATTTCTCTCCTTTTTCTTTTACTCAGGTCACACAGTACACCCTGTCCAACACCCAGTGGCTGCGAGCAGCGCGCAGAATTCTCATGCACCTCAATCCCAGAGACTTCCTGGCAGATCCGGCTCACAGCAACAGCACCATCACCCCTCAGTGCTTGAGCGACACCATGGACTTTATCAACGCTATACCGGGAACGGAGCTCCACCTAACGAACAATCCCACCGACCTCAACTTCACTGGTTACTCCTGGGTCACGACCAGTGAGTGGCTCATGGGTTTTTTCTTCTTTTCTTCCTTTCTCACTTCCTTTGTTCACTGGTTTAGAGTGAGTGTGCTTCCACCTACATGCCATCTTCTGTCATGCTGGTAGTTTGCCTGGGGAATAGTGAAAGATCTTGTACAGCACAGCTTTATTTGTGTATACGGTGTACATGTAAAACAGTGTCCTCAGCTCCCAGATCAGGGGAAGTTTCTTTCGAAAACAGTTTGGAGAGCACAAGCAGTCGAAAATCATAGTTTGAAGGAGGAGGTATTTGGGCTTAACGCCGTGTCAGCAACTAAGGCTATATCACGGGGGGATAGTTTGAAGGAGATTCTTTGAAGTTTTGCTGCCAACGACACACAAATCGTAAGACATCCACAGATCAAGCCGTGTACGAATGATTTCATCAAGCCTTCTCAGACTCGCAATTTTACTAAATAATTTGTGTGACTGTTGTTTTGCAACAACGACGGCGAGGTTATTGAATCTGATTCCTGCTGACAGCGCTAAGTTGTTGCGTCCTAAATTGGATTCTCGACTAAGTACACATCAATGCATATGCTTTCCGATAACACTACTGGTGAGTAACCGCTAAGACAAAGCAATTCTTAAGTCTAGAAAAAGGCACTGTCTTGGAATATAAATATCACGTACAATGTTGTTTTCTTTCTTAACCAAACGTAGCAGCTTTGGCCGAGGTAGGATCCACGTTTTATGGGTTCATTGTCTGCGAGAAGCTCGGGTTTCCTACTGCAAGCGGGTTGAAATTTGGTGGGAATTTGTCAAGATTTGTTTTAATTCACGCACAGGGCGGCATTTAGTTCGTACCGGATGTGTTTTCTGCTACCATGCAGTTTGCACCTACCGCTGACTGGTTAATTTTTTCACATGTCCAAGGTTGTTCAAGTATGTAGGTCAAGATTTCTTCTGCAGTTGGTCATCTTTTCTACTGCAGACTTGTCAGGTTTTCTGGCAAAAAAAACTGATTAAGTTTAAAATGTCGAATGACAGTTGTTCAAAAGTTGCTCAATGCAGCAGACTGCGAACTGTTCAAGAATTTTACTGGTAGCAATAACTGCAAGGTTGCGGTTCGAGCTAGACAAATTTTCTGTCGTGTCTTCATTTGTTCTTGGCTTACAGATGTCGTCTGTTAAAAATAAACAAACGCGCCTTCCATTTCCAGGTTTTCAGACTCCAAAGTCCTCGTTATGCTCGTCGGATACTCGACACGTTTGATAAAATGCTACATGCTAGATTTCACAGCAGCGTGTCCTAGTGATACATATTCATTATCCCTAGGACGGCGTGTCATGATAGGTAATTGCTTTGCATGTACCTGTAATCTTTCGAATGCAGAGCAAAGATGTTTTGAAACTTGACCGACATCAGCTTGTCACAAGATGTACGAGTGTCGGCTGATCTCATTTTCGAATGAAAATGACAATCCTGCAATCATCCTGAGCTGATGACTTCTTGACTTGACACACTTTTCTTTCTTTACAAAAACTAAAACTAGACAATTTTTTTTACGAAAGCGGACGTCGATAGAGAACGGTCCTCCGAACCCGAAAGGTCAAACGCCCAACTCTCCCACTGCCTTAACATCCTTTACCTTTTGTAAAGTTCTTTGTTAACCTCACAAGCAATTATCCTATTTGTACTGCTGTAGCATGTTTTAACTTTAACTTTAGTAGTGTTTGTCTTCAGGCATGTTTCAGATTTCCTACGTACGTATTATGTCCAATTCTTTCAACCACTCGTTTATTTCTTTATCTATTATCTTCCTTCCTTCTTTATTTAATCTATCTGGCTGATATCTATCCACCTATTTCTATCTTTTCTTCTTTTTTTCTTTCTTTCATGACAAGCTTTTGTCAAATCTGAAAGTTTTCGACGGCTTTTGATTCCTTACAGTCTGTTACTTTCGTGTTACTTTCCGTTTCACTTAATTTCGCTGGGTTTTACCAAGGACATTCGTGCTTCCGCAAGCATCTACCTTCAGCTCCTGGCCTAGTTTTGGATGTGAACCAGTTGTAAGAAAGCTAGACCTCTGGCTACCTGGTATCGTCATGGAAGAGTTATGCACACAGTGTGAACACAGTGTTAACCCACTTGCCACTGACCCTTGATCTTTCCTCGCGAGCGAGCCGTTTGTATACGGGGAACTCAGCCACTTTCTGGCCGAATAGCAGGCATATTCCGTTGTCAGTGTCACTCAGTGGAGAGAGCATTGTTGACGTGGATATTATCTACCGTTCGTTAGACACGTGGTCTGTATGGAAGGAATGCAGCGTAAGGCTCGTGTGCCCCCCGCAGCATGAAATACCATAGAGAGTGGCAGACTTTGCTCCCTGGATGAGTCATTCTGATTAAACCTTACATAGGTCAACCAAACGCTAAAATCAGCACGAATTATTTTTCCTGGCGAAGAAGGTTAGAAGGGCAAGCCATTTCTCGTAACTGGTGCGACCGCCTCTGTAGTCTAGTGGTTAAGGAGCCCGCTTCCGAGGCGGGAGGTCGGTGGTTCGCATCCCGGCCGAGTCATACCTAAGACTTCAAAATTGGCAATCCAGTAGCTGCCCTGCCAGACGCCTGGGAACAGTACTAGGACTGGTTGGCCCGGTGTCAGTATAATGTGACTGGGTGGGACTGGGTGGGACTGGGTGGGACTGGGTGGGACTGGGTGGGACTGGGTGGGACTGGGTGGGGCTGATGCCTGTTTTGCGCCATCAGTCCCACGTGTGGCAGCACGTAAACTTTGTCTAAGCAACACCGTCCTGATATGCACATAGGTTACGGCAACAAATACCTCCCCCCTCGTAACTGGTGCACCAACACTAGTAGACTTCTTTGTCCATAACTAAAGAGGAAAATGAAAACAAAATTAGGTTATATGGTTTGGGGAACGTTTGCCAAGTTTTAATGAAAATATTCTAAGCTAAAGGAGACAGATAAGTGCAATTAGAAGATTAATGTCTTTTTACAACTTCTATTTAAGATAAGTGTGGCGGAAACTTATTTGTAAAATTAGGACAAAAAGCTTATTTACCTCTGAGCTCTTCCATTATGTTAGGGTTTATTTAGTAGAAACCGAGAACTTAGTTTGCTGCTTCAGCTGTTGTTGTTTTGTAAGCATTGCAGAACGTAGAACTATAAATTTTCTTGTGAGATACAGAGCAAGTTGGGCACTTTAAATGCTTTACAAAAGTTTTTTTTTTCTTAACCGGGTGTGTATGTGAGAAAGTCGATGCTTATAAACATCGTGAACCAGTTTACAGTATCTTAAATCTGAAACTTGTCGCCCGGTATTCCAGTTAATCTCTTGGATTTTTAAAAATCTTAGATTGTGCGAGTAATCACTTATTAAAGGATTGCTGATAAGTTTTAGATGATACGGCTCGCAGGTGTTGAGGTCTCGAAACGTGAACTTACATCTCGCCTTGTTTCTCGTCATCAGCGCTTTTCTCAACGGCATCGGCATCTCGTTATCTTTCTTTTATTCTTTTTTTTTTTGAATCAACAGAAACCTTTGCCTGCCAGAGTTCTTCCATTTCTTTCACAGCGTTTATTTCTGTTTATCTTTCCCTCTATTTAGCACTGGGGCCAAGGTTCTACGAGCTGACTGTATCTGATCCTTCGTTGAAGAAAATACTAATGCCTAAGGAGCACACCGTTATTTCCGTATGTTTTCTTACTCCCCCAGTCAACAAGAGATTCACTTGTTATGAGGACTTGTGTTCTGGAGCAACGGGGACGACCCTGTATCAACAAGCTGACATGCTGAATTATCACCTCCCATGACCTTGGACCAGGCTTTTCTCTTTTGTCCATGTCAGCGCCTCAGCAGAACTTAGCGTTGCTGAGAGTATAGGTGTTCTCGCTTTACTTACTTAGAGAACAGAGAATTTCAAATGCAGTTTGGAGCTGTCGAGAAAACTTTGTACGATTTCAAGCCGTGTTGACAGTCGGATATTCTATCTTAGATTGGATAAAATAAGCAGATAACAATGCCTCCAGCTCTCATCTGACCTTTACGGCAAGGTATTTTAGATGAAATTATCACATTCCTCTCATAATGGAGTCAGAAAGTCACAGGAGAATCTGTTAAAAAATCCGGGTTTGTTTGTTTGTTTGTTTTTGTTTTTGTTTTCTTTTGTTTTTTAGCGAGTCCAAAATCAGCCGAGTGATCTTGTGAACACTTTAGATAGCTTTTATCTTTGTTGACGGACGGTCTAGTCTCCTTTCAGCAACACCTGGGGAGTAGATAAAAGGTGACAGTCGTACTGCATGTCTGTATCTTTGTCGTCCTTGACCCTTTGTTCTTGCTCTCCCCGGCCAGCTTCTTAAGTGCATGAGTCCATAAAACAAACGGAAACTTGGTACAGAGTTTCAGTTTGAAAGTCTTAAAACTTTACTGTTTACCACGAATTTGAACTCAGCAAAGTGCAACATGTAGAACAACTGCTAACCCCCCCCCCCCCATTGATTTTCATTATCATCTCGTCCTCCTGACCTACTCTACAGAACGCCGCAGTATTTGCTGACCTAATGAGTGGCTTGATGAACATTGAAAAAAAAATCTGAACGCAAGCATCTAGATACCATCATGGGACAGAAGGGCAAAGACTGATCCAAACATCGTTCAGTCTCTGCATGTGTGGCTTTATGTCTCAAGAGCAGTTCTG
>SMGT01013948.1:7909-33388 GCA_004794575.1 Lanistes nyassanus | reverse complement strand
GATGGATGGATGGATGGATGGATGGATGGATGGATGGATGGATGGATGGATGGATGGATGGATGGATGGATGGATGGATCCAGATGCTTCAGTGCTTGAGATTTTAAGCGTTTTTCTTGAACCGAAGACTTGCAAGCGACCCGTTTGTTCCTTATTTTCACATGTTAACACCTCATGCAAGAAATGGTCAACGTCCTGTCTCTCTGTCCAGTGCTGGACAGTTTCGGCAAGCCGTCAGGTGGGATTCTGAAGGGCGCTGTCCACTTCGTGGGCTCATATGAGGAGTGTCACAGCGTGCACGCCTACATTCCCGCCGACCCACGAATGACCCTCGGCTCGCACCCCCACGACTACGTAACGGAGTTCGACACACGATTCTGCAGGGTGACCTTTAACCTTCCAGAAAACTTCACCAACGGCCTCGGAGTGGTGAGGACTCTGTAGCTTTGTTTGTGAGTTCAGATTAAGAAAGAGAGGATACAGAGATAATTCAGGTGTTAAATACAGGGCCGCTTTAAAAACAAAAAAGTTTTGACGCCAGATAATCTACAGTGCTAACCTCATGCACGAACATGAACGTTGATGCACGAAACTTTCACAAACACAGAACTAAAGAGAGACAGAGGCGCATAGAGAGAGAAAAAAAGCAGAGACAGAGATAAGAAACATTCGCTATGGGAGATTTTTTTGTAGCCAGGTAATCATTGCAGTCATAATTAACTCTACAGTTAAAAAGCTTCGATGACAGAAAGTGTTCGCACTGTTGTAAAAAGCGGAGAAATAAAAGCTGTTTCGGCGGACAAATATAGGTGTTAACGTGGCCTTCCACAACCTTACACGTATGTCTTGGTTATGCACGTCTAAATCATAAGGCTTATGCATGATTGTGACCTGTGTTATAGAACAGGATAACTGCCTCACAAATGTTTGTCAAACCTATCCTGTAATAAACCCTTGACCCCTTGATATAAATAAAGAAGGCGATACCTAGCTTGCCGGTGCGTTACGTATATATGTATCAAAATTATTGTATAATAAACTCATGATTCTGGGACAAGTGCTAGTGACGACGATAACTGCTTTAACACGTCTTTACATGTATTTGTCGATAATTATCATGTAATAAACACAAGACCCTATGCACACGTGTGACAGGACACTCGTGGAATTAAACTGCGTCTTCACTGGGGCATGTGCTTTCCGGACTCATGTCACAGCCAAGATGTGGCCTCCATGCTCCAATGGCGTAAGTAATAAGTGCAGGAGCTGTGGACCCTTGCCAAGTCGTTTAGAGAAAGGTCTTATGACTATTGCAGCAGATAGGGGGTCGGAATATGGCTTAGAGGGAGACAGAAGTAATCTCCAATGTTTTTTAGTAGAACTAGTGGGCCGAAAAATTAGAAAATCAGTACTTTGTATTTTTTCTGTTTCATGTGAATTTGAGATTGTTTGATGTCGCGTTTGATAACTGCAAAAAGTTAATTAAATTTAATCTGCATATTGACGTCTTCTGTTTAGTGTGGGACTTAAGACTGTCTGACCTTAATGGTTGATTATAGTGGTGAAAACATTTTGGACATTTCATGTGAAATGTACTAGCCATCATCTGGTTCCGCTGTTTGTGTTTTTGATAGCGTTCTTAGAAAACTACGGCCTTTCAGTGTATACTGTTCGCTGTGCTGAAAAGCAGAAACTCAAAGAAGATCCCTCCGCCATCGTGGCCATGTGAGTTTTTATTTCACACTGTTCACATGGATGACTGAGCATTTCACACACGTAAACATGCGAGGAATCATTTCACCCTGCCCCAGGTGGAGCGGATATTTCGGAATGCCTTACACTGTACCCATGTGTGCGTGGTTCGTTCGCAGAGCTGAACGTTTTCATGATTAGCTCACAGTGCGACAACTCACATAAATTTGATTATTTCAAACATGAAAAGGCGTTTGTGATTTAGTCCTACATGTGAGTAATCATCCCCCCCCCACACACACACACACACACACATTGCAGAAAGACTGGTCAGCAAGGTTTTGTCTGTGTGACTGTCACGAAAAATGAATGTTAGTAATACTGCAAATCTGTATTGTAGATTTCCTTTCTGTTTCTGTCTATCATTCTGCTTGGCTGTATCTTTGCACACAGAAACATGATTGTCTGTCTGCTGCGGCGATAGAGAACATGATTTCCGTTCTGTGATAATGTGCTTTGACTGGTATGCCTATTTGCATTTCTAGTTTCCTATTAACATTTATTTCTAACAATATTTACATCCCAACCGCCTGACATGCCCGTAGTGCAAAATTTTCCAAGTTAGAACTGTCGAGTAACTTTCGCATTAAGATTGAAGTTATGACAACTGGAGCGTTATTTCTTCTCCCCACAGAGCTGTGCTGGCCTGTATAACTGCAATAGCCGTCCTGTGTACCCTGACTGAAGCTTGGATCATCTTCTACAACAACAACTGTGCCACCAGTAAAGCGTCAGCCAACGCCACCAGCATCGAAGAACAACCTCAGGTGGTCTACGACAATGCTGCTTATGAAGCCAGTCAAGACGACAAAGGTACAGGGATGTTGACCTGCTATTGATAACAGATTACACTTTTATGGAATGTAATAGCAGTGTTTAAAAATGAAATAGCGTAAGAGTAATAATGAATTCAATGAAATAAAATTCTAATAATATTAACAATGATCAAGTGCGTTATCGTGATTACCAATGTAATAAAATAGCATGACAGAACACACAACATGGGGAAATAGTTTGCCTCTAGTTATAAATGCATTAAATGAGGGGCAGGTAACAGCCAGCGCGGTGAAGTATGCTAATAAAAGCAAAAAGACCTGTATAGAATTATTGAATATTCTGACATCCATATCATATAGTGCTAAATCTGTAGGTGTAACAACGGAAAATCTAGTACAGTTATCTTTCTTGCTGTGTTGTGGGCGCTGGGTGAGGGGTACTAAGCGGAACTTTATTTCCCTTGATGTTCTGGCCCTTAGCTAAAACCTTTTGAGTCGTGCGTCTGCACTTATTAATTCTTGATGCGCACCGCTTCACTTCCGTCCATTCCCGCCGCTAGCGCTGGAGACAGAAGTGTTGTCTAAGTCCTTTACAGTCTACATAATTGCGTTCTTTTGCTTGATAGGAAATGGTTCCATTGGCAAACCAGCTGCCGTTCCGGGAACGTCAAAAGCTGACGACGGAGTTATGGCCCTTGGGTACGTTCCGCATAAAGAAGGCGTCCCTACTTTCAACTACCAGAATGAAGCGACTGAAACTAAAAGCCAGGCGTCTGAAAGAAGCGCTCCGCCACCTTACACGCCTTTTGTCCAGAGCAAAAGAGATCAGCCGAAAGAATCATGTGAGAGACGTGTTTGGGGATTTTAATTATCCTTTTAATTATCCTTTTAATTATCCTTTTAATGTTCCTTAAATATCACTTTTTAAATCAGCGATGTTCAATATGTCAGTATATACTTTGCTTAATAAAAGAACCTCTTAGATATTATTATAAATAAATGAAACAATAATATTACAAATAAATTGGACAGAATAACATTGCACTTTACTTAATGGCAGTTTTTTTCAAGGCTGACTTAACTTTTGTATTTCAGGATTAACGTTGCTCTTGCTGTGTTTCAAACCTCGAATATCTTGACTAGCGAAAGTGTTTTTCTGTTTTAAGTTCTAGTTTTATTGCCATGGTCAGATAATATATTTCACAACAGAAGATCATAGGACTAAGAAAAAAGCTAGCTGCATAGCCCAGCCGTGTTCAGACAGAATTGAATTTACAAGAGAGGAGAATGTCCCACTGATAATGTTAGAAGTGTTTTATGTATATTTGGTCTAACAGACACCATGCGCCTGATAAAAGCATTCTCAATTCTGACCAACATGCCGAAGATACTGAGCGGCAAAAAAAGTGCAAACTCCATTCACTGCCTACACGGGATCCGCTTCTTTTCCATCCTGTGGATAGTTCTGGGCCACACCTATAACTACGGTGTCATTAGTGTGACAGAAAACCCAACAACAGGTAAACCTACTACTCAATACTTGTATTGCTTGTTTAATATCGCCAATGTGGGAAATCAGAATTTAACGGCGAAGAAAGCAAGACACTTGAAGATCTGTAAGATCAGGACTATTCTTGTTACACGTATTCCGTTTAAAAATCGTACTAGCATGCAATTCATAAAGAAGACAATTCAAGGTACATATTTCACTCTTTAAAGTAGAGAAAACTTTCATAAAGCGACAACAGCCGGTTCTGTGATCCTGATTGTTAACGAATGCTGTTGCTAACTATGAGGTTTACATGGCACGATCAAATCGTCTAACAGCGGTGGTAAAGATCTGTCCATAGCGAATGTTTTTCTCCAACAAGTGTCCTTTATCCCATAGTTGAAAGATATGTATCTGTGAAGAATTAATATTCCAGTTACTAACCCGTGCTTGTCAGATACATAGGTTTGTGGGTTCGGATCCTGGGTCCAACACAAGCACTTTCTCTGAATGTAGTACGTGATTACAGGGCTGGCCGTAAGGGGACCTTTCTCCGTGTTCCGCGGTTTCCTCCCCTTTCTTGTCCCTCAGCACATCTTCCGCATCATTCGTCACGATACAACGTTCGTTGCCGACTTCACTGTAAACAATAAATGATCAGTCGATCCAGTCCAAAGAAAATGTAGTTACTGTAACAAATGGCTGGGCTAGCTTTTGCTCTTCTTTTCATTTTGCTCTACACAGCTTCAAGTTTTCAGCTATACCGAGTTCCGTTTCAAGGGAGATAAGAAATACCTGTAAAGTATTAAAAAAACAACAACAACAAAAACCTGAGATTTGCAGGTTATGTAGACCTGTCGTACATCGGAATTCTCCAATGTCTACACTTATTTTTCAAATGTACGCTGATGCTAATACTTCTTACTTCACAGAAAACCTAGTTGACGCCGACAAGTTGTTCAAACGTTTCACCTATCAGGGCGTCATGGCGGCTGGGTTTGGCGTGGACACGTTTTTCCTTCTCAGGTATTTCTCTTGTGTTGACACATTTGATCTAGTCAGGTAATCACCTTGATAAATCTTACAGCTAAAATACAAAATAAACAAAATATATTTGTATAGGGTCTTGTTTGGATACTTTCAGCTGTCATTCTGTCTGTCTGTCTGTCCGTCCGTCTGTCTGCATCCAAGCTCTCACGCTAGAGGTGAAAACTGTTTCAAAAGTAATAAAGAATATTGGGGTCGAATCCGGTTAATTGGACCACCGGGTAATCGGACCAGCCGCTTATTCGTACCGAATCTTAAAGAACCGAAACAAATCCTATGTTATCCTAATATCCTAATTATCCTAATATTATTCGCTTATTTGGACCAAAATTCCGTTTAAACGGACCAAAGACCGTGACAGCGACTAAGAAAAAGAAGCCACAAGTCGCCTGTGTACAGCGGATGTAGAGCGGGTCAGCGACATAGGGGAGGATCCCTGGGATCCCCAGGAGAATGTACCCTGTGCTTTTATCAAGTTTTGTTGAAGTGAAATCCGTCAAGAGAACGCGTCAGGTCACACTGGATAAGTTCTTCAAACGTTGACTGGAATTTGGTAAGAACTTTTTTATTGTGATTCGCATGTTGAGTACTGTACATGTATCGTGTAGATCGTTTCGAAGAATTTGTTTGTAAATTTATTTTTCAATAAACAAAATTCGACTGAAGTTCTTGTTTGTATGTTCGCCATACGTGTGTGCCGCACAATAAAGGTCATAATGACATTTTAATACACTGTATTTTACGTATAGCACGTCCCGTCTTAATTGTAACATAGGTCATGTTCGTGTAATCGGACCAGCCGGTTATTAGGACCAAAATTATCGCGTCCCGCTGTGGTCCGATTAACCGGATTCGACTGTAGATGAATTCACCAGCAAGCTAGAATAGTCTGAGTGTGCTTTCCGTCTTCTGTGTTTATTCATGCGTGCACGTGCGTGCGTTTGTGTGTGTGTGTAAACGTGTGGGTTCATACTGAATGTTTCTGCTTGTGGGGGTGGTTGGGGTGGGGGTATTGTCTTCTTTGCTTTGTAACACTCTAGTTCCTTTGCTTGAAAAAGAGGGGCGACTTAACATCATTAAATTATCTTGCAGCGGTTTTCTTGTGGTTTACCTGACTCTGAAAGACATGGGAAAGGAGAGGAGCTGCTCAAACTGGGTGATATACTGGGTGATGTTTTATTTTCACCGATTTTGGAGGTAATATTTCACACGTACACCAACTCTTTCATCAAACGTGCCTCCATATTACTGAATCAAGTGCACTCACCCTGCGTGATGTACCATGAACTAACAGCATGGCTGTCGGATATTATCCTCCTTTTTTTCGTTCTCCGAATCAGAATCCTCTGACATTTGAATTGTCAAAATTATTTGTCAGTCTTGTATAACGTATCTTTTTGACAGTGCATTTGCTCTTTTCCGGCACAAATAGAGTCTTTGTGTAAACTTTCCAGGCGAACGAGACGCGATGCATTTGTAATAATGTTAAAGACATTTTGCAGGCCAACGCGTCGACTGAAAAGATTTCTTTCTTCTTACATGATATTTCGAGTTGCATATATTTTCGGGCTTACCTAAAGTGCTTTTGTCTAATAAAAGTTACGAAAATTTCCCTCTTCCTTTTCCTCTCTATGTTGTAGGCTTACACCCATCTACATGATAGTGATGATGATGTTTGGCTGTCTGTACACCTATCTCGGGGACGGGCCTCTGTGGCCTGAACACTTGCCGACAGCGTCAAACTGCATGACAAACTGGTGGACAAACCTGCTGTACGTCAATAACTTTGTAAAAGTTGACGACCCGGTAAGGAAGCATGTGGGAAATGTTTCTTTCTTTTCATATTCTTGGTGGTTTCAATAGTTTTTGTTTGTTTGTTTGTTTGTTTGTTTGTTTTTCTTGTTGTTTGAGAACGATTTATAAACAAGTCTTGCAAGCTACAGGCTACACTCTAGAAAGGATCCCGTCAGAGGCACACTTCACTGTAGAGCTGCCCAGGCAATTTACTCTGCTCATGCAGTCATCTAGAGTAATAGAGAAGATATTATTGGCCCTCCTTAGAAAACTGATCATATGTGCAGTTTCGTCGTATATGGGGATTTTCTGAAATATTTCGTGCAAATGTAGTTTAATTAATTAAATTGAAATCGTTTTTATTGCCTTTCTGAAATGAAGTGCATGGGATGGACGTGGTACCTGGCCAACGATATGCAGTTCTACTGGATCTCGCCTCTCTTCCTTCCTCTGCTGTTCTAGTGAGTGAAGCTGTTTCCTCACCAGACGTTTGTGCACCCTGCGCCGAACCTCCGTCAGGCTCTGCATGTTAGGGTGCACATTCGTCTGGCGAAGAAAGGCCTTTACACCCCGAAATGTCTCTCTCTGAAAGTGAAGGTGTGTTGCTCAATTCAGTATTTACTCCTGCTATACCTATTTTCCTGTGGGCAAAAGGCAATTTTTCAAGCAGAGTGAGCTGAACTGATACAACTTACCTACATACATATGCAAACGCATTCATACATTTATACATATCTAAAGACGTACATACCTACTTGCATACACACATCTATACCTACAAACATTCATGAATACCTACATAAATACCTCAATTATTATAAATACCTTAAGTACCTCCTTATCTCAAGCGTATGCGGATCTCCTTTGCTCTGTGCTGTACAATGTTATACAATCTGGTTATTCACAGCATCGCTCCGTTTGGCATTATCATGGTGGTGCTGCTAGCAGCAGGTGGAATTACATCAGCATTTTATCAAGAATGGCAATACCGTGGCGATCTCTTCTCGTAAGTTTAAAAATGTCCTTCCCACTACCCTATCTTTAGCCTGATGTATTCGTCCGTCCGTCCGCCTATCTGTCTGCACGTGCCGTGCTCAGCAGCTTGTATACAGACTAAAATGTCAAAGATTTAAAAGCTGTCATTGCTACAAGATGTCATCTTGTTTTAACACCTCTCACAAAGAGGCGAGTGGGAGATTTTGAACAATTTACCATATTGTCCTCATCATCATTTGTCATCTTCATCATTGTTTCTGTTGCCGCACCCTTGGTGCCATCACTGGCTCAGACCAATGCACGTCTGCTGATGGCTGAAATCACGCTCTGTTTGTGCAGAATGCACGAAGACAGCGGTTTCTGGGACAATGTGTACATCAAGCCGTGGTGTCGCGTGTCGCCCTATGCCGTGGGCATGCTTCTGGGCTACGTCTTCTACAAACACAAGAAGACTACAATCAGCCTGGTCAGTACCCACGCCCTACATCTCGGTCACGGTCAGCCTCACGCAGGACAAGGGCTTTTCTTGGTGAAGGACAGGACACTCATTCCCGACCTCCTTGCTTCCCACTCTCCCTTTAAACGTTCTCACAGTAGCGGCTCTTTGTCTCCGTCTGTCTCTCTGCTGTCTGCCAGTGTTCGTCTGTCCTTCTCTTTACCCTCACATTTTCGACCAGCGAAGAAGAAAGCAGAGATAGCAACATCGATGATGAGGAAGACGACAATGATGACAGTATGATGACTAATGCTCTTGGGAGGAGCCGAAGAAGACAACGACGACGAGGAGGAGGACGACGACGACGACGACGATGATGATGACAGTTTGTAGCTGTTGTCAGGTGGCTGTGGACGTGGGGGTGGGGATCCTACTCGACGACGACGGCGGCGGTGGCGACGAAGACGACGACGACGACGACGATGATGATGATGATGATGATGATGATGATGATGATGATGATGATGATGATGATGATGATGATGATGATGATGATGACAGTTTGTAGCTGTTGTCGGGTGGCTGTGGACGTGGGGGGTGGGGATCCTGCTCTGCTACATCACCTACACCAAGAGGCAAGAGGGCGGCAAGGACTGGCCCCACTGGTTCGAGGCAGCATACGAGGCTTTCGGCAGACCGCTGTGGGCGATTTGTATCGCCTGGATTATCTACGCCTGCCATAACAACAGGGGAGGTAAGTCTCCCGATCTGAGTGCCGCATGCTTCCCGTTCACTTTTTCTGCAAATGGCTTCAGCTTTTCTTTCTTTTTTTATTTTATTTATTTATTTTATTTTATTTTGCTGTTGTAATTACAATATGTGTGATAACTGTTTCCGGCTAGTTTAGGGGATGATTTAATGGAGCAATTTGATTTTTGACAGTTGAAGCCCTTGGCTAAAGCCCTTGGTTTACCCCTGAACACTGCCTTTCTCCTGAAATATTGCGTTAGGTCAAACATTCTTCTTCTGTACAGCGTTGTGTGTGCTGTCACATCTCAGGTTTTAAGACGAGGAAGTCTTTTGCGTAACAACAGCAGACATGCGTTCAATCCACAAATAAACAGCCTACATTATCGGAGTTGCCCGCAGCAACGTTCAGTCGCGACTGTGACCGCCGCGACTGTGACCAACCTTGTGGGGAAAGTCACTGGGAAAAGTGTTCTAACTGATGTAGGGGAGACAACACATTTTGTCTGTCCAGGGTTTATCAACTCCATCCTAAGTTGGGAGGGATTCCTCCCCTTGTCACGACTGACGTACGCTGTCTATCTGCTACATCCAATCATCATGATGCTGCATGCCTTCAGCTGGAAATCTTTGATGTACATCGACGACTTCAACATGGTCAGTGGTATCATTTCTTCCTACGTAACATAAATTACTTATTAGTTTAAAAATGTAAAGTATGACCCGTGACTTTTTAGGTCGTACGGAAAGGGTTGTTGAAGACACGTTTTCTGTGGAGCAGAATTGTAAGGGTGGGGGAAGGGTTCATATTTCCTCTCCCTTTCCTTCCCTTACCCATGGGGTCAGATGCCCATAATCACTGATTTATTTTGCCAGGAGAAAACCCATTGCTATAAAATCCCAGCGTGTTTTCATTAAACCATATATACACAGATTACTTTTACGTTTCAAAACGATAATGTTTCAGGTATACCTGTTCATGGGCCACACAGTGACTTCGTTCTTGACAGCTTTTGTGTTCTCCGTCCTGTTCGAGGCCCCAGCACTGGCATTAGAAAAGCTCCTCTTCCGTTTCCATTGAGCGTGCAGCCTTTTAGCGACCCTATGAACTATTGTTGGATACCCTTTAGATACATACAAGTTGAATACAAACGTCTTTTGAGCAATCATTCGTTGACCACCACCTACACTGTAGGTTCGGGTTCTTATGGACGGTCGCTAAAACTTCACATCATAGAAACGGCTTACTTTAAAATGATTTGTGATAGCATTGTCTGCGCCAGACGTGACGTGAGAAACATTTACACTTGATTCATATTTTGTGCTTCAAGAGCTGAAAAACAGATGAGAAACAGCTACAGATATTGATTTTTGTGAAGTTTGAACAGAGGAGCTTTTTTTCACAGTACTAATCATAGTATTTTTGTTGCCGAGGACGACGAGGTTAAAACTTGAAATCTGATGCGTATATTTTCTCTCATTTTCAATTTTTAAAAATGGATGTAGACGCGTTTATCAATTTAGAAACAAGGTACGTGAAGTAAGTCAAGAGAAGTCAAGCCGCACTAAGTCTGCCGAGGCCGATGAGGAAGCACAGAGGTAAAAGAAGAAAGAAGAATCAATGATATATCCATATGATCGATGCGTCTGTCTTGTGGCAAAGATCTGTCCTGTACCTTAATCTAGCTGCGTATCCCAGTTTCCTAGACTTGAATTCGGTAAATGTATTGTGTGAGTTATATGTAAATGCAAAAGTCTTGTATTCTTATTTATACAATGTGGATTATGACTGTCCTATTTATATTGCAAATCGTTTATCGTCTATCGCCAGATGTTGTACACCAATGAATATGAACTTGCAAGTACAGGTCCTGCAAAGTCACATTCTCCATTTGATCATCACGCCGCATCACAGAAATAAACTAATCCATGTTTTCACTCGTTTATCGTCCTTGTTCTAAATTCTGTGCAACATTCTACGCCTTTCACAGGGTCATGAAGACGAAATTTGTTTTCTTCTGTCCATCCTAAGGTTAAAGCAAAAGTCTGCCAACAGAAGATGACTGTTTTATACAGAATGCTAAAGCAAATATCTATTCTAGTGCTTTCTCGAGCAGTCTTCTGAGCTTTATGTAAATGTTTAGTTTCAAACACCAGCTGTATTATGATTACATCATGTGATTTACCCCACTGTCTCCCTGTACTTTCTTTTGGCTAAGGTTTGTTGTGTACAATTAATTATGAAATACTGTTCAGTCAGACACATATGGGGCCTTAGAGATACACCGTCTTTGTAGCGGATATCGATATACTAACACGATTATTCTGTGACACCGCTTAGTAGTTAGCACATTGGTAGGGGGCAAAGGTCAGTCGCAGGAGGTGTTGCCAACTGTGTTCACCAATCACAAACAAAACTGTCGTGCAATGTGAGGCATACTTTACCTGTGGCGACGTTAAAACTATATCTCCTCCTTTAGTATTAACTTAAAAGGATTCAAGTCCAACAGGGACATCGTGACAAATCATTGTTATAAATGTTGTGGCTGCAAAGCTTACTCATTTCTGTTGGATACTTTTGAAGGAGGTCTTGAATTATCATCGCCAGTCTCTTCCGTATGATTTTTCCGTGTTTTTTTCCAAACAGGCAAATATTGTTGAATAGCGGCGTTGTAAAAACTGAACAGGCGTGGACCACTGCAAGGATCACAGTTTCTAAGAATCTAGAATAACGACATTACTCATTACTAAAACGCTTTGGACTAATGTTTATCAAACTATTCCAAAACAAAAGCTAGCCGCGCATTGAGATACAGAATCGTTTTATTTTTATAGAGTACAACTTTATTCATTTTGTGTGTATATATATGTGTTTGAACGATTTCTTCTATACATTTAAATATATTTCTAAATAATTTTCTACAGGCAATATTTACTAGTTATAAGTTCTTAGTAGACTTGTTTCTATTATGCGTCCTGCCTTTGTCTTTCTGAATAAAATTAAGCTTTTTTCCTTTGCTATCTTTTTACTTAGTTTTGTGTACATATTTAAAGAGTAAAGCTTTTGTTGCCAGAGGTGTCAATGGGTGTTATTTCCAAACGTGTCAATGGATTTTGTTTATTGCCAAACGTGTTAATGGATGTTGTTTACCTAGCTATACTTGTTTTTAATATATGGAATCAGATAAACCGAGTTTATCTGCGTGTGCTAGTGTGTCGTGCAGGTGTTTGCACGATCGGCCCTCTCTGTATTTTCCTCCGCTTGTTTCTATCTTTATTTCTGTTCTTTCCTTATCTTTCCATCTCCGACTTTTAATTGCTTTCTGTGCTTTGTGCTCGATACTAGCGACAGACGAACTTGCTTGCGGCGGTCAATAAACCAATAGCCGCGTTGTATACATCGCCAGGTGTTTTGATTTGTCTCGGCCGCTGAAAGCACGGGCGACTTCACTGGAATCCACTCGCGGAGACCTGTGACGGTTTCCTCCCTCTTCTGCTGAAGGTTCAGTGACGGGTTGTCATTTCTGCATGCCATGAGATATATACACCGGAGTGTGTATGTCTTAGTTACCTGTGCCGATGTGTCTTTGATGCTTATTTTCTCGACGTGAGTTGCTCTGTGATGGCGACAACGATAAGTACCGTGATGTAACGACATGATTAAGTGTTACAGTCGCAGACATGCTGGTTCTATTGCGATAAATACTCACAAAGGGTGCCAAAGCGAAGACTGGTAAGGTACTGTCAAGTAACTTTCTGACAAATTCTCCAAAAACAATTCATTTTGATTCAGTTCAAACAGCAAGCCTATGCAAGAAGTGTAAACCTGATAAATTCTTAACTTCGTTTGTAAACTAGCGAGACAGGAGGCAAACGGTAAGACCTTTTTCGCTCCAAATTATCACCATTTTGGCCTCTTATACCACCATTTTTCCTTCCATTTGTCGTCTTTCCTACATTTTACCAGATAATCTTAAATCTTTGTATAGTCAGTGGCATCGCCTTTCCCGCTATTTGTATTGACCTCTGACTAGAAATACAGCTGGATACCTTAAATTTGTATGTGGCAGAAACATTAAAGAAGGAGCTGGCGAGACTTTTATAAAAACTATGGGCACGTCTCAATTGTCAGTAATTATTAGTAATTATTAACAAATAATGCTAAGAGCTTTAACAGAGCATTACGCTATACAAAACACTACACTAGAAGGCAAAATTAACCTAAATCTATATCAGACGTCTCGGACAGAAAAATGATCATTTTATTCAATGAACCAATTACTGGTTTATGCAGAAGATGGAGAAAGGCATATTACTTACGAGAAAATATATGACAAAACAGTACTGAGTAGGTTACTTTTCTGGTAGTTTCCGTGATTGTAATATCTTGGGAATTATTCAAGCTAAGTAAAAGCCAAAGGAGACTTCTGACGACAAAGACCAGCAGTTGTTTCTTTCAGAAAAGCAAGGAATATGAGTGATTCACTGCGTTTCGCAAGCCGAAGTCTTTCCCGCAATTTTCGGCACTTTCGGGCCCTCGACAGCCCGTCTGTTGCCTACGAAGTGCGCGTCACTTCCGGGGGTCCATGTTGCGCCAGCATCACGACCGCCAGAGGGCGACGCACGATAGCGCGGCTGATACTGGCCGTGGCTCTCATCCCAGTGTTGGCCCTCGTCATCCAGAACGCTGTCATCACCACCAGCAGCAGCAACAGCGTCCGCCAGGCGTCACAACTGCGAGAATACATCCTTGCCAGCGTCGACATCGGCATGATGGTCCACGCCATTCAGCTGGAACGTGGCATCTCCGTGCTCTACCTTAGCTCCAATGGCGACATCAGTATTCAGACAGACCTGGTATCGTGCCGCTATCAGCTGGACTCGGAGATCCGCAATTCCGCACAGTGGCTCTGGCAGCAGGACTCCTTTCAGGAGAATATCCTGGGGCTCAGCTTGATCACGCCAGACGCGCTAATGCTGAATCTGGCCAGCTTCCGTTCCACCGTGGACATGCGCAACGTTACCGTGACGGCAACTCTTCTGTTCTACTCGCAGCTGAACGAGAACCTGGTGAGGCTGCTGGTTGGCTGGATCTTAAAGTCCTTCAGCGGGGAGCTCGGACCTCAGCTGGTGGCGTACAACATGCTGATTGTCAGCAAGGAGAATGCCGGGATAGAGAGAGCGCTTGGGAGCAATTACTTCCTGCAAGGTAAGTTAACCCCATTTCGCAGTTTATGTCTATGTAAACAGTATGCCCCAACCACTGTAGTTTCTTTAAGAGATCTGGTGTTCGCCTGTCTCAGTGTCCGTATCTGCACTTCCGGTCATAAAAGCGGTCTAAGGAACGTTCGCATTGTATTTTAAACTTTTAAGAATGGACTAGAGGGAAAAACTCATCGTTTGGTTAGATGTGTTTCAAGAGGATGATTGGAGCTATGTAGGCCTAAATTTACACTGTTTGTGTAAGATTGGGAAAGCGGACAGCCGAGTAGTTAGAGGGCTGGCCTCTGAACCTAAAGGCACTGGTTCTATGCGTGTGTGCCGCTGCATACTTCCCTCTTACCCCTTGACCCTTGGTAATAGGTCCATGACCCCACATGTTAGGGAAGGTAAAGCAGCGAGGCATAGATAAGCACCCCCATCACCACCCTGGCCCACAGCCACAGAAAAGTGGGGGTCTCATACACCCTCACTCGCCTACAAAAGTTATTGCATACCTTTTACATTTTCACTAAAAATGTGTGTGCGTAAAAGGTTGCTTTTCTTTGCTTTCATTTGAAACCACAGCAGCTTGGGGCGACTGTTTCGTCTGATGTGTTTCCGTGTGTTAAGACGATGATCAAGACTGATGTGTCATCAAGATAACAAATTTCGCTGAGGAAGCGCGGCTCTGGCAAAAACTGGTGGTATTGTACCTAGTCGGTCAGTGACTGCGAGCGAATGTCAAGCCTGAACACTAGGAGAGAAACTGACACGCACAACAAAGCTATAGTCTGAGCTTCCCTCTTCACCATACAGATCAGGACACTATTCCCACGACATCAAATAAAGGCCCAGCGCTAAACTGAACGTATAGATTTGGAACTGATGACCAGGCTTTCGTGCTGTGTCCCTATGGCCCTAACTAGGATAAACAAGTGCTGAGGGTACAGCCAAGTCTGGTTACAAGTGTACAAAAAAGTAGCTGCTTAGCCTGTCAACAGGCATTTTGGAATGCCATGTACAATCCTAAACTATTATTTCTCGTAAACTAAGTTGGAACACAGCCAGAACGAAAAAAAAACTTCTTTGAAAATTTACATTACCTCGCTCAATCAGTCAGTCAGTCAGTCAGTCAGTCAGTCAGTCAGTCAGTCAGTCAGTCAGTCAGTCAGTCAGTCAATTAATCAATCACTCACTCACTCACTCAATAATTTCAATCATTCAGTTAATCATTCAATTAATCAATCATTCATTCAATCGCTCAATCGCTCGTTCAATCACCCAGTCAATCATTCAACCACACAATAAATCACCCAGTCAATCATTCAGTCAATCACTCAGTCAATTGTTCAATCTTTCAGTCATTCATTCAATTGTTCAATCTTTCAGTCATTCATTCAATTGTTCATTCAATCACTCAATCCTTCATTCATTCAATCACTCAGTCAATCATTTAGTCTATCATTCATTTAACCAGTTATTCAATCAATCATTTATTCAATCACTCAGTCAATCACTTAGTCAACCAATCACTCAATCGTTCAGCCGCTCAATCGCTCCGTCAATCAATCAGTCAAGCAATCAGTCAATCAATCAATCAGTCAATCAATCAAGCAGTCAGTCTGGCAATCAATCAATTACTCATTCCCTCAGTCAAGCCAGCACGCATACACGCTTAATTTTAACGGAGAATCTGGGACTGTCGTCTGAAAATCCCTTCCTGCGCGCCAATCGGCCTGCCCGTGCAGACCAGACCCCGTAATGCAAATCCCTCGCTGGGGCGACGAGGCTCACTGCCTGATCGGCAAATCTCGTGCTAGACGATGACTGGCGAACTGCTGGCGAGAGTGAGACCAGGGTGGCCATGAGTGGCGGAGCGACAGCGTTTTGTCTGGCTTGTAGTGGCACCATGTACTTTGCTCTTCAGCTCACCGTCTGGTCGATTGTTGTGAACGAGCAAAGCAGGTGTACCCTTGGCGCACTAGCTGGCATCGACGGTGAGTTTTTGAAGGGCTTATAAAACTATGGCGCTAAGAATGAACTATAAAATAAAGGAGTTTAAGGATCGCAACCATACGTTCTGGGTAGTTATAACACTCGGCGAAAATGTACGTGTACGCGAACAGGAAACGGTGGTATGTATCTCGCGTAACTTACGAAATCAACAAGTACGGGAGACCTACCGTCATTTCCTCTGCTGTGACGCAGATTTTTGCGCATTGTTAACTGCATGGTGTCCTGAACTTTTGGATTATTAACTTTCTATTCTCTTTTTACAAAACACGTCCTCTTGTTTTCTGCAGTATTCTAACTGGGTATGACAACAGTTTTATAGAATTGACATTGTAATCAACGATATTACGTTTATGTTTTGGTTTTTTGATGTATACAAGCTATTTGTCTTTTTTGGGGGGGTGGAGGTGGGTCAGTGCAATATATAGTATTCCCCCTTCCACTCTCTTTTGTAGCGTAAATCAATGTGCTAACGCTTTGTTAGCAAAATATTACGTCAAAGACAAGCTAAAGGAAATCTATTTGGTTTCAATGGGCAAAGTATTCCTTGAAAGTTGGATGCTTTCTACGCTTTTATACTTTCTGTCATTCTCCAACTCCGTCCCTCCTCATTTCATAGACCCCCCCCCCTCTTTTCTCTTTCCATCTCCTTCATCCTCTATTTCTTCCTCGCGTGTAAGACCTGGATGACCCCGCACGCATGCACGCATGCACGCATGCACGCAGGCACATTTCACTCAGTCGCTCACTTCAAATTCTACCACATCTGAACACTTTCTTCCGCGTGACAAAGAGACCGATATATTGTTTTTTACCTACGTTATATTCGTATCTATTAGCCTGTTCTCTGAAACACCAGTCGAAGCTGCCGTGCAGCGTAAATCAAAATTAAGAAATACAGCATCCTAGACTTATAGACGATCCGCTTAATCCATTCTGTGTGATTGCATTGTTAATATAGAATAAACAATATGGAGCAAACAATGTCCATTTTCCAATCACTCACACTGGCGTCTTAGGTGTGAGAATACGGTTTAACATGTTGGTGTACGCGGAAGCTAACTTTACATATCTGAATAATTCAGTTTAAATCTACTTGTGGTAGCTTACAAGTTGAAAAACATGGCGACTGCAGTTTAGTATCAGAAACGTCATCATAGTCTCTTTCTCTAAAAGACATACATTTGGTTTTAAGTAATAACAGTAATCCATGACGCCCATTAAAATACATCCTAAGCCAGAAGCAGACTTTGTTGTTATTTTTGGGGGGGAGGGGGTTGTTAGTGTTTTTACCAGGAGTAAACACTGAAATGAGATTTAGAGCCTTTAGCTTCGGACACGGGCTATACGCACAAAGCATGCGCCAGCTGCATTCTGTGAGATGGCTATATCTTGTACAGGAAGTGGGCAGAAAGGGAGCCTTCAACGCAGAATGCTTGCGCTGTGATCGGCGCCATTGTTGTGTAGTACCGACTAAGAAGATCTATTTGGCTCTGAGAGTGCGATCGAAGGGGTAAAACTGCCTGAACTCCAAACAAGGCTTGGGTCTGACCTCACCCCAGCAATATTAGTTTATCCACAAACATACTCAGCATGAAGCTTAACAAATCATCAAGGTGTTATCAAGGTTTGCTATACTCAGAATATTTCTTTCAGACATGAATAGAGTTGACATTGAGATTACCGCGTACCCTCCTGCTGGACTTGTCTACAGACAGACTATGCACAACGATTAAATGAAGATAAATGTAAAAGACAAGAAAATAGATGGTCAGTGAAAATGGAGAAAAATTAATGTGAAGTTGTCTAAATTTACGATATCTTTTGAACAGAATAAATCATATTCCAACTGGGCGTTTTATAATGGTCACTGGGCAGAGATCTAGCATTTAGCTTAACTGAATCTTGTCGTCAATAGTGACAGACATACATTATCTGTTTATTCAGAAATTTCAGATTTTTTTTACGGAAAAGGCTAGGCTGAAGTATGTTATTACACCCTGTTAAGAAAGACCAAAATATTTCTTTTGGTGCAGCCATTTGTAGTTTCCGAAAAACTCTCTGCTTGAATAACAACTGCCTTCGACAAACTTCAGTGTGTCCGATTGTCAGCGTCAGTAGGGGTGTGTGATTTCACTGGTGACGACAAGTTTGAAAAACTGTAATAAATCGGAAAATACAACCATACTCTTACTACAATAATTGATCCGTGTATTAAAGTGGCAAATCGTTTCCGGAAATACAATATTTCCGTTTCTTTCTCAAGAATTTTTGTTGACAGTGCGATTATGTTCAGAAAGAATACTGGGGTCTTATTCTTACCTCATAGTAGTTTGGGATCGGATGAAGAAAATATAATTATATCGCCCTCTGTCAGCAACCACCAGACGTGGGCTTATATGCGAAGTCAATTTTTCTGTTGTCCTTTTGTTTCGAACTTTCGGTATTTTTCCGTTGCGTGCTAATGCGCAGTTGTAATGCACATCCATGCTTAAGTTCTTGGAGTATACTATCTATTAGTAGAACAAACAGTCCATGGAAAAATCTCATGGATCTTTGTTCTAATTTAATGGTCAGTTTAATGTCAGTAATGATTTTTTTCAGCTAAGACATTTATCTATCGCACAAAGATTTCAAGTGTATGTAAATTAGCCTGTAGATAAAATTTTAACCACTGATGTATTAATGATATGGTTAACCATTTGATGGTCTTTATTTACTGATTTACTATCGCGTACCTTTTTCTCTGAAAAGTTGTATAGAGAGCACATTCACCTATTGCCTTCAGAAATATTCTGTCCCCCACTGTCCTTCACTGTCCCTTCTCTCTCCACCGCCATGTATACCTCCCTATGTCGCCCATCTACCTTCCCTTGTTCCACCCAGTCGCTAGGAATCACGACATTATTTTTTAACACGAAAACGGACGAGTTTAATAGTGTGCTCTTTGTTAAAATCAAAGATTAAATAATATTATGAGGTTTTTATTTAATGAAAAAATGAAGCTCTTTTTTTAAAATTTAGTTTCTGACACAGAATTGTGATCATCCCCAAATCACAAAGCCTCGATCAGACGCCGTCAAAAGAGACATGACAGCACTGCGGGCAATGGACGAGGACACGAATAACAAACAGGACAAGAAGCGAAGGCACTTTCCGAGAGATCTCGCCGAGGACGGGGACGCGGTGCCCAATTTTGAATTCTCAGACACCTGGGAGGCTGTCAGTGGCAGACGGCCTCGCGACAAGGCTAAGAACACGCGGAACGGCCATGCGCATGTCCCGTCACGGCTTCCGACGCCCAGCGGGGACTACGCCAAAGCTTTCGGCGTTATCGTGCGGTCAGCGTTGTGCGCATGCTCAAACCTGGAGACCACCAAAGGTCGGCGCTACAACGCCTTCCTGATCCTGACCATCTCGTGTTTGCCTGTGCTGGCCCTCATCATCCAGAACGCGGTGAACGTGCGAGCGAACAACGGCAACCTGTCCACCAGCTCGGCCATCCGCGGCGACGTCCTGTTTAGCGTGGAGAGCGGAGAGGTGGTGCACTACATGCAGATCGAGCGCGGCACCTCGGCCCTCTACATCAGCTCGGGGGGCAGTCAGCTGGTGCAGGCGAACCTGGACACGGCACGCGCCAACACGGACGCCGCTATTCGCGCGCTGTCCTCCTGGCCTGGCTCCACGACCAACGGTTCCGATTACCTCAGCAGGGACGCGTTCCACCAAAGCGTGAGAGACTGGCGGGTCAAGGTCACGGGGCTGAACGCCACGGTGCCGCAGAACATGAAGTTCTACTCGGATCACATCGCGGTGATGATTGGCTGGCTGGCCAACAGCATCAAGTCGTCGCAAAATGGCAACCTGTGGTCCACGCTAGTCAGCTACCACATGCTCATCATCAGCAAGGAGCAAGCTGGACAGGAGAGAGCCCTGGGCAGTACCTTCTTCGCGCAAGGTAACCCCTAGCTGGCTGGCGGCGAGTTCGCTCTACACGCTCGCCTCGCTTCCTACGATAATCTCGCTTTCGTTTGTCTTTCTGCCGTAGATTTGTTTAGCAGCGTGTCCCGACGCTGACAAGCACCGCACAAAGGAAAGACTGAAGGCTAATCGCTTTTGTTGCTGCTGTTGTTGTGGGTGTTGGTGCTGGTAATGATGACTCTTTGTGTGGTTTTCGCTTTTTATACAGGTTGAAAAAAGCAGCGCAGCACAGCCTTCGCTTGGTTCTTCCCCCCTCCACCCCCAGACTATACAGCTTCCATGGCCAATAAGAGATAAAAGAGGCTATACAACTGTACCGTCAGGTGCCACAAAAGCTAGAAGCTTATAAACTGGTCACCACACATATACACAATCTAAAGTATATTGCATGCAGCGGATTTCGCATCATACAAGAATAATGCACAATAAAGTTCCTAACAACAAATGAAAGATAAGGGGGGGGGATTGTACAATAAACATCCTGCATTTATGTTGGTTAACCATCGTTAGGTAAAAAGACAGAAGTAGTAGAATGTAAAGGGAAGGAAAGACATGGGGTTGGAAAGTGGGGTGGTTGCAGGTAGGTAAAGAGTAGGAAAAGAGGCTATAGTATTATTTTAATATTTAATTTCTCAGAACATTCCAAAGTAAATGCATTTCCTTGATTCCTTATTCCTTTTATCTGGTTTGATTGATTTGCACTCGTCTGTAAGGTTCGCTGCACTGCTCTAATGGCATGCGGTTCTTTCACCATATGCCAAACAGGCTCAAATGGCTGCCACTTGATGTCCTCTATTAGCAAACGATGAGACTGAATAAAGGCGTTTTCCTTTTGATGAAGAGAATATTTTATTTACATAGAATTTAGTTAAATAGACTATTCAATGGAGGCCTGCCAGTTTCGGTACATTTTGAGATTGTTCAAGGGGATGCTTTTAGCCATTTCTCACTGTAAACAGTGCACAGGAATGTGCGTCACAGAAAAGGAGAAAAATCCGCGGATATTTCGTGTGATTGATGACTTTTTAGATGCGTAAGGGATGTGCACCCGTGTCCTCTTGTGTGTAAAAGTATATTTTCGGTCAGTGAAAGAAAAGAAATTGATTTAATGTGAACTATTTTCGGCTAGTATGAAGTATCTTTTAAAAAATCTTCCTACCTTTATTTCGAAACTTGGTGCTTTGCCTCTGGCTAGACAAAATGGATGAATAGAGATGAGGGCTAGTAGTTAGGAAAAAACCCAATGGAACAAATATACAACCGTGGGAGTTACCTTTCTGTTCGTACCAATTCAGAACAACATAGCGGGATATGGCCAGCGATACCAGGCACACACGGATACGTATTCGATAAATAGACGGGTGCACTGTTCCTGTAATGTGCAAGTTACATGATCAGCATGTTTTTGGTTGCTGGATCAGAGAATAAATTTTTCAGAACCACGCCGATAAGTAATGTGATTAGTACTTGGTGAATTTCCCCTTTGCCTCTTGCCCAGACGGTCGTGTGGGCTTAAAAAGCCCTGGCAAAGTTCGGTCCTTATCGCTGACATGAGGACCATCTCACGATCGAGATCACGTACGTGCTTCGGGCACCTGCCTGCAGGACCGAAATCTCGAGAATCAAGAGCACTGGGCGGTGAGCTGACGCAACAGTTAAGTGCTTGTTACCAAGACAGTGAGATTCGAGGGTCGAGAACTCAGATCCTAACTCCAGCACACGTTTTTCTTAAATTTTTATCTGTTTACAGAGCTGGGCTCTTTGTACGATAAAACCTGTAGCTGCATACAATATCGTGCAAAAAACAATACCATTATATACCGCATGCAATCAAGCACGCGCGCGCGCGCGCGCGCGCACACACACACACACAGAAAGAGAGAGAGAGTTTGATTGTTGGTTACTTAAGGTCCCGCCACAAAACTGGGTGCATATCAGGATGGTGGAGTACGGGGATGGTGGGTGGGATCCTATTACTAAGCTATGCACTGAAATAACCACCAGAATCATAGCTGCAGTAAGATGGCCAGTACGGACAGGCAGTTTGATGTTCTGCGAATCGCAGAATGGAGCTTGCACAATACTCCAGGAAACAATCCTTGGCCACACCAGGATTCGAACCACCAACCATCCACCTGATATTCCGGAGAGAGAGAGAGAGAGAAGTGGGGGGGGCTTAAAGCATACAGAAATAAAGAGGGAGGTAGACTGATAATGGGGGTAGCGAATAACAGGAGACTAACTGAAAATGTTTCCCAATCAGTAATGCTGTCTCTGACATTATTAATATTTAATCTGCGTTCTGAGAGGTACTGTTCTGACGTAGCCGTTATCATGCACATTTGTTTTCCTGAGTTTCCACGGATCCCACTTTTATTCTGGTTTCCTGGGGCGTTCATTCTTTTCCAATTTTTGATAGGGAAGCAATGTTTTTTTCAAAAATCAACATTCCCCACCTTTCCATCTTATTTATAACAATCTGTGTCAGTATGTGAAATTTCTCGTTTAGTATGTCGAACGTGATTATTGTCACGTGTTGGGGTCTGGTGGATCAAGGAGATTGCACCATAGACTCCAGGTGTGATCCATCATCGACTCTCCGGCCCTAATTAAGGTCCATTATCCCTTGTTCAAGCCGCCATCTGGCAGCTCACGTCATCACCAGCCCAGGTTCGGTCCCTGTTCACACTTATGATCGGGGGTGATGGCCCTAGAAGCAGGGGGCAAGGTGTTACTCACCCTGGGGCAGCTGGGGAGCGACTAGTGCAGGTGTCAGGCTGACCAGGTGTGCTTTAGTTTGTTCAGGGGAAGATTATGCAGCTGGAGGAATCCAGTGACGCGTAGTATCGAGCATCAAGGGCTTTGATGTTGCCGATGGGTGTAAACGACCAGGAAGGGGAGGGGGTAGGTGTGTCCACACTAGGTGTCCACTTAGGGGCGTGTTCTACTAGTTGACAAGGGGTGTGGCTTCTACTGTCTCTGGCCTGATTGGTTGATACATGTAACCGCCTTGTTGACCACGTGCGTGTGAATGAAAGAATCTATGGACGAAAGTTGAGAATAAAAGGACTGGTTTCGACAGTCGAATCATCTTCTGCCCAAACATCCTGTGAGAGAACGTCTTCTGCCCAAGTATCCTGTGAGAGGACATCTTCAGCGAAATCTACAGTGAGGGCTTCGTTAGCCTGAACTCCTGTGAAGAAGATCTGCTGTGGTGAGACGTACGTGTCTTGTGGTACAAGTCTGCGGAAGGCTGAAGGATTCAGCTGCAGAATTTGAGGTGTCTTGTTCTACTGGACGTGTGGAAGTCTAGCAGCGACAGCACGTGGCTTGAGTAGACTAGTTGCATAGCGCAAGGGACTCTGCAAAGGTGTGTGATCCTTCCAGACTGGCGGGAGACTCTAGCAGCACGTGTTCCTCTGCTGTGGGAAACCTCTACGCTGACCGGGCGGGAGAGGACTGCAGAACGTAAAGGAGGGAGACCGAAGACCGCGGACAAGACAACCGTCTGAAGCAGGGGGCGAAGGTCCAGCCTTACAAGGAGGCTGCCTGTAACCGAGCTCTTGGGGTGAGCTCAAGGGGCTGTGTGTCAGCCTTTGGAAAACGTCATATCCTCTGTGGCGTATGTGATCGTCGGCATCGAAGTCTGCTGTTACGTGGAGGCGTTCAAGAGGTCTTCAGGGTATCTACTGGTCAACATGTCCAAGGAAGGAGCGCTCCAGCGTACAGATTGTCGTGCGGACTGTAAGAAGCATTCGGGAACGAGTGTTGTGTTCTGTGAGTGTTGTGCATCACGTGGTCATTGTTTCTCGTATGCAAAGGCGAGATTGAGGTACGTGGTTTGTCATTAAGTTTAATGGCGAGGCGGGTGATGTAGGTTGGTATTAGATGTAAAGTATACCTAGCTCAAACAGAAGGAAATTGCGGGACCCCTAGAGTTGAAACGAGTTGTAACATATATTGTCTTGATTGTAAATACTCGCTGTTTATATCAACAATACATTCTTCTATTTTGTGTTCACTGTATTACAGTCTTTTGTTGTTCTTTATGGGAGACTGTAGGTGGTGGGGGCTCGGCCATATGATTAAGAAATCATATTGATTAATGTTAGTAATACAGTGATAGTTCCACCTACGCACATGTCACACTCTTGACGGTGGTCGTGTAAGCGAGAATAGGAGACGACCCGTCAAGAGCCAAAGAAATCTCCCAAGTTGTGACAATTATAAAGACGCCCGCGTACATACTTGTGGATGTGTCCGTGCCATTGAGCTTGTGCAAGTGATTTGTTTTGTCGCACAGCTGGAAAGTGAAAAATACAGCTTTGCGTTCATAAGCATCTATCCACAACCAGTACTCTGAAAATCCTGTTTGGAAAGCAAAATGTCTGATAAAACCTTAAATTTGAAAAACAAAAGACCTTTCAGGATAATTATTTAGACGAAAACATTGGTAAATTAAAGATATTGCTACAGCTGATACTGGATTTTGTCGTCTGCATTGCAAAGTTCAATGATCTAAACTGATTACGCACTTTAAGCACATAAAACTAATCTTACAGATCGCAGAAACCTCATAAACCAGGTGTAAAAAAATGTAGCACCACTTACCTTGCTTCGATTTCTCATCTTCGCTTCCAAATCACCCCTGGTCATGGAATTCGCTGCAAAACTAATGCCGAGCTCCTGGAGCTGTTTCGCTTGGTCGTGTCTTCTGTCACTTCGTTACACCGGATGACGTACCACGAGGTTGGTCCACAGGTTCACGCTTGCTGTGCAGTACAACTACTTCCGGTTCTCCATCAGTGCAGAGTTGGTCTGGTTTTAAAAGACCTTTCGACAAGTTGAATCACATCAGTAGGTAAAATAGTAATCATCATCATCATCATCATCATCATCATCATCATCATCATCATCATCATCATCATCATCATCATCATCATCATCCACCCACCCACCCACCCACCCACCCATCCATCCATCCATCCATCCATCCATCCATCCATCCATCCATCCATCCATCCATCCATCATCATCATCAATTAGCCCTTGCACCAGAGTTGGATTGCATGAACGTTCCTATCTCAGTGCAAGAGGCGAACCGGCCTTGCGACAGCTTTTACGATCAGAATGGAAGATACGGTTTTCATGCATCCCACTACTGATCTTCATCCAATGTTTGATACGAGATTCCTGCCACCTTCTACAGCTCCACCTCAAAATTCTAATGGATATCTTTGTCTGTA
>SMGT01013947.1:54250-74911 GCA_004794575.1 Lanistes nyassanus | reverse complement strand
TGCCGTACCTCGTCATAATGGTACATTTCTGGCGCCGTGATTCGCCATAATGGTACACAGACTTTCTTTCTCATTTGCAAAACCAGGACACTTTAGAACACGTGCAATTGCAACACCCAAATTCCAAGTACGCGGTGGAAGCGATCGCCAGTACCAGTTTCTATGTGCACACTATCCGTGACTTTCCTATCGGCTGTACTCTGGCTTCCTCTCTACCAGATTACATCGCAAACCCTACTTTACTTTGCAACGTTCTAAAAACCATTCTTTTCCTTATACAGACAACAAATGCTTTTTCCGTGCCTTAGCTGTAAAACGGGAAGCTTCTTTGTCCGCCTTGGAAAAACCTACCAATGAGCTCCATCATCAATGGTTCGTTCATCAAAACTTTTCTTCTTCTTCTTTCACGGGCGTGACGTTTCACGATCTTCCTGCCTTGGAAGATTGTTTTTCCATCAACCTGGATGTGTTGTTTGAATTTGACGAGACACATTCTAGCCCCCTGTCACTTTCCTAAACTTCGTAGTGCTTATAAGTACACAGACACGCTACAACATCTACACTACAAACAACACTTTGTGTACATTGCCGACATCGACAAAGCAACACACGCCTTTGCCTGCCCCAAGGGCGGCAAACTTTGGAAAAAATTGTGTCACATGCAAAAACACGAACGCACATGTCAGGGGGATAAAACTACACATACATATTAGGGAGGGGTCTACACACCATCTGAAACTATTTGGGAGTCTCTAACGCGCTACGGCCTGGCGGTGGATTCAACCTTTTTTTTTCCTTACAGGAACACTTTTGATTTTGAAGTGTACTTTGAACACACCGATCTTCCTTCTACTTCTGCTCCTTCTTCTAAAACTTCTTTTACCGCCAGGCATGTCCCACTTTCTGTTTCCATCGCCAGCAACGTTCCTAACTTTACCACTCCTGTCTGTTTTGTCACGCAGGGTAACCCGCAAGACCTGTTTGATCGCATGGTCGACTATTTAGATCAAATTTCGGCTCAGTTCAATCACCTTTTGCAAGAGCAGTTTCATTCCATCTTTGACGAGCTTGAAATCTTGAAACAAATTGGAAACAAGCTAGGTGTCCCCGTAGACAAGTTAATCCCACGACCTGAAGCCTACTTGTGTGAACTTCCTGTCGTGGGGTTTAATTCTGGTAAATATGACATCAACGTCATCAAACCCTATTTGATTCGTAGATTTCTTAACCCAGCTCATGTCAGTGTGTCAGAAGAGACACTTGACGATGACGACGCTAGTCACGGCTTAGATTGGGTTGAGGAGAGCGATGAGACGGATGACATCAAATCGCCCTGTCGGTTTGTTGTCAAACGTAACAACGATTTCCTCTGCATAGCCATCGACAAACTCAAAATTTTAGACATCGTTAATTTTATTGCTCCAGGGGTTTCTTACAGTAAATATTTAGCGGCGTACGGCATCTCTGAGCACAAAGGATTTTTCCCGTACCAATACCTCACTAGCTACCAACAGTTAGACGAGCGGCGCCTGCCGTCCCATGACAAACAACAACAACAAAAAAAAACACCCCCCAACGCGTGGTTGGTGGTAAGCATCACCCGTTAGCACAACAAGAATGTGTAAACGTGGTCTAGCGATCTCAAGTGTTTCCGCGATCACTGCGAAGGCGCGTGGATGGGAGGCAGTACAGTCCGTGCCATTTTGGTGGGAAGGGGAGGGGGAGGGTGGTTTTCCCTGGCACTCTCTAGGCTCTAGACGTAACATGTTTCAACTTGTTCAGAGGTCAGCGCGTGCTTTGCTCTCATGTGCACTCTTGACCCAGTTCAAAAGAAGGGCGCTCTTCACTCCCAAGTGTGACCTTGACCTATTTCCTTTCCAACCATGACATCACCTCATGGCAAGATTTCCTCTCATTGGCTAATCTCCCAAGGTCATTCACCCCATCCAAGGTCATGACGTCACTCGGTCAAAGGCAAAGTCGGTTAATCCCCTAGGTCACTCTGTCAAAGATTACTTCCGGAGAATCCACTCCTTCGCTCCTGCGGATAATAAGGGTGGTTTTAACCTGACTATACTACTGACCAAAGAAAGACTCGCGGATTTCATGTCTGAAGCACAAGAAAAACATATATGTACGAGTGGCTTCTGTAACGAAATTGAGAGCTGGTGTGTAAAAGTAGCCTTGTTCACTCAGTTTAAATTGGAGGGTAGTTCACTTAGTTCAAGGAAATAAATTTCGTGCTCTCCAAGAGAACAATACGTACTGAGGAAGGGGGAGGTTAACTAACCTCCATGCTGGTCCAAGAGTCAGGGACAGCAGGTGACTGCTTGATGACAAGCCGAGCACGATTGTACCAGAAGTGACCGGGAGGTGAACTTGGGAACTCGAGAAACCTAAACAGTGCTCTGGCTGTCTGTCAACAGTTCATGAGTAAACATGCACGTGAAAATGACTGTAATAGCTTTATTATTGGTTGTTTCCTAATAAAATATGATATTGTGTATATTAAAAATATGTAATTGATGAACGAATGATTGGTTTATAGAAAGCAGTAAAATTTAAACATTCAAGGTTTTTGCTGTGCTGCTATATATATATATATTTAACAGAACTACTGAAGGTTAGGCATGTGTGGGAAAGTTGCAAAAAATCATACCACCAGCCTTGCTTATAGCAGTGGAAGAGAAACAACAGCTAGCAAAAATGGATACTTCAGTGGTTACCATGAACACAAGTTTTCAATGTGTTGTTTTCAGATAGGTCAATAAAATATTCATTGAAGAGTTGTTTTGATGTGTTTGCAGATTTGTTTTAATGTCTGGAGTCACAGACTAAGGCATTGACCCATTGTTTGCTTTGCATTTGAAGACAAATCAGAAACACAAATTTATTTGCCATTACTAATCACTCTGAGGTGTATTTTACAATAATGTACATTACAGATTTTGAAAAGTTTAATATAAACTGTTACACCATGCCAGTATGTCTATTTGTCTGTGTGATGGGTAGCCGCAAACACAGAGACGGTTTTGGCCACCACGCTCATAGCCACAGGGTCGCCGGGGGGGGGGGGTTGTGTGCCCAGGTCGAGTGGTGCCCAGCGAACCGTGGCTGTGAGGCACTGTGTCCTTTTACCGCGCGCTGTGCTAGGCTCACTCTCTTTAAACGTTTCTATATCCTTCTAGGACAGTTGCAGATACTAACAACTAACCTCGAATACACAATTGTAATTAAAACTATGTTTTACATGTTTGTGATGAAATATTACAATTTCTTCCAGGCTCGTACATGAAACACGATTGTAACGAATCATTTATAACCGATATGACCGTGATAAAATTCTTTTCGTTTGTCGTTGTCTACACTGCAGCTTAATCAGCTTTTAAAGAGATTTTCCAGGTGTAAATATCAATTTGCGTGTATGAGAAGACACATTCATCATGATCCAGTAGATAGTTGTACATGATTACAATGAGAAAAGTGGTATGTTTTGTAAGGTCAAGGTAGTCTTTTTTCGTCGGGATCACGCCTCACGGTGGGTTCCGTTACAAGATGTGGTTTGTGTTGTCGTTGCTGCTGCAGCTGCTTCTGCTGCTGTTGCTCTGGATGAAATGTGCTTCCAACTCCCGGTGATTTTGCACTGTGGGGAGGGGAGATTGGGTTTCGTGAAGGGAGGGAAGAGATCTTCGGTAGGGTGTCCGGCAATGGTGGTGAGAAGTCTGGCTTGCTGGTCTCTCTTCCGACACTGTCGCTTACGGCGGCGTTACCTGGGCTGAGTGGTGAAGTCCTTGCTGGTCAATCCTACAGCCACCCTACTCATCCGGCTTTCAGGATAACGGTCGGATTTCTTCCACTCTTTGACAACACTCAACAATGGATTTAAATTCTTCAGTCAGTTCGCCGTCTCAAACTTTAACTTGGCATTATCTGTTGTGGTTGCTGGCCTCTGTTCTGGCCTCTGTTCTGGCCTTTCTGGAAACAAAAGTACGCCAATGTAGACGTTGATTAACAATGGTAAATAAGATTTGAATCCCTACTAATGAGGTTTATCTGTAAGGAAACAACACATACACTGACAATGCTGATTTGCCTCCCCTTACTCATCCTTGAGAGCATCGGTCATTTCGTGAAGAATTACACCATTAACGTTACTGTTTGAGTGTTTGTCTAATGGTCCAGCAAACCTAGATTTTGAGACGTATCACAAAATAGAAACGTAATAACATGTTTGTGTTAAATGACCATATATGTTAGCATACACTTAATTCTATTTAATAAACCCTTTCTGTTACCTATTTTATAGACATAAACTCACTCATTTTTCATTTCTTACCTGAAAATGACACCAGAGGCAATTGTTACTGCATTAAAATAATTGCAGGTAGTAGAATTTTAATCACCTATTTCTTTCTTTTTTCATTTCGTTGTCGTCGTCATTGTGTTTAATGATCGTCAGTGTGTTAATATCAGTAGCAGAGGAAATATGATTACAATATCCTAGTAAGAATTATTGTTTTTAAGTTTCTTTTGTCACTGTCACAGTTGCTAGATCAAAGGTGTATCTTCTAAAAAAATAGAAAACCATCTATCAGTTTACCTGAATAGTCGTTTCTGGACTTATTTTTCCCTAGGACACAGTTTCGAGGAGATTGTGAATCTCAGCAGCTGTAGATGCCCGCACAGGAGTTTGCTGTCCAGTGGTCACAGGTGCTGGCGTTCCCTCTATGAGTGGTGAACTTTCGGGTTGCTCCAGTCCTTCTTGGCTTGACGAACCCTTCGAACTGTTCCTGCGGAGACAGAAGAGTTACCGTCATTAGTGAGACGCTTCCGAGAGTATTCACATCGAAAGTGCCTCACTGTGTGTTAAGACATCAAAACTTCAATTACAACGGTTTTCCGCTCTGTTAAATAAATATCCACCACCCGCACCCTCAACACTTAACCATTCAAACGTAGATCTAATCGTTCCGTCTGCTGGTCGCACACAACTCGATTGTAAACTAAAAATCGAAAGGAATAAATCTAACGCCTGCAGTAAAGACTTTGTTAAACTTCAATGAAATAATTCTCTCCATCCAACAAACTTCTCTTGCCTGAAGTCTTAGCGAAAATGTGTGTCCTTAAACAATATTTCATCTGGTTTCTTGACAATAAGTTATCTTTTGTCGCAAATTATGGATGGACTAATTTCTAAGGACCTCTGTCGACTTAGTCATGCATTGATTATGCCCACAGAGGTCTGATAAGGCATCAATCTGATTTTCAAAATAAGTACCACTTACATTCTCAAAAATGAACTGCCTCTTTGTTTCTTCAGGTCATCAAAGTCATTCTGACCTTCTTCGTCATTTCTGCCGCTTGAGGAGCCTTGATGCTGTTCTTGGTCCTGTTTCCTTTCAACTTTTACGTCCTCGCGCGTTTGTACTGGCAGACGCAGCGCACGCCTGCAACACTGTGAGAGTCTGAAACAAAAAGTACATTTCATTGACTGAAAGTAAATATACAATGTGTGAACCGGTGGCTTCTATCTGTAGCCTGAAGAGAAGGGGATTGTATGACAAGAGAAACTAGTTGATGCTGCAGCTGATATAAAGGTGTGACCAGATATTGATTAATAACGCTGGTCGTTTCTCGTATGTTACTGCTGCTGGTGGTGGTGGAGTTGTCGACCACGACAATAACGACGATGATGATGTGACAAGTTATTATAAAATTCTGAACTATGTCTGCCCGACAGTATTGACAATTTCAGTGATCCAATGTTTACGACTTTGTTTTTTCTCTTGTAGTTCATGTTAGATCCACAACTTCATTTATCTAGAAGCTCATTTCTGAACCTTTTCCAAGGTCCAAGGCTAGCATACTGCTCTGTCAATTACTGAGCGATATATTTTATTTTTAAATCTCTTGTGTGTATATGAAGTTGTTCTTCATTCACTACTATGAAATACGTTTCAGTCAAAATAACGTTTTACTGTGCTAAAGATTTTAAGGAACAGAGCTACCTTCTACGGAACATGTAGCATAAAATGGCCAGAATCACCACAATCCCCAGTATCACTCCAATGGTGATACCTGCTATATGTCCCTGTGTCAGCGAAGAGTTTGAAGACCCCACTTCCTTTCCTGCAAAAGCATTTATGAATGTATATATATATATATGGAGAGAGATCATTCTGAAAACACCTTTAAGAACAAATTAAAAATTTATTAAATGATCCCTACTGTGCTAGAATATGAAACAGCGAAAGCTCAAGAAACGCAATGAGGAAGAAAAGAGAAAGTAGACAGGAAAAGAGGAAGAGAAGAGGTAATGATGAAGTATAAGAAAAGAGGAAAAGAGAAAAATAAACTTGACACTTGACCACGTGACCATTTAACAGCAAGGACAGATGAGTCATTATGAAAACATATCCGTCGCATATCACATTTGTAAACAAAATCAAAGATCGAGTCCACGGCCATGAAACAGATTGTTCACATAAGTAACTTTAAGTAAAAGTGACCTGACTTGGGTAAATACCCTAAAATCTTTTCTCACAAAAACACAAATACTCACTCACATATGAAACAATTATATAAATAAATGACTATAGTACGTATGTGCACATGGTAGGCTATATACTATTGGCAGCATAAAATTAGTCTATATAAACCAAGATCTTATCATATTGAGGGTGACCCTGTCAGGCTTTCACTAATCAAGTAACTCGAAGGGGAAAAGCAGGCGGGGATAGGAAAATAAGGAGACAAAAATGTGCTGAGTGCGGCAGAGACGGATAATTCACCGAAAGGAGGCTGTTCATCAACATTCATCGAATGGACTATTCGTCGAGCAGACAATTCGTGAAACACACAGTTTGCCAATGAGCTTTTTCACCGAATGGACAATTGGCCGAATAGGGGAAGGGAAAACATACACATGCATCTCACTGTATCACACACGCACGCACGCACACACACACGTGCGCGGGCACACACACACACACGTCACGACCGCACGCAAGCAACCACGCAGACTGTATAGAAAACTATTGCCTCGGGATAAAGCTAACCTCCTGGCAGAGGTGTTTCAAGAAGCCATCTCAAACTTAAATCTAGACTCTGACTTTAAAACACACAGAGAAATATCAGAAAGAAATTTTAGCCCACCAAAAAATCTAGAAGATCCACTTGAGCTGAGAAAATATCCATGGACAACTCGTGCTAGCACTAAAATCTAAAAAGTTAGATTTAGCTCCAGGCCCCGACCTCGTAACTTACGAGATGTTAACCAAAAGTCATACCAGTATCAAGACATTAATCTTACATCTTTTCAATGACGTCCTTGAGAAAGGTATATTTTCAAGTAGCTGGAAAGTAGTAGTTGTTATACCAATCCCCAAACCTGGCAAAAATAAGACAGCCCCCTCTAGCTGCAGACCAACAGCAGTCACATCTCAGCTAGGAAAAACCTGAGAAACAATCCTCAAAAATAAACCAAACTTTTTCTGTCAAGCCCAAAACATCCCCCCCCCCCCCCCCCCGAACAAAGTGGATTTAGGAAGAAACGTAGCACAATAGACCATATAACAGCTCTTCAACAGGAAATCATAAATACAAAAACTGAAAAAGTGTCAATCTACGTGGAGTTTGTTGGTTTTGTTTTGGTTTTTTTTTTGGGGGGGGGATATAGAAAAAGCATATGACATGCCTTGGCACAATGGCTTGATCCAGAAATTATACCAAACGGGCATCCCCCAAAGACTAATTAAACTAGTAGAATCATTTATGCTTAACAGAACAATCAAAGTTAGGGTAGAAGATAAAACATCCAGGGAGGTAACTTTGGATAATGGAGTTCCCCAGGTGAGTGTGCTAAGTCCCCCCTCTATTTAACATAATGATTCCAGACCTCCCAAAGTGGGTTAAATATGTTAAAGTCAAACAATTTGCAGATGACACAACCTTACTTGGCAAAATAGAAAAACGCAAAACTAAAGATCCTTCAAAACCTAGATTCTTAGGACTAGATAAAGTCCAGGAAGACCTTAACCAGGTATCCAAATGGTTAAAATACAATGGATTCAAACTGTCTGCTACAAAAACCCAGGTGATAATCTTCAAATAACGAAAGATTACCCACAGCTAAAATTAAATCAAGCAGCTATTTATTACAGTAACAGATTCAATTTCTAGTGGTCATCTTTGCCGACTTAAGTTGGAATCCGTATGTGGAGAAAATAACAAAGGCAGCTAAGCAGACAATAAACCTAATGAGAGCAGTGACAGGTAATATCTGGGGCATAAATCCAAAGTATTTATCAAACCTGTACCAAGACCATGTAATGTCGAGATTGATGTATGCGGCCCCTCTACTAATCCATTTAAATATCCAACAAATAAATAAACTCCAGTCGGTACAGGCTAGAGCTTAAAAGTAGTCTTAGGTGTTCCTGTGTGCACCCCTAACCTAGCGGTGTTGGCAGAGAAAGGACAAAAACCAACAGACTTAATAATTAAAGAAAGAGCAGCAAGTTACTATTATAAGATACAGTGCCTTCCGGCAGATCATCCAGTCAGACAGGTACATACCACACCACACAAACACCGGACAGGCAAACCTACTCCACAGCCTAGCATTCAGAAATGCACCCAGGACTTGGAACAAACAAATGGGGCTGATGTTGACATTCAAGCCCCTTTTCCACATGTGCACCCTTATGCTCCACCCTGGACTATACAGCAAGCAATTGTAGACACAGAAGTTACCAACTACAAAAAAGAGAGACACTTTCACAAAATTATAGCAGATTTCAAACAGAAGCTGAAAACCACCTACACAGATCACTTCCAAATCTATACTGATGGCTCACATAACCCAACCATTCTTAATGTTTCCAAAGAATCAGCTATCTCAGGTGAACTTCCAAATTACGCACTAATATTTACAGCAGAACTCACGGCAATACTTGCTGCTCTTCATATGATAGGTATAAACACAGAAAACACAAAATCAGATAGAGAAAAGCTATTTGTAGTTGTTTCTGACTCGCTGTCAGCCCTGCAGGCGATTCAAAACCAGTCATCAGAAAGATTAGATCTAGTGTACAAAATATTATCTCAAGTAAATACACTACACAAAAAACGCATAAGGGTAAAATTTCCCTGGGCCCCTTCTCATATTTGCGTAAAAGGTAACGAAGAAGCAGATAGACTCGCTAGACAAGCGATAAAGCCAAATCCTGACAGAAAGCTTATCCAAATAAACACGCCTATTTCAGCAGAAGAAAGAGAAATGATAACGCAGTAAAAGACAGACTGCACTGCCATTGGGAGGCATTGGATAACCCAGTAAACGCACACCTGTACTGTGAATTATGATTTTTCAAAACATATTCGCTAATCCTTTAAGGGAAAGAACTCTTGCAATCGAAAGCTGAATCATTTCTTCACGAGTTGCTTCCCTTTTCTGTGTTAAAACTGCCGAGACCACTTTCTGGTAATTATTCGAATGGAGTATTAGTACATGTGCTCTTTCACTTGAGAAATGCTAGATTTACTCTTCAAATTACACGCTGAAGAGCAAAATGACATTGTTTCGCAAATTTACTGTGATAAAGTGGATGAAGACAAGAGTATTTGTGCCTGAAAGACCCAAGAAAGTGATTACGAAGAGAAAAACGTGCCAGTCGTGTACTAAACAATGTCGTACACACTGTGTAAGGAATGGCGAGGACTTTTTGATTTCTTCAACTTCAGTTGTGTTTCCATCAAAGGATTTACAAAATTATGGAACAAGGTCCAAGAAACACGGTAAGAAATGAGTTTTCTTTATTTATTGTAGTTAGTTAGCAATTTTAAATAATGTTTTTATTGTTTTGGGGGATTTTTTAATGAATTTTTGAAAAAAGGCTAAAACTGCTGCGGCCACGGGGACGGTTCGAGCTACGAAGGGTGCGTTACCATTGAGTTAAGCCAGCAATCAAACTAAGATGGGAAGAGACCTACAAAAAAGAAGCCTAAGCAACAAGAAAGGAAATAGAAGAACTACCGAGTTCTTAATATTATTGAAATCTACTAGAACAAACCAGGCAAAAGTAAGCAGAAGGAGATTAAATGGTGAATGTACAGAAATCCACTAAGTTGTAGCTGTGGTGACAGTTTTAACACATCACAGGTGATGTTAGAGTGCAACCTAAATAGCAAAGAAAGGGGAAACCTTAAAGAAGAACTAAACAAATATAAACAAGCAAAAAATTTGAAATCAGCCCTTAACCCACCCAAAGATCTATGGCAGCACATATTGAGCTTACAGTCCAGGTAGTAAATAGCCATCCTGAAGCAAGACACATCTAAAAATAATTTTAAAAAAAATAAAAATCAAAGCTTAATTTAAAAAGGTTGGGAAATTTAACCCTAACCAAAAAAGGAGTATAAGGAAGATGCAATGTTTAGCATTTAGGGATAAGTCAGTAGGAAACAGCCAGCAGGGACAGTGACAACAGCAAACCACAGAAGCCAGGACACCAGAACAACAGCCTCCACCACCACCAGCTTGGCCGCCGAAGTCAGAGAACGCCCCCAGCCCCCAATCACCGCCTTCCCCTCACCCCTATAGTGCGAAATCAGCGACAGTTGGAAGCACTTTCCCCAAAACAAACCGCAACCAACCGTCATCTTCAGGCCGAATCTCCTGTGAGAGAGATCTTTAGCCAAATCTTCTATGTGGAGAGCATCTGTAGCCCATTCCCCTGTAAGAAGATCATCAGCTGCTGTGAAGAGTCGTACGTGTCTTGCGGTACAAGTTTTCTGAGGGCTGAAAGATTCAGATGCATAATTAAGGTGTCCCGTTCTACTGGACGTGTGGAAGTCTAGTATCATTAGCACGTGTCTTGAGTAGACCAGCTGCATAGCGCAAGGAAATCTGCGAGGGTGCTGGACCTTTCCAGACTGCTGTGTGACTCTTGCGCGTGTTCCTCTGCTGTGGGAAAACCCTCTGCGCGAGGGGATAACAGCAGAATGTAAAGGAGGGAGACCGAAGACCGCGGACAGACAACCGTCTGAAGCAGGAGGCGAAGCTCCAGCCTTACAAGGAGGCTGCCTGTAACCGAGCTCTTGGGGTGAGCTCAAGGGGCTGTGTGTCAGCCTTTGGAAAACGTCATATCCTCTGTGGCGTGTGTGATCGTCGGCATCGAAGTCTGCTGTTACGTGGAGGTGTTCAAGAGGTCTTCAGGGTATCTACTGGAATATATCCAAGGAAGGGGCGCTCCAACGTACAGACTGTCGTGCGGACTGTAAGAAGCATTCGGGAACGAGTGTTGTGTTCTGTGAGTGTTGTGCATCACGTGGTCATTCTTTTCTCGTATGCAAAGACGAGATTGAGGTACGTGGTTTGTCATTGTGTGTAATGGGGAGGCGGGTGATGTAGGGTGGTATTAGATGTTATAGTAGACCTAGCTCAAACAGAAGGAAATTGCGGGATGCCTAGAGTTTACAGGAGTTGTAACAGATATTGTCCTGATTGTAAATACTCGCTGTTTATATCAACAATACATTGTTCTTTTTTATGGTCACTGTATTACAGTGTTTTGTGGTTCTTTATGGGAGACTGCAGTTGGTGGGGGCTCGGCCATATGAGGGTGACATATGCGTAGGTCATATTAATTAGTTTTGGTAATACAGTGATAGTTTCACCTACGCATATATCACCCTCTTGACGGTGGTCGTGTGAGCGAGCATAGGAGACGACCCGTAAAGATCAAAAGAAATTCTCTCAGTGGTGACAATATTTTAGGACTAATGTATAATATGTAGCATGTTTGCTCCTTATCTGTGGCTGATAATAAAAACAGAAGGATGTGTACATGTAAGACAGTCGTCCTCTGCTCTGGACATAAAGGCGATATTTTACACTTAGGTTTTCGTTTTACACCTTCATCACCGTCACTGTCACGATCCACGTGACAAATAGAGAGATTTATGATAAAAACGGTCCTCCATAGTAGCCGTTTCCCTAGGCTACGCAGATAACTGAACTGCACAGAGGGGGAGGGGTGAGCTCGCTCACGCATTAGGAAACTGACATGGGAGAGAGGCGAAAAAGTGAGTGGAAAACTTAGGGACTGAGGGAGAAAGACGTTAGATGCTGACATGGAGGAACGTGCTCACCATTTGTTTGATGTACCTTATCCTTCAATCACAGAACTGAAGGCATTGTGTATCAGTAATGAGCAAGATTTTTTTTGTTTTTATATTTTGTATGTGTTAAGCCACTGGATACAATCGTAGTAGCTCTAGAAATTTCTGTGCAATGGTATGTTTCTTTTACGATGTGATTATGTTGTACGATAAAAAACGTGATGATAGGATTGTATGAAAATGCCGGTTGATAATGTGGCTCGTTATTTGAATGTTTGGTTACCGATTCTTTACTGGAATGTGATTGTATAGTGAAGCTGATTGTTAGGACAATGAATGAAGTTTAAAGTGAGATTGAGTGGGCGTCATGCTCATCAAATTGAAACTGTAACTGGGAATAAATGTGTAACAAGAGAACTAAACCTGTAAGTACGGGGTGCTATCCCCACGAAGAAAAGGACACACGATGATTAAAGTGGGAGGGGTAACTCGAACCTAGGTACTAAGTAAGGTAAACTTAGGAGTTCCAGGTAGGGGTAAGGAGACCCCTTTAGAGCGACGACTTCGCAGGCCGCGTCAGCCCTAGAGCCGACACCTGTGGACTGGAACTTGGAAAGGTTGGGAAGCAGGCTAGAGGAGGTGCGAACGAGGCAACGGGAGCGGGTGGGAGTGCACCCGAGTCTAAGGGTGATACCAGTCCGACCGTGTCGCACGGGGCCGCGACCAGGTCAGTGGGGCAGCCGTGGTGTGGTACCGCCTTATCGTCGAAGTTGATGCAGACTTAGGCGTACTGTCTACGTTCTTAAACAATAGGGGAAGCCAAGTACGCGAGAACTTTGTGTATTTCATGGAGACGACGGTGCATGTCGAGTGTACGTAACTGAGACGCAAAGTGAATAAGAGAGAATAGACTGTTCCGAACTTGTGTAACTTGTAACTTGTGATTCTTGAGATGAGGACCTGAGTAGAGAACTTTCAATTCGATAAACATAAAGACGTTATTTAGTACAGTGGAGCACAGCCCAACTAATCTGTGAATTATGAAGGTAATTATTTTTTGAAATCTGTTCCTAAATTAGAACATAACTCGCGGAAACCCTTTGTCGCACTATGATGGTATATAGAGAAGAAAAGCTGGTATTTATTGACAGTACATCGAAGTTAACATTTAGCATTTGATCTAAAGTACAAATCATCTCTAGCATTTTTTATGGTTAGGCTAGGAGATAAGATTGGCATTTTCATGAGATTCTTTTGTCAGGTGTAAAAGTTTTGACTATTAAAAGATAGCAGGCAACTATATCCAGTCTTTCCATGTCTGGTTCTTCAGTGGGTTTTGTGAATTAGAAATGATCCTTTCTTTGCCTAGTTACGTGATTGGCGTAATTTCACTATTCTACTGATGTGAATACCAGGGCGTGGAATTGTGTTAGTGGGGAGTAATGAGAATTAGAGTTTGGAGTCTGAGTTTTGAGTTTGAAGTTCGAGAGAAAATTTGTTGTTGTTGGTTTTTTTTTTATATTGAAGGAAGATAGTTAAGGTACACATTTACGTCTAATGTTCTGGGGTAGTAATAAATAATGGTGGGTCCTATTTCCATTACCCCGTGTTGAGTTTTGTTTGTCAGGAGTGTGAAAGAATACAAGCACATGCCCCCACTAAGTCGTCTGACGTGGACGGGGCTGGGGGTCATGACAGTGACACGGGTGTCGGTCAGCTGTGTCACGGCGATATAGATGTCTAGTCGTCGACGTTCTGTCCAAACCAAAGGGTAGGCTGCCTTATACACGTGTAGTCTGTTCCAATATACCCTACACTTAATGATGACAAATATTAGTCCTAAAGTACACTCTCTCATGACAGTGCTCTAAACTGTCTCTCTCTTTCTGCGTGTGCGCGCACGTGTGTGTCCGTGTATGTTTGGTGTGATACGTGCTCATCTGAGTGTCCTCCCCCACTCCCTGTTTACATTTTAGGACATATTCTCAAATGTGAGATCAATGTAAATGATTTTCACGCACGCATTTGCACGTATTCATTCCACATACAACCTAGATCTTTTGTGTTAGATAATGCACCACACACGGAAACTAAAAAGACAGAAAAAACCCAGACTTTTGATGACGGCCACCACAGCAGTGTTTTGTCATGTACATTGCACATAAAATACTAAAGAACTTGTGCCTATTTTTGAACACAAAATATTTATAAGGTGTCAATATATTATCTATATTTAGTTTCTGGGGGATGTTGACTTACCCTGGTTCAGAAGATAGCACTGTTCAAAACTTTTATACCCTGAGACACGGCACGAGTAATATCCAGTGACTTTAAGTATTTGAACTTTTGCTCTGCTGGTGGCATTTTCCATAAGCTTATGGCCATCTTTCGTCGTGCATGTCCACTCTCTATGTGTCCACTGGCAATTTACCACAGTATCTGGACAGATATGAAACTCTGCATTAAAGCTGTACATAGTATGTACACATTGCAATGTTCAAAATGTTATAGTTAACCCATCTTAGGTGTACAGTGACAACAGCCCGCAGCTAAAGCCAATGCAGGCTGATTACGGGCAACACCAGAGGTATTACTCCATGCCACTCTGCTGAACTTGAAAATTAGGTGTACCTTTTAACATTTAATTTATAGCCAATACTTGTCTAGTGAGAATCAGTATATCATTTATAACAAAATTACTGTTATTTCAGAGATGAAATGTAGCACGGAGTGATTTATTGTGGCAGGAAGTAGTCTCCCTTGATACAGCGTTCTGAGAAACTCTCTTAACTTAGTGGACAATAGATGTTCGGAAAAGAAGACTTCAGGCAAGGGACTTATATATAAATATAAAAGACTTTAAAAAAACGGACACAACAGACGTGTGTTTTATAATGTGTTGTAACACGATTTAATGTCAGGACTGTTTTATTAACCCATTCTGGCGACGGGTAGATATTTCAATCTCTGCGGTTGCAAATAAGTATACAAGTTCTATCGGTACGTCGTTGTAATATTTTCTTTCCCTTGGAAAAAAATGGCAGTAAGCCACACTGTCGCTGCATGACACAGCACTGTCGTTTTTTACGGATTGGAGTGTTCTTGTGGAGCTGCAACCCTATCTCTAAGGCATGACAAGTGCCGGCTACTCTTGTGACAGTTGTAACTGAGCAAAGTGTTCATATTTTCTTTCTTATAAGCTCTAGTCGATGTGAAATATCATTAAACTAATGAAGCTTGACCATAAAATAGATTTCTAGAACTGAAATACCTCGCTGTAACAGGGTAGATCTGGACATTATATCGATTTGAAAAAAAAAACGAATAATGGAAGAAATGGTTGTTAGTAATTAGGAACCCTTTTACGAATGACCAGGTAGATAAGATGACCCATGCAAACCACTCCAAGTCCGGCCGGTACGAACTGCTTCTGTTCCAGATGTTTCTGGTTTGCTGGGTGAGTGCTGATAGAGAAAGCTTTTTTCCTTAAAGTTGAAGTCTGTCACTATATTATGTTCTCACCACCCAAACCCAACAACCCTACCCCCCCCCAACCCCCGTCTTCCTCTGTGGGCGGGTGCAAGAAAATGATTGGGTTGGACACTGAGAAGAAAAAAAGATGCTGGGTGGGTGGACAGAAAGAGGAAGGGAGAGACATCTAGATGAGCTGTGACGACTTGAAATGCGCGTTCTGTACCTACCGTTGTTGTGGTTCACATAAAATGATTTCCTGGACAGGCTGAGGTCTTCCGGAAAGTTACATGTCAGGGTTGTAGTTTCCATCTCTTTCACTGAATTAATTTCACATGTTGTCGCTGCCCGTGAGATAGTAAAAATATTCAAACAAAATCCATTTTAAATAGACTTTACGCAATATGCAGGTACAGCAGACATATTTCTCTACACATTCATCACAACAAAATGTCTCTCTGGGTGATTTTTGTGATACACTTACGTCTATCTTTCGATCTACCATTTCAGTTAAATATTGATGAATACAATTAATGAATAACTTTGCAGCAATTACTTACGAGGCAACACAGTAAGTTGACATTTCTGGTGCTGTTCGGGCGTTGCCCCGCTGATCTCGCATTGGTAAGATCCCACGTCAGTTATAGTGACTTGTTGTATATGAACTTTAGTGATATTGGTGACAATGTGGTCATACCCATGCTTATCGGGTGATGTGATTAGGCATTTAGGCTCGTCTGAGAGCCAGCGGCATTTTAGAACAGCCTCTATCAAACCACAAAGACAATCAGTTGTAACATTTCAGTCTTCCAGATCTGACCGAATGAACAGCAACAACAGAGGACACAGTATGTTACTGAGTTGAAAATCATAGTTTACAATAAGCGACTATAAAATAACAAAGAGATAACACAGACACAACGATGTGACTGACTGACTGACTGACTGACTAAAACCAATAATAATTACATAAAGTTAACTCAGATAATGTCAGTCAAGCATGTACTGAGCTACCAAGCCATTCACTAACTTGAACTTCCGCTGATTATGTGGTAAACGTTGTAATCTTTCTTGGACTGGTTGACGTTCTCAGGAAACAGGCAGGTCAAGGTGGTGTTTGACATCAGCTCTACAGACTGTATCTCACATGTGGTTATCCCTGTCGACAATAATGCAGTTATTTTCTTTTCTCAGACGCGTAAATAATCCATATGCAACATAAACGAGCTAAACGACCTCTGATTGAAAACTGTTTTGAAAAATCTTAAAAGAAACATCCTTCATTCGTATCCAATCGGAGATAAAAGTAATATATGCACATTTCATTTTGACCATGTTTATAGTCTTCTTTAAATTAGTTTTACGATAGCATGCACTGTACAGTGGTACCTCGGGTTACGAACAACTCAGGTCACGAACAATTCGGGTTACGAACAACAACTTCGAAAATTTGTCTCGGGTAACGAACGAAGGCAAGAGAGAGAGAGAGAGCAAGGTTTAACGATGGAAACGATCGCGTACAGTACAAGCGAAGGCCACGCAGTACAACATCGCTTAGCGCTACCCTATAGTAGCCTAGTTTTGCACGCGTGCGCAGCCTCGCTTTCGTTGACCTTACTATACGGCAGTAAAAGATTTCTTAGCAGTGGCATTGTGTTCAGTTTATCTCTTTCATTATTTTCCTTGTTACCCTCATCAATTATGAGTTCGAAGAACGGTAGTGGTGCTGCTAGGAAGCAGAAACGTATAACAGTGGAGGTAAAGAAAGAAATACCTATGAAACATGAAAATGGCATTCGTGTCTTTCATCTTGAAACGGATCGTCTCTATTTTATTGATTTCAATGTTTCAGGTTACGAACCAATTAAGTTCTGGAACGAGGCACCACTGTACACGTAAATGTTCAGATGAACGCCAGGCATGTTTGTACGTAAATAAATATGTACACTCTACATATTATTAACACTAATTACATCTAAAAGGTGTTAAAACGGTGTGCAGCATGCGTTTTGCGTGTGTAAATAGTATGTAAGATGCGTGCTAGATGTTTGTTGTATTCTTAACATGCCCCTATTTGACTGAACACTTGAACACATTTGGAATATTGAATTATCAGAACAACGTTTATACATTTTTCGGGCATTGGAACACTTTCGAGAATACAGAACACTTTTTACACTAAAGCATGCTAGATCAATGTAAAATGCATTTTGCTTCGGTAACAAAATAAAGTGATCTAAGTTGAATATTTTTTGTTTACCATGTACTATTTAATTTTCTCTCATTGCATATGTCTTCATAGTCAATAATGACCCGTACGAAGAAGGTTTTGCATCACATAAGCTCACATCGCAAGGAATTATGGACAGGAATGAAAGTGGCTGATGATATTATGAGTGCAATATTCTTTACCGTTCTCTGTCTGTTTTTCACTCCTCCTAGTGCCTCTCTCCCCCTCCCCTCCTCCGAGTCTTCTTCCTCTACAGTATTTCTTTTTCGCTTCCCCTCCCGTCACACACACACACACACTCGGCCACGGTGCAGCATTAATAATTATCTGAGCAAAGTTACAAATCGGTGAAAGTGTTGAAATGCAAGAAGAAATAAAACTTGAGCTGTGCTTTAGAAGCACCACTCGAAGATGCATCCCTAATTTTATCTGGTAGCGAGATCGAGATATTTTCAGACAAATATTATTGTAACTACAACTCTTTGTGGCTGTTACTGTAAATGATGCTCTATTTAAGTAAGTTTTAAAATCCTCAGATAGCATATGAAGTGACCTCACTAAAATCATCAACACAAAGAAACGTTAAAAGACTAAAAGATGTCTTACCTGTTGACAGTTCACATGAATCGTGATCTGCTGGATTTGATCCAGAGATCTCACAGGTGTAAATTCCAGTTTCACTTTTCGTCACTCTTGTCATTTCAACTGTCATGCGGTCCGTTACTATTCTGTTGAACTTATAGTTCTCTTTCGTTGTGCAATCAAGTGTACCAGAGATCCAGAGACAGTCAACCACGCGAGCTGATGCATATAAAACACAAGATTACTTAAGCTTTCTTAGAACTGCATCAATATTAATACCAATATGAATACATTGATAACATATTATGTGAATACATGTAGTTCACAACTATATAATCGCGCTGACGAGAAAGGGACAGAGAGAGAGAGAGACAGTGACATTCAGAGATAAAACCCTGATAACTTTCTGGATGAAAAGGGGGTTAAGATATGATCATACCTGGCGTGTGGTTGTCATAGTGGTGAAAGACTGTGAAGTCCTTCTTGGTCTGGCTTACATCCTCTGAGAAAAAACACGTCAGAGTAGAATTTCCAGCCATGCATGTTGTCTTCTTGCCTGCACATCATCCACATTTCACTGATTTATACATTTTACTGTAAAACATAGCAGGTTTAAAGAGCATACGTGCATGTCACATTACCGGACTTGGTGTGATACTAATTTTTAGTCGTAAATCTTTGTTATCTTTGTTACTACTGTTCAATTTAGATTGTTTTATACTATAATTTTATATTTCATATTTGTTCTTCTCTGGGCCTGTGAAGAACGGAGGATTGAATCTGAAAGGATGAAAGTAGTCTATGGAGGTTCAAAAATGATGCTGATCACAAGGATCAGATGAGGGCTGTGGATGCACATAAGCTTCATGACCTTTGGTGTCTTACTAGCGAGGGTGCAGACCTATGTGTTGTTAGCAAATTTGTTCTCCTATCAAATTGGTTAAACGATGTGTTTATCTATGTTGTGAGCATGAGAATGTGTGTGAACGTTGCTTATGGGTCAAGACACCACTTTTTTAACTTGCCAAACCAAGCACCGGCCAAGTTCAAGGCCGCGAAAACCACGTCACGATATTGAACACAAAGACCAAACGTGCAGGATTAAGCAAGAAAATGTTTGCAACATGTTTGCCTGTCCATCAGCGTGTCTGTACATCAAACTGTAGGTGTCGCCATGCTGGTGATGTGTCTGAGAAAAGAGATACCATAGAAAACGTAGCTCTGAAAGATCAGTAGATGTCAACTAGAGCCAATGCTTGTCGTAAGGCAACGACTGACGAAAAGTATATTTATCATCTGCATGGTGTCCCAGTCCTTTAATTCGAACAGCACAGCGATAAATTGTTGGAGTTGATGTATTGTCCACAACTTCATGTATATCGGGAGAAAAAACATACCTTAAAAAACTGCGTGAATCTGCTGCCAACAAAAAGGTGTTCATAAGACGAAAGCAGTGTTTTGTTGTAGTGACTAGAATCATGAGTTAAAAGGCGAAAGGCTGAGCGTTTGTTTTGCCGACTGGATACGCGTTCGCTTTCTTAACAGTTCCTTATTGCTAATATTTTAAGAAAACGTTTGGGGCAAGTAGATTGACTGGCTGGTGGTTTCGTCGTCGTCGTCGTCGTCGTCGTCGTCGTCACAACAACAACAACAACATTTCAAATGTACGAGGCATACTGTAATCTTCTTTGATAATTTTTGATCTTGAAGAATTTTATAAATAAACATCGGAAGATAAATTTGTGAAAGTAATTAAGAAAGTTTTACAGAGGCCTCACAAACAAAGGGAAAAGAAAAAATTACAGAGCCTAGCGAAAAACGAACTCTATCCTTCGGGTTGTTAAAACGGCGCTATAATAACAAATTACTATACATCCCAACTCTACAATCAGAGAACTGCCCCCGTCTTGTGGAATGTGCTGCCTCTCCCGTCTCATTCTACCCTGTCGAGCAGGAAACAAAGTGATCACCGCCATGTTAAACCACTGTTATTTTAACCGTGGCTAGAGCCCATCGGTTAACTCCCGAAGCAGTCCATGAATTCCTGACAAAGGTCGCTAACCAATAGCTTATCACGGGATCACGAGTGGTTTAGGTTTCACCACCAGCCCTGCATCCGGCTCCAGACAGACAAGTTGTGAACAATATCTCGACGCCTATACTTCGCTAAGCAGCTACTCTGGTTGATAAAGACGAACGGCATGATGGTATTTAACGCATTCCCCCCCCCCCCCCCCCCCCCCCCCCCCCCCCCC
>SMGT01013947.1:20043-53317 GCA_004794575.1 Lanistes nyassanus | reverse complement strand
TCAAGTGAAAATATGTTACCACAAACAGTACCTCACAACCACCATCAGTCAGAGGGAATTTCAGCCCGCGCGTCTCCTTGCACTTTCAGTCTCTCTCTCTCTGTCTGACAACTCACTCTTCTTTCTCACTTCCAAACACTACTCAGTCTCAGCTTCAGATACCAGCGTTCACATTCCTTGTCATACCCCCTCCCTCCTGCATGTGTAGTGAGCTGACATGCTCTGGGGATTTCCTAACCGCTGTACACTACGGGCATCCCAACACAAAATGATGCATTAACGTCGTATGCACTATTTTTACTTCCAACACACGCACTCAAAAATTACGCGCATACGCGCATACGCGTCCGTGACATGAACAGAACACTATTTCACGCATAAAATTTGATCTGGGATGCGAAATACCTCAAGAACTTATTATATAGCTACACAATAAATTCCATACTATAGAATTCAGTATCTATCATGTTTATCGTAGTTGTTAAAATCATGCCCTCTTTTCGATCCATCATTAGAAAGTTTCTCTGCTAAAATTACGTTCGGCTCTACACATTCAGTAGTGAGAGAACTAGTATAGGCATGGCGTCTCTGAAAATAAGTACTACATGTATAATTCAAAATTAAGATTTCAAAAACTCGCACTCACGTATCTGGCGGCCCTTTATTCCAGCGGAGGAGTTACAAACGTGAAGAATCCAGATAAGTTATCTGCAGATCTGACGAAACCTGCTTACAGAGAACACTGGCAATAAGCCTTTTCGTATGTTTCCGCGCATGCACGTTGCCTGCTTGCTAGGGGCAAACAGGGGACATCGCGCGGCCAGCCGTCTGCTTTCCGACTGAGGGAAGACGCACGATACCAACGTCTGCTGTTACTGACAGCGTTTGATAAAAAAATTAATGGCAAAAACGTAATAAACGTTTTTTTGTTGTTGTTGTTTTTTTTCGCAGTGAGCAAAGTATAAGAATATGGAGAAGACGAAAATCAAAGTTACAAACAATTTGAAGAGAGAATAGACGGTTTGAGAGTTTTGTGTTTACCGCATGCGCACTTCGCTGCAAGAAAATTTCGAGCAGGGCGGACAGCAAACACGAGGGTCTTGTACCCAGACCTTGTATACTTCGTTGCTGTCGCATTCAAATAAATTCTTCACCTTCGGTCGACTACGTAGCTGCATTAAATCTTGGTGTTGAAAATTGCATCTTCAGAACAGTAAAAAAAAATGTAAATATTTTTATTTATCTTGTAGATGAGTACATGAAAGTATGAAATTATAGGCATCGCTAACTTACCTCGTAAATGACAGTTCTAAAAACTTGTCTTTACAATGTTGTATTATGGTAAAAGCTGAGAATGGATGATTGAGGATGTTTGAGAACGAAAATGCATACATAGTAGTATATAATAAGCTTGCAGCTTATAGCTATAAAAAGACTGCTTGAAAGAAATGCAGTGTCTGGTCAGCCGAAAACAAAGTAATTCTACAAGTGCATCGTGCCGGTGTGTGAGAGATTAGTGTGTTAAGGGACTGCTTTGGTAGTCTGCAATAATTATTATGACATGCTACATCCTACAATATCCCGTAATAGTGTGGTATCAAAAGTGTTACTGCAAGATTCATCGGGGTTTTCCCAGAAATAAAAGGCGGCTTAAGCCCTTATTTTTAGAACAGCGCACTCTCTATTTCACACATGAAATTTGATGTGGGGTGCGAAATAAATTAAGAACTTACTATATAGCTGCAACATAAATTCCATACCATAGAATTCAGTATGTACAGCATCATTTTATCATAAGTGCTAAAAGCTTCCCCTCTTTTTACGTTTATTATTTTTCCAGAGTCTTCATAAAGTCACTGTTGTTTGTGTCACAAAGTTACTGAGGCAACGTAATTATAAAGCACCCAGTGTCTGTAATTTAAAAAATTGATACAGTTTGAAAATCACCCTTGCCACCAAAAGTGCAGGCGTTTTATACACGCGAGCTATTCACTTGATAGTTTAACATTAACATCACATTGCATTTGGTACATCAGGTCTCTCTTAGCAGAAGAGGTCCCTCCCAGGAGATTTTGTAGCCGATGTCACATCTGAAGATGTACACCCATCTTTGATCATCAGGTAACTCCCGCACGCTGATTGTCTGACACTAGCGTCAGACTTTTAGAGCGTAAAGTCAGGGATGAGTTGAAACATTTCTGCTTCCAGCTACACATATACATACGATACACATCGACATACATGTAGCATCACACACTTGCACCTCTCCCCGCAAAAGAGTGGGCAAACCTGCGCGTTATGGACTCCCGATCGTTGCCGGAATAGGATAACCCCGGGTGGCAACGACAAGGAAACCGAGACACCCTTAATACCAGGAAAAAGTCAACATTTCGGGGTATTATCCTTTTACCAGTACACAACACATAACAAAAACAGGTAAATATTGTAAAAGAACCTATAGAATATAGAACAAGGGAAGAAAAATGAAATTTAAAACAACGGAACTGGACCAAGCTAGAAAAGAACAAAGACGAAGACAATCTACATGTTTCGGGGCACTACCCCTTCATCATGACGACACAAAAACGACGAAAAAACTAAAAAGAAAAATACTTAGCTGCAGCTGATGCGGCGCGTGGGCTGCATGGCAGGAGAATGACCAAGGGACAGTAAGTAAGAGGGGAAGAGGGGAAGAAAAATGACTAATGAGAAAAACAAAAACGTCTTTTATACAGGCGCGAGGGAACAAGTAACAAGTGTACGTCCCGTCGCGTGACTCACTGCTAGATTCTAATCAGTTTCACACACAGCCAGCGATGCCTAAAGATTCCCCCCACCCCCCAAACAAAAAAAATTGTTTCCGGTCACCCGACTGACCCTAAGTTTTGCCGCCGACCCTAACAATTTTTCCCCCGATGGGAAAAACCCGCACGTGCGCCCATTAAGGTGTAGGAGGTGGACACCTTGACGCTGACCTGTAGACAAAGTTCAAGGCCATGCTGCCCATCTGTGACGAGTGCAAACAACAGGGGAAGGAACCAATTGTACAGCGAGCATTCGGCAAGAATCAGAAAACAGACCTACAGAAAATGTTGTGCGGTCCTCTCACGATTGCTGAGCTTGATAAAGCCCTTCGTAAAGCCCTCGATACACACGCTCCTGCCCGGCGCTGTCGAGTACACCCGCTAAAGGCAGCCCCCTGGTACCCGATCATCCATGACGAATTGCGTCAGGCTAAGCGCGCTCGCCGTCGTGCAGAAAGGCTCTGACTGAGATCACGCCTCACCATACACAGACAACTATATCTTGCAGCCAAACGCTCTGTTTCCAAGCTAGTTTTTGCAGCTAAGAAATCCTTCTTTCAAGCACAGTTTGTCAACTATTCCTCGAGCAAAAAGCTGTTTGAAATCTGTAACAAACTAACAGGCCGAAACAAGAAATCGCGACTACCCACGGACGTTCCTGTCACACAGCTACCCGAGGCTTTCTCTCAGTACTTCCTACGCAAAGTCGCGGATATTCGAGCTGAGCTGGACGAGATGGTGCTACACTGTGGACCTCCAGCCCTTGCTGACAACCTGCCATCTTGTTCATTTCACTCCCTCCAGCCCATATCTCAGTCAGACCTCAAGGCTGTGATATTAAAATCTAAACCTACTACCTGCCTTCTGGACCCCATACCAACCCACCTTCTTGACTGCCTGGATGTTCTGCTCCCAACTCTCACTCAGACAGTAAACGACAGTCTGTCATCAGGAGTCTTTCCATCGCTATTCAAGGCTGCAATAGTCAAGCCTCTCCTCAAGAAACCCACCCTTGACGCAAACAGCCTCAAGAACTACCGCCCAGTTTCCAACCTACCCTTCCTCTCAAAAGTGGTTGAAAGGGTCGTCCTAATTCAACTTCTCGCCTACCTCAACTCAAATGACCTTATCTCTCACTCCCAGTCAGCATATCGGGCATTCCACAGCACGGAAACAGCTCTGACTAGAGTTGTCAACGACATTTTGTCTGCTCTAGATGGAGGCGATGTGTCTTTTCTGACCTTCCTTGAACTTTCCGCAGCGTTTGATACGATCGACCATACCATCCTCCTCAATCGTCTCCATGATGTATACGGCATCTGTGGGTCGGCGCTGGCGTGGTTCCAGTCCTACCTCTCTGTCTGTACTTGTCGCTGACCAATTGTCACCCCCATCAGCATTGTCTCTTGGATTCCCTCAGGGATCTGTCCTGGGGCCTATCCTTTTCATCCTATACATCAAACCACTATCATCACTCATTCATACTCACATGGTCTCCACCCAGTCCTATGCAGACGACACCCAATTATACAGTTCTTGTCCTTCAGCTGATGTACATGCCAGCATCATGACCATGCAAACTTGCATATCCAGTGTCAAAGCATGGATGGTCCACAACAGACTAAAGTTGAACGACGAAAAAACAGAGGCTCTTCTCTTCAGTAAAAGAAATGCTGGAGTGACTGAATATCCCACAGCAGTTCGGATTGGTGATGTCTACAGAAGTTACAGAAACTTCAAAACTCGGCCGCTGGCCTTGTCCTGAAAGCGCGCAAAACAGACCATGCCACACCTCTCCTCCGCACCCTGCTCGCATCGATTACAAGTTGTCTACTCCCTGTTTCAATTTCTTCACCGGTGCATGCCCCAGCTACTTTTCAGAACTTCTTACAATCTACACTCCAGTGAGACAGCTCCGCTCCTCTTCCGACGATCGCATTCTCTCAGTACCCCGCATCAGGACAAAAACATATGGACAGCGCATGTTCACCTTCTCGGCATCCACCCAGTGGAACTCACTTCCCCACAACATTCGCCACTCCCCATCACTACTGACTTTTAAACGAAACTTGAAAACTTTTCTTTTCCGCAAGTATCTTGACTGACGTCGTGACTGCCTGTCTGCATTAATCTACAACTTCCTCTGTTCATCCTCTCTTATGATACTTTTCTACCCACCTGTGACTGAAGGACGATCTATATCCCAACCTGTGTTTCGTTCATCTCTCCATCTGTGTGTTTGTTGCGTTCATCTCTCCCTCTGTGTGTGTGTGTGTGTTTCGTTATTTTCACTGTGTGCCTCGTCCGCGCGAAGTGTGCATGTAATGTGTTCTCGCGCGTTACAAATTCCACATTTATTATTATTATTATTAAGAAGAAAAACTGACCAGCAAACAAATCGTCGTGTCGTCGTCGTTGTTGTTGTTGTTCTCGTGACCACTAGTACCACATCGCCGGCATCACCAAGAATCTGGGGCTCGACTCCATCACCTCCATAACCTCTCCAGCCCATGCCCGTTCCACCATCATACCACCAACCCCATCCACATAAAGCCTTGTATTAACGAAGAAAACACATGTACCATTTACATCCGATGGAGTAACTTTAGGAGCTCTCTCCTCCACAAACACAACAAACGTGACGTTTCTCATCTTTTCATCGGCTCCTTGATAACGCCAACTCCACTGGTAGGTGATGTTGCCGGACTGGTTGAAGCTTTGGACAAGGTTGACAGGCCCAGCGTCTGACACACAGTGACAGGCGGAGCTACTCTGAGTGGACACTCTACACACAGTTTTGTTTTGCCTCAGTCTACATTGAAGAGAAAAGTGACCATTTACTGTCTTCATTATTGTTATTATTAATGGAGGCATAGTTGTCGAGCAAGCCTTGCAGTCTACTTCAAATGTGATCGTTGTCTTGTCACTAGATGACACATTGTGGAGGTTGTCTTGGTGATCGTGAATTGTTAGATCAACGCCAGCAACACAAATAGGAATAACTTACCTAGACTAGAAGAAAGGGCTATCAGATTTACTGTAATCCAGCCCAACAACATTCACTCGCTGATGAGTTTTGCAAGCTGGTTTCGACTTTATTAGTGGACGTCATACAGTATTACCAGTATCAAGTAATCTCAAAAAATTGAGAAATATAGTAAAGCAAGAAAAATGCTCAAAATGTCTTAAAATTACTTCTTGAATTACTTCGGTCGTCACCAAATGCAATCCCTGCCACAGAGAATAAAATCACTATGAAAGAACACGAATATTTTGCTCGTTCCATCTGGGGATCGAGAGCTACGACATATGTCGTGTGAGCCAATTCTTTGAATGCCTACTTGGGGGTGGACGTGAAATTGCTGAGACGTGAAAGTAGAGGAGATGTGGCTGCGATAAGAAAATAAGCTGGCTGTCATCTGTTATCGAGCACTTTAGTGTCCTTACAGAAAAACATGGCGTGTGTTCCGGATTAATATTCCACGTCATCAGGAAACCGAAAGGCAGATAGTGAACTCAAAGAAACAAAACATTGTTGAGTACTCACGGATACCATAAATTCGCAGTTTTGTTACTCGTTATTTTTCACGACTTACTGAAGGTATATCGGAATTATTAAAATGACGACGAACATCGAGAGCGAATAAATTCCGCACAAGCATGTTGTGTGTGTGAGAGAGAGAGAGAGAGAGAGAGAGAAACAAAGAGATAGATAACATGAGAAAAAGAGAGAAGTTATGTATAGCTGGGCTGCTTTTAACTATAACGTTTGCACGGCGTTAAAGTAGAAATGGCGTGGAAACTTCTAACCGGGGACTCTGTATTCCCACAAGCTCATTTACCTTGCTAGCAGTGGTGTGGTTGTGGCAGGGGGAGGGTGTGAATTCTTAGAACTCAGTTTTGAATTGGAAACCTATACATGAAGCGTCCTGACGTGTTTCTTCTCCTAATCATCATCATTATCGTCATCATCGTGACACTAGTACCACGTCACCGGCACAACCAAAAATCTGCTCGTCTCCACAACGTCTTGTTTCCTCTATCCCACGACTTTCCACCACCATGCCCCCATCCACCTACTACATTTGAATACCACGCTAACGCACCTTCACATCCGAGAGAGCTATTACAATGGCTGTCGGACTTTATGCCAAAGTCAGCAATGCCTACTCGCTGATGGGTCATGAATGCTGATTTTGACTTATTAGTCTATATCATAAGATACACTGCGGCACTTCCTCCTCTCATGTAGTAAACCTAAAGTCTTCCTGCGCAGGATTTCAGCGTAAAGTCTAGTGAGCGTCCTTAAAAAAAGGTTCGTTTGCATTCTGGCATTAAATAGAGGAAATTGTTTTCACATCGTCAGGAAACTGAAAGTACGACTTTACTGGAACACAAAAGAATCAAAGAAATAAGCGTTTTTAATACGCGTTGACAGCCAACAAACTTTAAATTTCAGTTTTAAAAATTGTAGAATTAGTTCGTTCGTTTTTTATGTCATGTAAACGTTTGTTTTATCCTATGTGCATTTACAAATTTTAATTACCTTTTTCCCAACCACTTTTCATATTGGTTTCCTACATCTTTTGCCTTAACTTTTCGACTGTGCTGCCACATTGAAACTATATAGTTTTATTTAGCATACTTTCTATTCATCCGTCCTGCCGTTCGTCCGTCCGTCCGTCTGTCCGTCCGCCCACATACATCCAGTATGCATCTACTGAATAGAGTCCTATCATTCACCTTATGACCTACTCGGTAGGTCTTGTAGCGCGCTACCATGCAGCGTGGCACACTTCAGTACCCAGTGAGTAAGGATAATTCTGACAACATGCACATAAAAAAATGGCCAGTCCCTCGCGCCGCGCATGCATTGCTCCACTTATTAATGGGTTAGAAATCGAACTCCATAATCCTAAGCCTAACCCCACCCTTACCCCTTTCTCAACCACCACTCCGAAGAAAGTTTTTTAATTAATGTGTGGAATACATTCGTTAAATTAAGATAAGGGGACATTAACGACACACTATCGAGCGGTCAAAACTTTACTTGTGACTAACAATTAAATATCCACTAATGTTAACAGTGATCCGGTGAGGTCTTGACTGTATATATTTATTATTATTATTTTATTGTGTGAACACCCATAAATAAGACGTGATGCAACTCGTTCAAATGTGGGTCTCTCTCTCTCTCTCTATTAAACGCTTGTGTCAGAGGACACTAGCAGGTACCACAGTACTGGTAGGGTAGCGCATAATAAGTGCATATGAAACGGTATTGGTGCGACACCCAGGATTACTAAACCACAGACTTTCATCACTGAAGCGTTAGTGCCAGAAACTGTTGTGCAGTCGATGAACTTTCTAATGATTTGACACATTTCTACTTTGCCCAGCTCCATATCAAGAGATTTGTAGAACTAGAGCGACCTGTTTATTCCCAGATCTGTCGCTAATGCACCACGAGTTTTTAATACACAGCAACGTAACATAAGCATCAATATAAAAGACTACTTCTTTGTTATCATGAAGATTAGTTAGTAAATATCCAGTAAAGTGCAAAAGATTTCCAAACTTGATTGAGGATGGGATGTTCAGAGTTTTACGCCGTGTTACTTAAATATGGAATAACACCTAATTGGTCCCCTAACAGCCGCTAAAGGTCTTTGTTAACTGGGCGACTGTGTGGCCTACTTTGCCGAAAACATTCATGAATATGGTTGAATGACAAAGTTCGACAAAGTGGGGTGAAAACTCGTTCTGTTAAGAGCGGCTTTCAACTGTGTGGGTTGCGCGGAGCGTAACACAGTGCTGTTTACGATTACAATATGAATTTTTCTCTTTGAATAACTTGATTAATGAACATGTGAAAAAGCGATGGGGTGGGCAAATGGGTGAGAACATGTATGTATAATATTCTATATATATTTATATATAATCTCATTCAGATTAAGCCGCATAGCACATCGTTATAGTAATGCATATTACACCCGATGCCATGTCCACGCATTCTCAGCCACCGACAGTAAGACCTACGAAAGACGTGTGCAAATATCTGAGTAACACTGACTGGCTTCTGGCAGAGAGACAGTTTACCATTTCTCGGAACCCCTTCCCCACTACTGAGTAGAAAATCAGTACTGCAGTTATCTAGGTCATAGCCAAATAATTAAAGTTAGAGACTCTTGTTAGAAGTAGCAGCTTTTTACGCCGAAAGCTTATATTTCTGTGTACTGTATGTATGGTGTTATATATATATATATATTAATTACTGTGATACAACACTGAGTGACATATGGGCGTTACGACTGTGCAGCGAAATAACGATGAGTCGCCAGTTCCCTGTACTTAAATCGATGGATTTTTTTTTTCATTATTGAAAAGTGTGTTAACGAAAACAAACCATGCCCTTGCAATCGACGCTGGGGAAAATGAAATGCAAGTATACAGCATTTCTGCTAAATCTGTGCTTATTTTACATCTGGGCTGCAGGAGATGATTTGGGAAAGTTAGCTAGTTCCGCTGTGAAAATGTTATAAATTTATGTTACAACTATAAACACTTAAACAGTGACTTCCTTCTTCATTTCTGGAAGTCTATCTTCTGTCCTCAGCATGAAGTGGAATTTTCGGTTTCATGACGATGTAGTACACTTCCTTGATCGTAGCGTCTGGGGGATTTGCTTTGTCGTACGATCAGATCGGCTGGTTGTATGTAGGCCTACATGATAAAGGCCTTGATTGACTCTTTCTCTCTGCCTGTCTCTCACGAACCAGTGAAAAGATCTAGCAAAGATTTTTTTTACAAAACATACAACCGCCTTCTCTATCACATGTTTATTAATTAGCTTATTTTGATTTTAAGAGGAAATTTCATATCTCTATGTGGCTGCGTACGTTTGACCAATTAGACACAACCTTTGACCTTTGACTGTTATGCCTATAGGGTGTCAAGAAGGCAAGGATTTCCGGCAACAGGATGCACACTTAACAGATCGGCACGTGTTCCTGTTACAGCCAGTCATCGTCCATCGGCTCCAGCCACCGCATCATGCACCGATTCGTTTCTTGGTGTTTTTCTTTTGGAGTTTTATCGTTTGCAATCTGGGCTCCACTTGTCGCTAGCCAAAGCAATAATTGTAAGAGATCACTGAGTTAACTTATGTTTTATATGTCCTGTTCTATGTTCCTTTCTTTTAATAACTTACAGTTCAATTTTGTGTTATCATTTTCTCCTCCTTAACATACAGCGTTTGTGTTTCGAAAATGTACTAAAAAGTAGCGATAACTCGATGATGATGATGATGATGATGATTGATGATGATGGATGGATGATGATGGATGGATGATGATGGATGGATGGATGGATGATGGATGATGGATGATGGATGATGATGATGATGATGATGATGATGATGATGATGATGATGATGATGATGATGATGATGATGATGATGATGATGATGATGATGATGATGGAGTAAAAGATGAGATCAAACGACCAGGAATGGCTCACGATTGATTTGCTGGCAAGTGAAGAAAATTAGTCTGTGGGTTTTTTCTGTCGCAGGCGCCGATCTGATATTTCTCGATCGCGAAATCGATCTCTTCCACGCGACATCTAACCACAACACAACGATCACGTTTGCAGTGAGCTGGACTTCTTGTTCGTCAGACACACCTCATCTGATGCTAACAGTAGCGAAGAAAGAAGACAATCTCCTGTCCACCGAATGCAAGCTGATACTCAGGCAGACTTCCTGCAGAGCGTCCTCGGCAACCAGCGCGTGTTCCTGTGTGTCTGAGGCTGGGCCAGTCACCTTCTTCAAAAACTTCAGCCGCCCAGGCAACGTCACCTACGAGTGGAGCTGGCAATATCAAGGGTCTTATGAAAAAAAGACAGCCATCACATTTATGGTCTCAGGTGAGTAGCGTTCACTAGCCGTAGCTCTCTTGCATGAAGCGATGTGATGGGTGGCGGGGTGGTGGTGGTGGTGGTAGTGGTGGTGATGTGGTGTGGCGGTGGCAGCGGTGGTGGTGTGGTAGTGGTGGTGGTGGTGGTAGTGGTAGAGGTAGTCGTGGTGGTGTGGAAGTGGCAGCGATGGTGGTGGTGGTAGTGGTGGTGTGGTGTGGTGTGGCAGTGGCAGCGGTGGTGGTAGTGGCGGTGGTGTGGTGGTTGTAGAGGTAGTGGTGGTGGTGTGGTGTGGCAGTGGCAGCGGTGGTGGTGGTGGTGGTGGTGGAGGTAGTGGTGGTGGTGACGACGATGCTGTGACGCAGGGAGTTGCTGGCTGTGGTTGTGATGATTGATTGATTGATTGATTGATTGATTGATTGATTGATTGATCGATCGATCGATCGGATGATGATGATGGATGGATGGATGGATGGATGGATGGATGGATGATGATGATGATGATGATGATGATGATGATGATGATGATGATGATGATGATGATGATGATGATGAAATTTCTCTCCACGAGCTCACTTGCTTGTATTTCTGCAGGTAAGTTTCTCTTTTACCGCCAAACAGCCGAAGAATCGAATACTAACGTGAAAAAACATACAAATATTCAACCGACAAAACGTGCAGTTTCAGCCACAGTTTCCCCAACAACGACACCAGTCGGTTGCGAAGAATTGTCGAAGTCGAAAATGCTTGTTTTCGTACTTCGATTGCACTTGAGCATTAGTGTGTTCGTCCGGCCGTGATTTCCAAACATCCAAAATTCTCTGAAAGGAATATATTTGTACGTTAAACTGACAGAGGAAAACAAAAGTTTATCCATGGCAAGGAGTCGTCAAAAAAGTCACGCAGGTTTGTCTGTTTACTTTTTCTTATTAAAGCTGAAATATGCCTGAAAAAACATTTCGGAGTAAAAAAAACGTGTAAACTGCAAACGCTGTGGTTAGTGAAAGTAACCACTCCATCTTGACAAGCAGGGTATATGTATCAATATAAATGAAGGGGAGAATGCAGTGTACTGCCAGCAACATGCGGTCGTTTGTATTGTAAACATATTAATTAACAGTGGTACAGAGTAGAATAACACTGACTGATTTGAGTGAGTTTTTTAACCCTCAAGCTGTTATCCAAAGTTATCGAGAATTTATTGATCCACTGTGTAGTATAGAAGCACACAGATGAGATCTTTTAGAACCTGCTGCAACCAGAACTGAACTGCAAGGATTACCTAGTGAGGTTCGGGTCTATGCGTGTGTTTTTTCCCTGAGATATCCTCTTTTTTAACAAAAAGCACACGTGTGGCCGACAATACTTTTCAGGGAAAGAAACCCCTCTTTAGATGACATTTCATACAAGTCTTAGGCCTACACGTTTTCCACAGGATTCCCTGACACACTGACACGCCCTGGTCAGGGCTCATGACACTAGTGTGTGGCACTACAAACATGCTACACAAGTACGAAAACTTCAACCGGCCCTTTGTCGCTGCTCCATCTTTACAAAGCTCATGTTTTCCAGATACATCCTCACTTGACACGAATACACAGTAATGACCCAAAGAATATCACACACGTGTATAAATGTACGTGACTACTGAAATTTATAATGCATGCTGTCAGTCTGTCTGTACGTACGTGCACCATGAGCGCTACTTATTTTTGTTCTTTCAAGTTTAGCACTACGTTTGTTATAAAGCAATGCCTAACCTGCGCTAGATTTTCCGAAATTGCGTGCACCATACGTACAGCCTGACCAACTAAAATACGTGAGACCCACATGAGAAATGCGTGAACGCCTTTTTAAATGGGTCAGATACGCAAAAAAATGCGCTAGCGCGATCCCTGTGTACGATATGATTCAGGTTACAGAGAATAATATAGTCTATATCCATCTTTTGGGACTGATGAATAATGTAAATTAGCTAAAGAATGTGCTTACTTGCTTGGTTGTGACTGGTTGCTTGCTTTAGTCTGCGTGTGTGTTGGGGCGGAGGGGAGAATTGGAAACTTTCCTGCATTATACAGACTTAGGCCCTTCATATAGGCCTAGTCTCACAAAACTCTACAATTGGAAATTTCCGTTTTTCTAGCTTGTAGAAGGACGTACAGTTGGTAGACGTCACCGACTTTTGCTGACGAGTATACTTGACCAGAAATACAGAAACAGTAAGGTTTGCTATATTTTTACCTATGATTCACATTTAATGTAGTCAATACTGCATCCTCGCAAATCTGTTTGTGTGTGCGTTTGTATATTCCGTAGAATTTGTAAATCGAATGATTGGCAACACCTTTTACCCGGACATAGGTTGAGGTAACCCGATATATACGTTCTTATCTGTACACGCAGTATGTATGTACACACATATGAAGGCGTCAGTCTGTCGTGGTTATTGCTGGTTCCAAATGGTACAGTTTAAAGTAATAAGAAGATAAAGTGTCGCTGGATAATATGTGTCACTGAACAAAGGTAAATAACGGGAGACCCCTATCTTGTTCTCTTTGATCATCCGCATTATTATTTCACTGAATTCGCATTGGCCTCACCATGTATTTTCTTTACCGCTAAGGTTCTACTTGAGCATCCAGTAAATTTCACTATGGCCCACATAAGATGATCTCGATCCATCTGAATTTGGTTATATACAGAATCTCATTTTTCGGGGTTTCCCCATCTTACGCAAGGGGAAATGACTAGATCATCGTGGACTAGACCATCACAGGCGTAAGCCTTTTTGAAAGGAAATCCTCATCAAAGAAAATAATGAATAATAACAGTGTTTTCTTAGAGTCGAGACATTATGAATAATTGTGTAACTTGTGTATTCTGAAATTGCTGTTTTTTCATGTGAACCCAATTAAAATGCATTAAAATGTGAGCGTTCGTATTGTTTTGATATGAGGCAAGCCAAGATGGCGGTGATCTGTTCGTTTTGACTTGTACATCCTGTTGGAGCAAGTAAGTTAAGCACTAGTGTTTAAAACTGTAACGGTTTCTTGAGCTAATTAATTCAGCAGACTTCTTGCAAGCACAGATTTCTTTTTCAAAGGGTGTAGATATCCTACAGGGTTTCCGATTTACGCACAAATGTGCTTTTGTACATATGACAATGATAAAATCACTCGCAAAGTGCGTATCGTCCACACAAGTTCCCTCCCATCCTCGCACCCTCTGGGGCGTCACTCGACATTTTCGACAGACTTGATTCTCTGAACCTTGTACTGCACAGCAACTGAAGTTAAACCAGCTTATGTTGTTTCCGTTGTGTGCGTCCTGGCACCATAAGAAAGTGTAGTCATTTACTTAAATAATTAATAATTAACACTTGACCACACACACACACACACACACCACTCCCTATTTTTAAATTGTAGACTTGGGGGTCCAATTGTCACCCTCAAATTTTAGAGCCGTGGGGAACCCTGAACCTAGGCTTTGCTAGGTTCCTTGGATTCGTCAGTTTTAAGGATTGATTGGTTTCCAAACGTATGAACAGCAGTTTTTAAAATATATTTTGTTTCAGTATCTATTTATATATTATGGGACAGGGGCTCTGATCCTGATGTGCCTTATAAGGAAGTGTTTCTGACTGGTTAGCTAAAAATAAATGTAAGGGTTGCCGACGTTAATACCAATGTAATGTTGTCTGAAACTGTGCCTTACCAAGAAACAGATTAACAGGTGTAACAGTCGCAACGAATGTTCTGTCTCTCGAGCTTGTAGAAGGTAATCTTTGACAAATGATCAAATTTGATAAGATACATTTTATGATGACTTATTGTCTTTCCCTGGATACCATAAATTCAAAAAGAAATATCTTGGGTTCTCCCTTTTATTTTTGCTTTTGTTTACTTTTTTTTTTACTTTAACTGTAGTTTTAAAAATTTCAGGATTCTATCAACATGCAGTGTTATTACAAATGTTTCGCAGCTTGAGCAAGAACTTAAATTCTTGCCTTAAAAATCTGACGAGAATATTTTTGTCTAGAAATTAACGACATAAGCTTGATGAACGTCCCCTGTTACAGAGTTCTTAAATTTTCATCTTGACTTCCAGACTTCCAGGTCTCGTTCAGTAACTTAAACCCGACGTTGAAGCTACTGCTGGTCTGAGTTGCTCAAAGTCTGCGCGTGGACCTGAATATATTTTGAGATGATCTCACCCATTCTTTGTCTTCTTGTCTTCATCTACCTACAATGGGCGGAGGGTGAGAAAGACTACAATAAGGTTAACAGTGCAAGTACTTTCGGAATGTATTAATCATGGGATACACGAATCTCTGTAAATTCCTATGAAGTATAAAAATGTGGACTTTTTCTGTTTCAAATTTCGTTATGTCTTCCACGTCGATAAGCCTGCTATGTGTTGGAAATACCACAGGCACAGCAACATGCATAGTTGCATCTGAAAAAGACAGCGCCATGCTGAACTGTTTCTTCTCGGAAGACATTAGCCTGTCGAAGAAGGACTTCGGAGTGTATCGCTACAACGACAATGAAAGACAAGGTATTTTATGCATTTTGTATAATCATTCTCCTCTCTGTCCCTTCTCACACACGCACACTCGCACTCTCACACAAGCGCACGCGCACAAAAACATACGCACACGTAATCTTTTAATTCTCTTGAATAGAGATGGTTGTCTTCCAAAATGAAAATACTCAATTCCCTTGACATTCTAAATCTTGTTGCTAAAGCTGTGGTGAACTGTTCCTGGTCGTCTGATCATGCAACGTGCGTCACCAAAGACGGCGAGGAATTTAACCAGACAATAACCGACAAGTTCCAGCTAAACATAACCAGCGTGACAAGAGATCAAGCTGGAAAGTATGCATGTGAGGTCAAAGGGTCAAAGCCAACAGATCACGACTTCTGTGAACTTTCGGCAAGTAAGTGGCAGTTGTGTTTCTAAATAAATGTATGAATACATGACAACAGAAGGACATATAGTCGCGAATTTCACTGTAATTTCACAAATTTCGCGAATTTCACATGCAGTTAAATGTAGTTCCCCACATAAGTGTTCCTTTCAGTGTATATAACTGAGGGGGAGAGAGAGAATGGACAAGTACAAAGAGAAACTATCATTCTTTTAGCTTTACTTTAATGGCGGTTGTCCTTGAAGAAGGATTTAGACAGAAGGTTTAGACAGTATTTTTGTGTATGTGCTGCGTGTCTATATTTGGTAGAATATTGTAAAAAAAATATAACGCCTTATCCTTGTCAGGGAAATCGACCTGCCAAGTTCAGCCAGTGCCTTTGCTGTCCGAGAGCAATTTGATTTGCTATTTTCCGGAGGACATCAGCCAGTCTAAGAAAGACTTCTCTGTGTATCACCACGATGAGAAGGGACAAGCAGGTTAGAGGTCACCAGGCGCTAATTTTGATATGTCTAGACAGTTATCTGAAAAGAGTGATTAAGCATAATTCCCTGTGCAGTCTGGCATTTGCAGGGTCTCGGTGTACTCAGGAAATGCTGGGATCTGGTAACAACAAAGTTCACGATCTACTTGTTATAAATATTCATGATGATGATTAGGAGGACGAGAAAGAAGTGGAAGAGATTTTTTGAAATCTGCTGCTGCTCGTTTACTTTATGACATAGTTGCTTTCTAACATTATTAATTGTAGGAAATCAAAAAACCATTTCATGGGCTTCAGCTTGATAAAAAGCACAGTTTGATGACAATAAATATGAAGTTTCTTTCCTTGTGGCAGTTGCTGTGGTTAAGTGCCGCTGGTTGTCTGAAGACTTGAAGTGCAAGAAGGAAATGGGTTACGAGTGCGACAGAACTGTCTCCAACATCACGACAGTTCGAATACTGCGAGTGTCGGAACAAGAAACGGGAAAGTACAGCTGCTTCATTGCAGGGTCTACTTTAGAAGAACGCAACTTTTGTGAGCTGACTTTGTCGACAGGTAGGCGAAAGCATGAGGTAATTCGAACTCGAGCACGTTTTTCCCAGAACAAAACTCAGTCTAGTAATGGCTGGCCTCTTTGCAGAAGACGAACAGCACATTTAATTAGTGTTTGACTATACACAGCACAATGATTTCCGTCCCGCTTTCCTGTGTAATGTGCCACCTCACAAATGAACTACGGCATTTGTCCAAGTTGCTGTCCTGTGAAAGCGCAACCAAAACAAGACAGCTAGCCGGGTATTTATGTCAATACTTTAGCCTCCTAAGACTCAAAATACAAGACTGTGTTGAGGGGGTGTGAATGGGTGAGAGGTGGGTGGCAGATGTCTGGATCTGCTGCCGACCCCTCATTATGCAGATTTTTGTGAAGGTCAAAACGCCCCATAGCTATGTCTATAATCTCTTTCTCTTAGGTTGATGGGTTTTTTTTATCTCGTGTGACCTTACCTCCACTTGCCTTTGTGTTGCCCATGTTTGCCCGGTCTGTCTGCCACTCTGCCCATCTTGCGAAAAAGTTGTTTTATAAGTTTTCCCTGTTTATAATTATTCTTCCCCCCCCCCCACCGAATGCGCGTTATCGCGCATGATAAGCCATACATCAATAAACATCGAAAACAATGCATGTCTGGAGACCTGTTTACCTGTCCGCCATGTTTGCCTGTTTGTCTTACAAGTTCTGTCCTCTTCTGACTTGTATCCTTTCATCGTTCATATGTCAGGTCAGCTCAGATTGCTCAACCGACCGCCTGTCTAGGGCAACCGTGTCCAACAATTCGTTGGTTCATTTTGATCATAAGAGCAAATCTCCTGTTACGCGCAGACTTGCTAAAATTCGACCTTTGAGACAAAACGTTTGTGAACAGTTATGTGAAATAGAGACTCTGGTTCTTGACAGCAGATTTAGTCCACTACGCTTAGACAAATTGCTTGAGAACCCCACTAGTCGTATTTGTTTAACCGTTTTCTTTTCTTTTGTCCAGAATGGAAAGGAAAGTCGCCACAGACTTCCATGACAGGGACGGTTGTGATGGCTGTGAACCTCGGGGTTGTTGCCTTAGTAGCTATAAGCATCGTGATCGTGTTCGTGTTCTTTAAATGGTACAGTCTTCCATCTGTTCTCTTATACCTCCAAAATAATGAGAAAATGAGATATTTTAACGTTTAAAGCTCTACAGTAGACAGATTGAGGCAGCAGTGATAGCTGTTACTGTAAGCGTCATTATTTCTATCATGCTGCACATAAACTGTGACAGTTGAAAATATTTGCCAAGAAAATGTTTACAACTCTCCTTCGTTATCTCGCATGATTTTACGAAGAAAAGCTCTCAGCTCGTAAGCTAGTTTCGTAACCCCCCATCCCCAACCTTCCTCCAGTGCTGTTCTCTATTTCACACTCACTCTCTCGCTCGCTTGCTCGCATTCATTCATATAATCCCATGATCTTGTTTATTTTAAGTGTTCACTACAGGCGTCGAGCCATAAACAGGAACAGTAATTTAAAAGTACCAGTTCAAGATAGCAAAGAAACAGCAGTCAACATGGATGAACACCCAGACAAGGACGACGATGAACACACACCACACTTAGGGGATCACGTACAAAGTCAAGGAAAGACACCGAAAATGGATAACAGTGAGATAAAGAGAGGCGCCCTGACAATCGTTCTTAAACGTGAATAGTAAGTCATTCTAGTTTTAAGAGACCAAAAACAAACCCCAGTTAGTATATCTAGGTGAATGCACACGTTTTACTGCTGTACGTATAGTCACAGCCAGAGACAAAACACGAAGCATCCAGCAGCACAGAAACCCCATAATTGATGGCTTTTTTTAAAAAAACGCCACCCCCTTACTTTTACCTTTAGCCTGTCTCCATTGTCTCCCCCCTCTGGTCTGTCTTATTTTTCTCCCCACCTCCTCCCTCCCCTCGACTTCTTTTTTCTCTCTTCTACATCTCCCCGAACCTTTATCTACTTCTCGCTTTCCCTTCTTTATCTAGCTCCCTCTTATTTAAGCAAAGGGAAATAATTACTCTAAAAGCTTTTCTTAAGCAGACTGTCAGAGTTCTAGTTCTCTCGCTGAACTTGACTGTGTACACGTACCCAGGGGAGACAAACTAAAACACCGATTGGTCCAGTAAAGACAGATCATGAAATTACTCATGAGTTTACCCCTTTTTCCGAGAAGATCGCTCTCTATCTCGCAATAACGACAATGCATGCACCACACGCACGAATCCAAAGAAAACTATACTGAATCATCTACGTGAAAGTTATCGATCTCGTTTGGGTAGGTTGTAGAAATAATATTCAGTCTTTCATGTGTTAGTTCGTTCGCCTGTCCGTTTGTTCGTTAATTCATTCTCAAACATGAAGGTTTGTTTTTGTTCCAGTTTATCTCTGGGTAGTTTTTTGGTCGTGACGCCAAGCAAACGGAAAACGAAGCTGAAGGCCCCTGTACAAGTAGAAGACGGGCAGACGACGCTGGAGTTGCTTGAGAGCAGTGAACAATGGGAGTTGGCGCAGACATGCTCTTCAACAAACAGTACAGAGTGTGACACGCACACGAAAGGCGAACAAGAAAAGAACAGTGGAGATTATGTTACAGTTTGGTGACGCTAGTGAGACAGTGGATGTACGAAATATCTCCACCTTCACCTAGTGAGTGTGAACTGATTTGGAAATTTTAGTTTTAAAAATATTTTTTGTCTTTTGTGGACGATCAGCTGTAACCACATTTGAAGACTTTAGACACAAATCCCAGAACGGAGTCAAACAAGGCTGTGTACTGGCCCCCACGCTGTTCAGCATAATGTGCTGTGTACTGGCCCCCATGATGTTCTCGGCCATGCTATCAGGCGCTTTCTGTGAGGATGAAGAAACGAGCATAAGATCACATACATTACTGATGGCAGGCGCTTCAACCTACGGAGACTACAGGCCAAAACCTAGTTGGAGGAGGACCCTGTGCGCGACTTTCTGTTCCCCGACGACTGCGCACTCAAGGCTACAGCAACGACCCCGATGCAACAGAGCACGAACTGCTTTTCCAGTGCTTTCCAGGAGCTTTGGCCTTACAATCAGCACTAAAAAGTCCGACGTCTTTCATCAGCCCGCACCGCAGAAGCTGTATGTTCAGCCAAGGATTACTGTCAAAGGAGAAACACTGAAGGCTGTTCACAAGTTTTAATAAACCTCGGGATCACGCTTCACGCATCTGTAAACATTGATGACGAGGTAGGCATACGTATCGCCAAGGCAAGTTATGCATTCGAATTTCTGCGAGAGTTAGTATGGGAGAGGAAAGCCACACTCGACAAAGCTGAAGGTGTACAAGGCAGTCGTGCTGCCCGCAATAGTGTATGGCTGTGAGACATGAACTGTGTACGAAAGCCATGCCAGAAAGTTAAGTCGCTTCCATATAAATTGTCTAAGGAAACTGTTGAAAATTGCCTGGTATACCAAAGTTCCAGACACAGATGTCCTCTCTCGAGCTGGTCTGTCATGTATTTATACCCTGCTGAGGAGACCTCAAGTCAGGTGGGCAGGCCACCTTGTGCGTATGCAAGACACACGCGTTCCCAAGAGACTGTCCTATGGTGAAATGGCTGAAGCCAAACGGACACTGGGTGGGCATAGGAAACCCTTCAAGGACACATTGAAACCCTCTCTGAATAGCTTTGACATTGACCCGGACTCCAGGGAAACCCGAGCGCAAGACCACCCTGCCTGGCGAAGGACCACAGAGGCACTGCAGAAGCGTGAACACCATTTAAACAGCTGTTTGAGCGAAAACAAAATGGTCGTCTGCTAGGCCATCAAACAGTAGGCTAATGTACCCAGTATGAAGCAAAAGAAAATATACAAACAAAATATCACTCAACAGGAAGTACTTGAAACGCCCAACATAACCGTATGCAGATGCATGCGACCAAGGGAGCTTACCGTACCCAAACACGTAGCAAAGAGAGGGTCGCAAGAAAGGAACTTGGCAGATCCTTCCATCCCTTTCTTTCGACCCTCTCTTTGCTAAGTGTTTGGGTACGGTAAGCTCCCTTGGTCGCATGCGTCTGCATACAGTTATGTTGAGCGTTTCAAGTACTTCCTGTTGGAGTGATAATTTGATAATTTAACGCTCGGTCCTGACTTGTTCTTTATTAAATACAAACAAAACAAAAAAATCCCAAAAAGTTCACAAGAAAATGTTATTAGTCTTTTATAGGGTTCTATATTTCAAAGAAAATTTTATAGTTCGTCTTCTTATGGCTTCTTATAAATAAAATTAACAACATCTACCGATACAATCCTTATCCAAGTGGATAAAGCGTTGCTTTCAAGACAGAGTAAGTGGCTGGAATCCCGTGGTCGACGTGTTCACATCTTTACAATTTGGTTGGGGTGGGGGTTAGGGGAAGGTTAGGAAGGAGTATGGGATGAGGTTTGATCGTAAAGAAGACGAACATTTTCCTTTCGCTCATATAGCTCTTCGGTTGGTGGAAAAGCGAAGTCACGTGTGCTAAGTGGGCTTGATGTAGTCCTTTTAAGTTTTCCCTTGGAAAAAGCAAATTGACCGCCGGGGTGTTAAGATGTGTGGGGGCGTAAATGGTGAGAGGGTGGGGGCATAGCTCCTTATGTTTCATAAGACGTTCACCGTCGGCGAAGCTCATAATTGTACCCGGGGTGTGTCTCAATGTCTCCTGGCGCTGCTGTGGTCAATTTTGTCTCCATCTAATATTTGTGGAGGAAGTCATTTATCGTTGAACAACAACCGCCACATTAGGACGAAGGTAGCAGAGAAGAGGCTGTTGGTGGAAGAAACGAAAACGAAAATTTTCATTGTCTCTGGCCACATGGCCTTTACAATGGGAGATGAAGATGACATACCGTATTAACCAGTAATTCCCTACTTAGAGGCAAATGATAAGATGACTGTAGTAAACATTTACATCCACCAAAGTTCTAATGTGGACAGTTATCTGGCATTTCAATTGCATTCACTTCATTTCGGCGCTTAAAACTGTGGTAAAAGTATCTGGCTAAACTGATGGAGCTACGAGGATCTTGAAACAGACGAGACAAGGTAGAATGTGATGGATGTAAGGTATATTTGCACGGAAGATATCTCGATCTTAAATCGTTGGTGGAAGAGTTAAGGGGAGGAAACCGAAGTACCTGGAGACACACACCCCCCCCACACACACACACACATTACGTATGCCATTATCGGGATCCGAATCCACGACCCTCACTGTATAGGAGACAATTCAACATACATTGCCGCTATATTATTGGCACACTCGTGGAAATGGTTCCCCTCCCCCTTTTTTTCAACAAACTGGGTGTTCAACAACTATTGACAAGTTCGCGCTTCCGGTACCGCTTGGCGTGATACCCAAACGGCGCTGGAGGCAAGCTTGTGCCAGTCGTGATCGTGAGTTCCGGTTTGCCTTCATCCTCTCCGTTAATCAGTGCAGTGTTTGGTTTTTTTCTCAGCCTCAGGCTGTTCTATTATATTATTTTTTATTGTGTCTACACAACGACTCTGGAGACACGAGTCGGATGTTTTGAGACGCATAAAAAAACGATACAGTGGTAATACATCCAAGGAATGTACCGACAAATGAATGGAGTGACGACACAAAACGTTGGCCTCGGGTCATACGAAATACCGAACAGCCACGCACAGCCACGAACAGTCACCAAAATTCATGGTTTTAGGTCTAAATAAAAGGTTTTAAATATATATGAAGCACCAGAAAGCACTTTCTGAATTGAATGATGCATAATATATCAAAAACCGACACTTGTGTACCTACATTTTACAGATTTGTGTCGGTACTGTTATCGTCTGCTCGTCCGCCGTGTATACGAAATACCGAACAGCCGCCGAAATCCATAGTTTTAGGTCTAAATAAATGTTTTTAAAGGCATAGCAAGCATCAGAATGCACTTTCTGAATTATTTGATTTATAATATGCCAACAGCCGACACTTGTGTATACACGACAGACGAGCAGACGATAACAGTACTGACATAAATCTGTAAAATGTACGTGCACAAGTGTCGATTTTTGACATATTAAGCATCAGATAATTCAGAAAGTGTGTTCTGATGTATTTCGTATAGACGGCGGACGAGCAGACGATAACAGTACTGACACGAATCTAAAATGTACGTACACAAGCGTCGATTTTTGACATCCATCAGATAATTCAGAAAGTGCATTTTAATGCTTGATATACCTTTAAAACCTTTATTTAGATCTAAGACCATGAATTTTGGTGGCTGTTCGTGGCTGTTCGGGGTTTCGTATGACCGGTTCACAGGGGCACCGCTGTGCAGAAGTGGTTTGTGCACCACACATTGCGTAAGACGCCACCGATGTAAAACTCTTCTGTTGTTTTTACAACCGATAACTGAGCAGGTGTCACCTCCACCTTTTTGATATTTTTTCTTCGATTTCTGGCTGGAATGCGAGCCGCTTGCGAGATGCAGCCATCACTTAACTAGCTAAGCGGAAGTGAGGATCATGAGCCTCGAAGTGGCTTGAGACATGGCCCCGGCCACAGTATCCTCAAATGGCGTGCGGAAACTTGTGGATAGCAACCAGGGAGTTCCGTTTAAGCCCCTTTTGTTACCGTCTTAGCAGACCTGGCTATAAATCGAACGTAGATTCACCTACCTCATTTACGAACTATTTCTACGTACGGAGTGCTGTAAAGGAACAAGGAAAATGGAATACATGTGTTTCAATTTCTGTTACGTTATCCTTCTTTTATGCCATGATCAGTTTCGTGGGCCTTCGTCCAGTCTTCGTAATGTTCTGTGACTGGTCTGTAAAAGTCCATATTTACAGGACTCAAAATTATCTATGATTCAAAAAAGGCGTGTGTGACATGTCTCGTTAATAACAATTTAATGTTCCTAAAGAGCTTTTCTTCTTTTTAGAAAAATTTGTTCCTTTAAGAAAAAAATTAAGGATTTTTTTCCTTCGCACACTTTCTCCCCCCCCCTTCCTCTCTCCCCCCGTCTCTCCATGTCACGTGATACTACCACCATCATTTCCGGCCATGTCATGTGAATTTCAAAATGTATTTCAATTGTTTATGTGGTCTGAATGATGATGCATACTGAGCCGTTTTGTTTTGTTGTTATCATCGTCACCACTATTTGGTCATCGTTGTCTACGTACTCCAAAGCTGCTTTATTGATTTTTTTCGCGTTTAACAATTAAACACTGACATAACATTCTTTGTCGTTGTCTGTGTGTGTTCAGCGCTCTGTAGGTGTTGAGGCCCAAACAGTGCTGTATGCAGGAGTGAAAGACGGCCGGACGTTGCACTTGTCTAGAATTTACTGCGAAATTTCCAAATGTACAACAGAAGACACGCACATAGGCCTACACATGAATATATACGCACTTTGGAGAAGAAAATAAAGAGACGGTATAAAACAGAAAATGACACAAGCAAATAACACATGGAGAAGTACAGCAATGGGGTGTATTTTTTCTTACAACACACATTACATGTGTCAATCATTTAAATCACTGTGCTAAAATGGACATCTACCCCCCCCCCCAAACACACAAACACACAAACACACATACAGAGACGCCCGGGCGTGCTCGACCTATTAACAGTTGTTGTTTCTGGGCGAAAGACGGCAAGGGCTTAAGCTTTTATGCGTAGATCACTCAATCTTCGTTTTCCGAGAACGTCAGGTAAGGATAGATGCTGTCTTCTTGTGCAATATTATCTGTAACGCTAATGAGTGCAGTAGGTATATAGTTCTTATCTAAAATGCTTTGTGACAAGTTAGCCACCTTTCAGTCCTTTTTTGCACTTTTTGCTATTGTGCAACGTTAAATTCTGTCGTCTGTCATACCGCACGCTGCAGGTTTGCAGCGCTTCTTATTCTGCGCATTGGGACTACTGCGCACTACTTGCAGTCCGAGCGCTAAAATCAAATCGTAGCTTTAAAAATGCTGCTTTTCAAAATGAGTTGTAAAATTCAGGACTGGTAAAAACAGATCGATTTTAACGTGATTTTTTTAAAACAAACCCAGGTTTATCTGAAGCATATTTTTAAAAGATCCTAGTCGCTTGAAAACTGTCGCAGAAAGACTGCTAGCATTGATCGACGGCCTGCTGTCCAAAATTGGGTCAGCGCTGCGCTAGGTCACAGAAGACCTTGACACATTTTAATGTTGTTTACGCAGGCATAGGGTCACTCCACACTCGTTAGGTTAAAGAGTCTGTAAAATCATGTCGTGTTTTACAATCAACATCACTGTTCAAAACCTCTTCTCATCCGCTCAAAAAAAACTGCCTGAAACCTTGAAACTAAGCCCAATGCGATTTTTTTAAAAATTCTACTTTCAGTTTCTATTTGGTACAGTCGCTAATGTTAAAGGAGTTCTTTTCACAAGCTTTTCCTGACAAAATACTTTTCATCTTTAGCGGCCTTGTTTATCAAAATGTGAGTGCTTTGTCCAGAAGGGTTTTGTGATAATTCCCTGCTTTTGGCCCTGTGAGGCTTCCGACACGCATTTCAGCACGGAAATGGTAGACTCAAGACTAAAGACCAAATAGCCTACATTGAAAATAATCAGAAAGCAAAGACTGGCTTGTGCTTTTTTTTTTTTTTTTTTTTTTTTGGTATCCCTTGACCCTTCATCTCTGAAGGAAAGTGGGCATTGAGAAATAAACCAAGACGGAAAAATAGTCAGAAAATTTGTACAACGGGAATTGAAACTACAAAAATCGCAAAGTTTTGTAAATGAGGCTGATGTCACTAGCAGAGACAAAATATGTTATTGTTACATTTTGCGATTTTCATTCATCAGCAGAACAAATGGGTTGAACATGGCATTCCCATGTTTACACGCCTCATTCAAATCATCGCGCACAAAGTTTGAGGTGAGGACGCTTCAATTCTGCCTCCTCGTGGTTGTTCTCTGTGTTGCACGTGCACAAGGTGAGGCTTGTAAATATGTACGTGTCTTATACGGGTCTGTGCACTACTAACTTTCTGGCTTATTGGGTTTTTTTTCAAAACGTTTGATGATGATGCAGGTGCGAAGACCGCGTGCAGGATTTCTTCTGTGAAAGAGACAGAAATGTGAAGTAGACAGAAATGACAAACCTGACATGTTGGTATCCTGAGGACCTTAGCCAGTCCAAGAAGGACTTCACGGTGTATCACTACAGTGGCGTGGGAAGGGCAAGTATGCATGTTCCTGGCCCTCCCCCACCCTCTCTTACCCATGCATTTATTCGTTTATTCACTCCCTAACACACACGCGCAGACACACGCACGCACATACACACACAGAGCGTATGTAGAAACAGTACACTTTCAAAGCAATGTAATGACAGTCACCGCGTTTTGGAAGCTGCAGCTGTCTCATTATGTATGGATTGTTTAACCACCATTACACACATGCACGAACAACTATTATTTCTTATTTTTCATTATGTGTGGTGGAGTTCATCACGGTGGTGTTAACAGTATTGTGCATGGAGCTGACCAGTGTGTGTGTGTGTGTGTAGGGGCGAGGACGGAGGGGGGAGCGGTCCGTCATACACGCGAACCCCCACCAACGTGCCTGTAAAAAAAAAACCTGTTAAAAAAAACAGTCGGAAGATCACAACAGTCCGCTGTGTCGCTGAGGGTCAGGTTTTGTTTTATCAGTTTTCTCTGGCGGTCAGCCACACTGCGTAGAACGGGGCAAGGGTGATAATCAAGGGAAGTTAGCTGACGTTATTTATGGCTTTACACCGGGCGTGTAGGGGCCAGCGTTTGACGTCCTGTGCGGCTGTGAATCGCCGCTGACCCCGGCTGAACTGACAATCCACCGGGTGATAACGAGGTATAGGGTGGGCCGTGTCTGCGTGATCTAAGCTAGGGCTTGCCCCCGCTCCCCCCCCCCCCCCTTTGTACAGTCGCTTTTTCTCCTGCAACTCGCCGACCGGGAACGTCATCAGCCTGGGAGTTCACTTCCGACAGGACAGAAAGGGTCCGGCAATGGTGCAGTGTGCTCGGGACTCAACTGAGGACAGTGATGAGGCGTTCCTGTAGCAGCGAGCTTGTGATTCCGTGGACCGTCAGATCGACTCCTTGGTTCAGTCGCAAGTCACGTGAGTTAGTATAACCTGATATTTGGTGGTTCGCTATAGCCCCGATAGGCATAGGAATATTGTAATATCCAGTAGTACTACAGTAGTACGTAGACAGTATTAGCGTGGAATTGCCAGAGTTTATGTAAGAAGGTAGTGTTGCATGTGGTATTGTGCGGAACTATAGAGGACTGATTAGGATTCTTTGATGTGAGGACTGCTTTCGACAATTATGTTTTTCTTTCAAGTTGTCATTGCTAATTGTAATAATCCCGGGAGATGGAAGGTGATGGAGCGGGGGCAATACTGATGTAAATTATTAAATTGTAGAGTGATCGGTCTAGAGTGAGCATTGAAATTTGTTCTTTCTGTCAATGAATTCGTGTTGTGCTTTTCGTAGCGAGTTTTGTCTTATTGCCTGATTTCTCGGGGAATGCCAGTATGCCAGTGGGTGGGGCTGGGAGTTGAAAGCTATTTTATTCTTGTTGTGTAAACTGGTACGATGTGAGTAGTTTGTCCCACTAGTGTATCTGTGGCTGACTGAGTGTACGAGTCGCGAATGAAAGATTCGCACAAAAGGGCAAATTTCTGCCAAAATGCAATCGTCTTTCAGCCGAAAAAAATCGGGGGATCAAAAACACGCTGCACCGGTTAGTCTTTACGGCTCTTCCAGGATGCGTGTAATTCGCATGTCGCCTGCTCCACTTACGCGATAACTAAGCGCCCGGTCGTTTACAGGCATGGTGACGTCCGCCGAAAAGTCAAATTTCCACCAAACTAGCATCGCATCCCACTTAAATGACTTTCCTGTCCGCCGCGGGAAAACTATTTGTCTGGGGATCAGAAAGAATTTCGCACCCGCTGATTGCTTGACCGTGAAGGGCAATTAAAACTGGCATGGGTGACTGCATCTTCAATCGATGAAATCAGTCAAATTTTATGTATAAATTTATGCTTACAGTTGTTCTCACAATCCATCTTTAAAAATAGAAATCTAAAGAGCACCCTAAAGCTACATATTCCACAGGATGCAATATGTGTGGAATTTGTTTCATATCAAAAAGGGATACTTTAAAAAACACAGCAGAGATTCCCTAGAACCCTCATTATTATAACTCTTTGGAAAACAATAGCTTGGTTTCCACTACAAATTAGCACCAAAATATATACTTTTTGCAGTCTCAGATAATTGTAATTTAAAGTCCGAAATCTCAGCAGAATGTGAGGATCTGGGGGAGATGGGAGGGGTATGTGAGGACGTGCATACACAAAAGCAGCACACGTTGGCCGGAGGCTACAGCCCCCCTAAAATTGAAAGCCTGCCCTCGCCTCTGTTGGTGTGAGGTGGTTCGATGTTGATGACCAGTCTGCCAAGACAAAGAGATAGATACAGTGTCGCAAAAAAAACTGACTCCAGCATCGTTGTCTTGAAGGTGCTGTGGTAGACTGCCTGTGGCTGGCTGGAAGTCTGCAGTGCTTTACACAGCCTGGTTACGAGTTTGACAGAGTTGTCACCAACAGTATGACAGTACAGATACCCCGGGTGACTCAAACCGAAACGGGGAAGTACACCTGCCAGATCACTGGATCCAGACCAGAAGATCTCGGCTACTGTGAGCTGCAATTGCGGCCTGGTAAAAGACGTTTGAGTGATGATTAGATCCCAGAATAATCGATAATGTGATACATACATACCAGCTCTCAGACAGAACACTTTTATAGACTGACGTCTTTGATTTCAGTAAACACAAACAGAAACTAGGCCTGGCATAATCTATCCTCACGCACTCATTTCACTTAATGATCATAAACTGCGACTAAAATTATCTTGTTTAGAGTGGTACATACAATGATCAGGTTCTGGTTGGACATTGAGATCATTTCGCTGTTATCGCGAAAAGATAAAAAGTAAGCATTTTTTGAAAATTTGGTTTTCATTTTGTGACTTGTACTACTGACTGGTTTCTACAAGAGTTTGTGTGTGTACCTGTTTTAACAGACAGAACTACCTGTGAACTCCATTCAGTAGAGGCAGCAGCGGAGACCATACTCACCTGTGACTTTCACGAAGACCTCAGTCAGTCCAAGAAGGACTTCATGGTGTATCACTTTGATGACCATGGAATTCCAAGTTAGCATCTACATGTAGGATCTCCTGTCTAGTTGTGTCTTTCCGTCCATCTGTCGGTCTCCCCCTCTGTGTGTGTGTGTGTCTGTGTGTTTTTGTGTGTGTGTGTCTCTCTCTCTGTCTCTCTGTGTCTGTGTGTGTGCTTGTGTGTGTCTTTCTGTGTCTCTTACTCTGTGTGCGTGTCTCTCTCTCTCTTTCTCTGTGTGTCTCTCTGTGTGTCTCTCTCTCTCTGTGTGTCTCTTTGTGCGTGTGTGTCTGTGTGTGTGTGTCTCTGTCTCTCTCTGTCTCTGTCTCTCTCTCTGTCTCTCTCTGTGTCTGTCTGTCTCTCTCTGTCTCTCTGTCTCTCTATGTGTGTGTCTCTCTCTCTGTCTCTGTCTCTCTCTGTCTCTCTCTGTGTGTCTCTGTGTGTGTGTCTCTCTCTCTCTCTCTGTCGCTCTCTGTGAGTGTGCGTCTCTGTGTGCGTGTCTCTGTGTGTGTGTCTCTCTCTGTCTGTGTGTGTGTCCATCTGCCTGCCTGCTTCTTCATTGATAGGGCTCAGCAGATGACGTTTTTCTTGTTTATTTCAGCTGTCGTGGTTGATTGTTTCTGGTACCTGAACAACCTCACCTGTATCGCACAGCCTGGATACCAGCCAGAGACCCGAGTCTTCCGTCACTTTGCTGTCAAAATGAAACAAGCATCGGAGACGCAGAATGGATCTTATGTGTGCGAGATCGGTGGAGCCAGAACTGATCGTTTTTCGCTCTGTAGTATTCTGGTGCCAAGTGAGTCATTTTCTCATCTAAAATTGACATTCCAAACCATTTTCACACGCCACGTCCTCCTTCGTTTTTATGTCATAATTTCTGCAGTCTTTTACTCTCTCAGTTCTGTCAGTAACACCTGCCTTACCACTCCTGCCCCACCCACTTTATTCCTCCTTATGACTTCCTCTCTCTCTCTCTCTCTCTCGTACTCAGAGATTGAGCAAAGTTAGAAATGGAAAGATAGATGCTGAGAAGAAGCCGAAGTGACGTAAGTGTGCGGAGAAATGCAAACTATATCTTTCAAGTACATTGTTGTCTTATCGCGTTCCTCTTACTCCTTATTAATTCCCGCCATTTTGGATAAGACGTGTTTAATTTTGTTTAATCCAGCAGCTGAAGGTGAAGATGAAAACTTACGCGTCGGTTGTAACCAGGACAGGTTGATAGCGGTCATTGCAGTTTTGGCAATGTGGATAATGACAGCGGTCATAGCGCTGATAATACGTTCAGTCGCGTGTAACAGGTATTTCTACTTTCAAGTCGTTCACTAATTTAACTGGTTTCATCAGGCACACTCCCCCTGCTTTCATCAAGCACATAGCCCTCCCTTGTTTCCCGATAGCGTTGATTGGTTCGTGTGCAAGTGCATCTCTTTCTCTCTCTTTCTCTCTCTCTATTGCACTTCCCTCACACCACACCCCCGACTGTCCTCTTCACGTCCCCTCCTTTCTCTTCCCTCCCTCCTGTCTCTTATCTCTAATTCGAACTGAATTCTTCAATTGCTGTTAATTTGTATTTTATCTCAATGATCCAAAACAGCTTGACGGACGCAGAGCAGGTTTCGTTATCGATGGACATGATAAAACTGTCGCGCTCTTCCACTATTTGCGGCAGCCTTTCAAAACTTTTCACAGACTTTACATGAGGTGGAGTATTTTTTTAAATAATATTCTTCTTGTTTTTGTTATTGTGTTCTGGTACTTTGTGAAGTTATTAAGTGTTTGCGGTTATTCTTTTCCAACATTTAGACTCCTTTCTTTTTCTCTAATTGTATTTACGCGGAAGCGGCCACGTGTCAAGCCTTATGCAACTAATCTGTAGCTCTGCATCCGCTAGACTATGCAAGTTACTACTATGTAGGCGTGACATTGTTACCAGCGTTGTAGTTATTATTGAGGGTCTCGATGTGCTTGCAGATGTCCCTGCAATCCTATAAGAGGCTGTCGCCGAAGTGACAAGCCATCCATTGGATGTCAGTTCTCTTGGAGACAGACTTCATGTAATAGACAGTAGGTATTATTAATGTTGGGATTGCTCCGTGTGTTATCGCGCGCGCGTGCGAGTGCATGCGAGTGTGTTTGTGCTCGCGTGCATGAGTGTGTGAGAGAGAAAAAACCCACACACATTTATATATATATATACACACGCACACACAAGTGCGCGCGCAAACGTTTAGTTGAAATGAACCGTAGATGACCATTACTGCATTCTGTCGCTTATGCCATCCATTAAAAATTTCGTGCCAGAAAATATCCTTTACCTAACATTTCACCTAACGTTTGTTTCCTACAAGAAGCCTCACAGAGACAGAGGCAGCTGTCCCGGAACATGTGGACGTCAGTGACGAGAAAGACGCAGTGACCGAGCCTCTGAACAATGGAGGTCGAAGCGACATCGTGGTCACAAGTTTCTAAGACATTGTGTTACTAAATATCGATCCTGCTTTCAGACGAAGCCATCCTCCATCTGACCAATTATCAAAAAACGCCGACGTCTTGAGTCTGGCTTGCTTTGGGTCGGCGTACTTTGTATCAGCGATTAGAAGCGAGCGTTTGTGATGTTGTTACTAACAGGAAGATCGCTATCTGCCCCTGAATGACAACAACAAGTGGAATGGATAAATGTCTGACTGTGGACGGTTATGATTGTCTGCAAGATATTTTTGGCCTTACAAATCCTTATTTCTGCAGACTGGAACATTTCTGGATGCTTCTTTTCGACGTACGGGATCAAGTTTTCTCGCCTCCTAGCTGTGTGGACGGGTCCATTTTATTCGAAGGCATTCACCGAGTTCAGGTGGGACATCAGAAATGACGACCAAGAGATGTGTCACCAGAAGCCAGGTAAAGTACAAAAGTAGATCAGGTGAACGTGCTTCTCGGTAACTTCACTGCTGGTTCGTAGACTTGTACTCAGGTGAGGTTAGTAAAATCAACTAGAAAACTGCTAGCAGGTGGGACATAAAAATAAGGACCAAAAGATTTGTCGTCAGCAGGCACTTGACTTCACCGGTGTTTCGTAGACTTACCTTGTACTCACGCGAGGTTACTAAAATCAACTAGAAAACTGCTAGCAGTAACAACACCACCAACATCACGTCGGCATGGTGATGAGCCAGACGAATTTACTGCCACATTCCACAGTGTGTCTTGAATGATGCAACTGTTGTTATCTCTCAAGTCAAGAAATTCACGTCATGTGTGTTGATGTGTTGACTTCATTAACATAGATTCTCTGTATGCACACGTTGTGCACCGAGGGCTAGCTGTGTGAAGAATAGCGCCGTTATAAAGAAAGGGCGGGCAGATCTTTTTGAGGATCTGCCAAGTTCCTTTCTTTCGGCCCTCTCTTTGCTACGTATTTAGGTACGGTAAGCTCCCTTTGGGCACAGGCGTCTGCATACGGCTATGTGTGAGCGCTGCCAGTTTATTTGTTGGAGTTACCCATGAAGTGCTTTTTAAATTGCAGCGCTTGTAGAAATATTTAAATGAAACAGGCTATTTGCACGCTTGGATTACTTATCTAGTAATTAAACACTTTGTATTTAACGGTTTCTTTTGTCTGAAATAAACGACTTCAAACCATTGCTAATGTTGTTGATTACTGTCTTTGTACGACAGTGCAAGAGACACGAAGATGCTATGTACACTGAATTAGGGTTAACTAGGATTGATTCTCGTGACCTGTTGTAGGAGTGTGTATTAGAAAGCAAGGTCAACGGGACTGTCGACACTGAAGCGGTAAGCAAATACAGTAGAAGTCATAAATACATTATTGCGTGTGGATTTTTGTTTTCATTTATTCCTATGGTATCCACTTCTTCCAAGCCGCTGAAACTCGAACAAAAATGTCGCGAAGCTCTTAAAAAGTCATGAAAAGACGGGCTTCGATCTGTTATTAGACAAAACTCCCTGTGTCAGTACTCATCTAAGGGCATCTGTGAGGTATTTAAGCTCGCACTAACAAAGGAGATTTCACGCAGACCTGTAGATTATTGGCTTGTGCTGGTGTGCTGTGCGAAGATGGATTTTGAACATAAAATAGAAAAGCCAAAAGATATTTTCAGTATTTGTTTCTTCAAGTTTTGTTCCTGCTGTGCTAAAGACTGTCTTTTTCTTTCTTTTCCGTTTTTGCCCTTCCATTGATTAGTCTTTCGAATTCTGTCTTTCCAGTGTGCGTATCTGTTTATCTTTATTCGTCTGTTTGCTGACCGATTCAGCGCCTGTATAGCAATATGTTGCACAAGCATGGGTCACGGTACCACAAATATAGCAATATGTTGCACAAGCAGGGGTCACGGTACCACA
>SMGT01013947.1:0-11542 GCA_004794575.1 Lanistes nyassanus | reverse complement strand
AAACTTCATTAGCACGTTTTGCTCGAGTCAAAAGACACTTCTGATTGCATTAGATTACTGAGATGTAATATATAGAGAACGTTTTCTCGGTTTGAATTATCAGGTGATTTTAATCACACTTGACATGTTTTCCTACAGATGTGTCTTGGACTGTACATTTACATCCCCTGCAGTGTCTATAAGACATTTTCATAACCTTAAGTGGAACATAAACTTTCTACAAACCAACCTTTTACAGAAAAATTTAGTTTTTGAAATTGTATGGCAGATTACTGAATTTCATTCTCATAATCTAACCACACTTTAGTCAAACAGAATGTTACCTTTGGTCATATCTTACCGTAAGTGTTTGCGGGAATAACATCATATTACCTTCACAATTATTGTAGGCCGTGCTTGGGGAAGGCGACAGTCCGAAGGCCCCAGACCTCTAAAAACCTTTCGGCCATTGAAAATCGTAGATCTCTGGTCTGTCGGGCTATCAGGCGTGCGGGTGGTTTTTTTTTTGTTGGGGGGGGGGGGTTGCTGTTGTACGACAGTGCAAGAGATACGAAGATGTTATCTGCACTGAATTAGGCTTACCTAAGATTGATTCTCGTGACATGTTGTACGAATGTATATCAGAAAGCAAGTTCAAATGGGTTGTTTACTCCGAATCGGGAAACAAAATAGAGTCGAAGCCTTATAAATACATATTATTTATTGCGTGTTTATTTTGTTTTGTTTCCAATTATTCCTATGGTATCCATGAAATGGAACTTGTTCCACACCGCTGAAACTCGAACAAAAATGTCGCGAAGCTCTTAAAAAGTCATGAAAATAGGGCTTTGATCTGTTACTAGACAAAACTCCCCGCATCAGTTAGTAACACTAAAAAAAAAACATTTCCATGTGGGGCTGTAGGTAGTGTACTGTGAAAAGATGGATTTTGTATATAAAATAAATATCCAAAGCATAGTCTCAGAATTTGTTTTGTTGAAGACTGTCTTTTTCATCCTTCCATTGTTTGTTCCTTCAAATTGTTTCTTTCCACTGTGCGTATCTCTTTGTCTTTTATTCTTCTATTTGATGACTGTTTCAGTGCCTGGATGTGCTGATATCTTCAAGATTGCGACCGACGAAATTGTGTGGTTTAAGGAAGCAAGCGAAACCCAATGTGCTTTAGTTTCGACTATCAACGAGAAAGGTTTCCTGCGAAACATTTACTTTTGCTTCCACAATAATTAAAGTGCATTACACCAAATACTCCTGAACAAGAACAAACAACAACAAAAGAAAGAAAAATGAGTCAAATTCAGGCTTTTGGAACAAATAATGAGAATATGAAGTGATGTGAAAACGGAGTTATGATACAAGTAGCAGAAACCCAACTGAAGCCCGACTCTCTCGTCAGTGGGAAGTCCTGTCCGCTGGGCATTCGGGACGATATTGTACTCACAGGACACAATTCCACATCATTATATACTTCAAGCAGATTTGTAGTTGGCCTTCCTTAGTCCACTGAAACGATGACAGTGTCGTGTGAGGTCTAATGTAATGATAAACAGAATATTTAATATCAACGGTTGCAGTTATGAAATATTTAAATGTTTCGCGGAGATTATTTATAATGCAAAACACCACCAATGTAAGCATCCTGTCAAACTTTCTTGCTTCCAGCCTGCTAGTAGCATGCAACTTCTCGATGTCTACATACAAGTTATGCTGTAAAACGGTTCACTAAACTGTCATCTCAGCCCACTTTGAAGAACTCTTTGCTGTGTACCTGGCTCAAGACGTTTTGCCATGAAATACAGAGTGTGTCAGACTGGGAGCGGAGGAAATATTTAGTGCAAGTGACATATGAAAAAGGATAGAAATTTACTTACCTGTAACAGTCAAGGTTTGATGAAATGTAAAATTAAAGGTTTTGGGCAGAGAAGGACCTCCACCAGCGAAAAAAACTTGGCAATAATAAATACCGGCATCTTGAAGCCCAGCGTCTTTCAGCGTCAGCAGCACCAACCTGTAACCTATGCCTCCCCGGACTGATGCCCTGTTTGGTGCCAGACCCCCAGAATGTTGAGCTACCAGGACAACACTCCCTGGGTTCCATTTGTTCTGAACAAAGGCTGTCGCTAGGGGTTGGTCGACTGTAGGATGTGCGAATGTTTTGCGATAAATACGGATAAGCAGTATGGTCGGCCTGTCGATAGCTCGAGGGACCAAGCATGTGATTTCAACACGCCTGTCTCCGGCAGACAAACGTAGGTTTGAAGGGTAAAGACGTATTTGAGCAAGTCCACCTGAACATAGGAATTATTCTTTTGCACAATACCATCACTATATATTAATTCAAAAGGAATATAGCACAAGCCATAATGTTGTGGTGCCTCAGGCGCCAGACAAGAAATTATGATGTATCCCGTGAAAAAAATTGAAAATATAGTCCACGTTGTGCTTCATTAGTGGAAAGAAATGTCTTTCCGCATATTACCTCTAAAGTCGGTTTAAACAAGAAAATCAACAACAACAACATTAACAACAATAAAATCTTGCCCAGGTTGTGGCAAAGCATCCACAGAGCACCATAAAATCTGCCTGATAATGTAACATAGTTTAATATTCCTATTACAGAACATTACAAGTTTAGTTTTTGGCTGTGGTGTTGGTGCTGCACATAGTGGAATAATCATAAATATCGAAGCTAGAAAGTTGTCATACTCTGTGTGAAGAAGACGACCATTAAAGCTGCAACACTACTCGTGCAGACCGCCATCTTGTTAAAGCGACGAGGCCGCATTTTACACGGAGATATGTCACAGACTTTGTTCTCCACTGGCTCAGGTATTACGATATGGAGCTGGAAGTTCTCAATTCTGCACATTAATCATGCATGGACTGGAGTACGCATGCAGGGCGCACGTATGCCCGCATGCGCTCGACAGCATACACAAACACACACACACAAAACCGTTCTCAACGCAATATAAATAGACACGCGCACGCACGCATAAGAACGTTCGCGTTAACAGCCACACATAAACATATGCCACATGCCACTTCAGCAAATAATATAATATGCTTTAATACAAACACAATATTCACAATTGAGACTTACATTTATGGTTAATTAATTTTTCTAACTGCATTATACTGTTACTGCCTTAATGCGTTTCACATGCTGCACAACCATTAAATCGTTTATTCCTATGTCCCCTTTCAAACAACACCAAAAAAAACACGTGGTTTTTAATTCATGTGCTGTATTTATTTACTAGCACATGCAAATAGTTGCACTCACCCAGTACCTGATGTCTATGTTAAACTGACACAGTACAACAAAGGTAACACGAAAGAAATAATGTTGTACGCAGCTCACTTCTACTTAATTTCGCGGACTTCTGTTCGTCTGCCGCATTCCACACGATATCAGCCGTTCTCTGACGCCATGGCGCGTGGACGTCATAGATAAGATCTAAAAAACGCGTGCGTCACTCCCGCAAAATAAACAATTAACACACTTCTGTTTACGGGCTGGTTCCTACTGTTTCTTTCTCTTCTACTCCTCATGTTCCGTAACCCTTTTTTGTGACATCTGTGATTTAAAATAATCAAGGGCGAAAGCCTAACGTGTCTTGAGTTATATTATTATTTGGTTGGGTTGTTTCCCTTTGTGATTCTACTCCATACACAAACCTGATCGTTGATTCTGTGTTCGTAGTATTCCTCTAATGGAGTGCAGCTGAGTACAGCGTATTTGTGAAGGCTAAACAGATCGAAGCTATGTTCCCATGTCTTGTTCCACCTTTTTTCGTTTATTTGTTTTAATACAACTATTGAACCTTGAAGTGTTGATTTGATGTGCTTACTTCGAGTATCAATAATTGAAAACTTCATTAGCACGTTTTGCTCGAGTTAAAAGACACTTCTGATTGCATTAGATTACTGGGATGTGATTTATAGAAAACGTTTTCTCGGTTTGAATTATCAGATGATATTTCCTATAGATGTGTCTGAGATTGTACATTTACATCTCCTGCAGTGTCACTAAGACATTTTCATAAGCTTAAGTGGAACATAAACTTTCTACAAACCAACCTTTTACAGAAAAATTTAGTTTTTGAAATTGTATGGCAGATTACTGAATTTCATTCTCATAATCTAACCACACTTTAGTCAAACAGAATCTTGCCTTTGGTCATATCTTACCGTAAGTGTTTGGGGGAATGACCTCATATTACCTCCACAATTATTGTGGGCCGTGCTTGGGGAAGGCGACAGTCCGGAGGGCCCAGACCTCTAAAAACCTTTCGTCCATTAGGGCTATCAGGCGTGGGGGTGGTTTTTTTTTTGGGGGGGGGGTTGTTGTTGTTATGCTTTCGGCTTTTGCCATACAAAATAGGGCCCACCTGGGGAAGCAGGCAAGTACATTTTTTCTAGCCCTTGGGGTTACTGAAGATTAGCCTTTAGCTGTGATTTGATAGAGGACGTCGTTTCTCGCTGTAATTCCATACGAGGTGAATACGAGAATAAATGTAGACCAGAAGATAGGGGCTATATTACTATTCTCGTGTTTTCTTTGTGGTAAAAGGTTCACAATAACAAGTGAGAGTGAGAAGTCGGATCACATGGTCCTTTCTGGTTATTACCTGATGCTGTAAATTTGAAATCACATCTAGTACTTTTTTTGTCGTGGTGTCTTTCATGTGGAGGAAAGTGTTTGTAGGCAAAGCTTGTTTTACCGTTCTCGGTTTCAAAATCTCCGCAATACTGAAAATAGTGAGCCCCCCNNNNCCCCCCCCCCCCCCCCCCCCAGTGAAATCCAAGCCTGTGCTCATTACAGTAGAAAACCTGGGACTGATGCAGATAGCTCTGTTATAGTTTTCGTACTGGAGATTTCTGAAGAGTGTTTTCTCCAAAAGAATATGTCGATATCTCGAGCGTTGTAGCGTTATCTTACAAAACCTATAACAAGAGATAATAGGGAGTTCTTCGTGTCCCGTTTACTCTCCCTGACCGAATAGCGCTGTAATCACTACATATCATGCGTAATCAAGAACAGGATACAGTTAACTTTTCTGAATGTATCATACATATACTGACGCATGCACTGCTCAGCGAGTAAGCGATGTGTCAGGTTCGTCACTGAAACATAAAGTTGTATGTGTATTTGGGTTTAGTTTCTTATAGAAAGCGATGTGGTAGTGGCGATGATACAAGAGAAAACTTCATAAGACTGTGACCTCAGAGACACACATATAAATACATTCACGCACAATAACAGTCTTCCAGCCTACAATCTCCTTAGATAATTGTGTAAGTATGCACATACATCTGGAATACAGTAACACCACAGTTCAAAGCTGTCAGAACCAGCATGTGGTTAGGGTGGAGAAAGTGTGAGCCCCCATGATGCGACTTTAAAAACGTAGTGATTGAGGTCCCACATAAAGTGTTATCGTATGATATGGTATCGTGAAATCGTATGACCAGCGACATCGACTCCAGAAAACTGTTCGTGCCCTCTCACTACAATACTTCATAAGAATCGGAACAATTAAAACTATAAGCTGGCACGTTTTCACTATGAAAACTTCGTTTCACTGAAAGGGTAAAAAAAACCCACTCAAATGTGCTCTGTGACTCGGCCGTTTTATATGGACAAGGGCCATTGTCGCTAGGGATAGAGTACGAAGAGAAGTGTATAACGGCAAGCTAGAGAAGCTATATTACCAGACAAAAGTAAGACTTGTGAATGTACATGTAATGGAAACCCTGTGGCAAATCTGGGAACATAACTGTTCTGAATCCGCACAAATCCAGCAGCCCCATGAACTTTTGTAAAAATACGATCGCGAGGAAGACATTCCTGATTTTCAGTTTCCCGGTAAAAGATGCTTACATCAGCTGTCCACAGCTGTCCACAGTTGTAAGAACCAAACACGGAACTGACTTATCGGTGTCAGGTTGACTGCATGCGATAATGCAACCCTGAGACGAGCATTTATTATTTGATTTTAAACATTTCACAGGAGCATGAAGACAGATAAAAGTTTCTCAAGAGAAGCAGGATTTTATTAACATAGAAAACTTTTAAGCTATTTCATATCGTAAAATTTAGACCACAGTGTGCATATGAGCACAAAGTGCCTCGGTACTCAAAGATAAATATTTCGTTCCCTTAGACTTATGAGCTCTGATTCCATGAACTCATTAAGAAGATAAGTTCGCTTAACCCTGGCAAACTCTCGATTCAGAAAGACCTGTGCGTGTTAACTGGCATCGATGGAACTAAAGCTTCGCTTGTAATTATTTCGTTCCTTCCTCTCAGTCTTGAAATCATGTGAAAGTTCACAGGGAATGGTGGCTTCCTCTTTCGAACCTACTCTTAAACAAACTTCCCATGGAAGGATGAATACCTTCCTCTTCCAAACCTGCTCTTAAACAAAGTTTACATGGAAGGATGAATACCTTCCTCTTTTAAACCTACTCTACAAACCTGACTTCATTTGTCCAGAGGAGTGCAATGGCTGGCTGACCATGGCGCAAGCTGTTTCCTCTTGTTTTTTCTGTGCGGCACTATTCTGTTGGCAGTGGAGTGCTATTCACACCGACAGTGACTTAAACACTAACTGTAAGATATAACTGGCCACTTTAGTTACGTTTCTTCATATATATTATAGTTTGACCTCTGCATATTTCTCAGTAATATACTTCCATCCGTCTTCTTATAATCTTAATGTATCGAATGATTACGCTTTTAAACTGGGAGTAGTCAGGTGCGTGATTGTGCTGTAATACAGGAAGCTATCATAGCTCTCTCAATTACTTGCAGGATAAACTAACAGATCGAGGAACAAACGTAAAAGGTTATAATCCGATGAACATTATAGAGTTGCAAAGAAGACATTTTTCTGTTATTTTCTCTCCCAGGTGCTGAGCTGACCTTTGACGACTATAACAGCAATTTAATCCCGGTGACACCCAATCAAGACGAAAAGATCAAATTTACGGTAGACTGGAGCAACTGCTTATCAGAATCGTATGAACTTGTCATCAAAATTGCAAAACAAGAAAACGGGCACCTTGTTGTCGAATGCAAGCTGACTCAGACCAAAACTGGATGCAGAGCCTCCAAGACCACGACTGCTTGCTCCTGTTTGTCTGAGACTGGACCTGTCGTCTTCGTCAAAAAGTTCAGCCCCTATGTCAACGTCACGTACGAGTGGAGCTGGGCGTACCAAGGGTCAGACGAAAAGAAGAGACGCCTCACCTTGATAGCTTCTGGTGAGTAGGCTAGTAAACAGTCTTATCTTGAACAAGACCAGATTCTTCTCCCCAGACAAAGGAGATTCCACGTGCCAGTAGAATTTAATAAGGAAAAACATGTCATATCAACGTTTTCTGAGAGGAACTGCATCACGACGCTTTGCCTACAGGAAATTTGCGTCATCAGAGCTTTTTTTTTTTGGAGTCGTTTTCAGCCACTCGTTAAATGAGCACCAGCGTCTGAATCCGTTTTCTTTTCATTCTGGGGTCAAGAACAGCCAACCTTTGTCGTTAATTAGGAAAACGTTTAGTGATTGAGACCTCATACTTCTTAAATCCTTACGATTCAGTGGTGAACAAAGAGAATACAATATTTATAATATATTTACATCACAATGTAATGAACAAACATGTGTTTTAACCTTAAAGTCGGTCAGGGCTCAAGATCCTACCCAATTAATATGATAAATTTTTGCCTTCTTAATTTTCTGTCCATTGTCACACTGCATGAAGGGCAAAAAAAAAAAGAAAAAGAAAAAGACAGCCTTAACCTCGGTCAAAAGCTTTCGCTTGAAAGTGAATTCACTCTGGGGATGAGACTTACGTAAAATATAATTATGGTACTGTACAAGTAGCTCACTTCTCCCGTGCCACGAAAACTGAGGCACTTTGAAACAAGTAGTTTAACAAAGAGAAATCGATTTTGAAAGTAACTTTATCGCAGTCTCGCTCTCGCTTTCAGATATCTAACTTCCTTAGTTTTACTTGTTACTAAGTACTTTGTGCCTTGTGATATCTGCTTAATAATGTAAAAAAAAATGGGTGCCAGCAAGCCTACGTGATTGCTCCCTGCTTGGCTTGGTTTAATATTTCTTCAGTAATAGCCGTATGCAGACGTATGTGCCCAAGGGAGCTTACCGTACCCAAACACGTAGCAAAGAGAGGCCCGAAAGAAAGGAACTTGGCAGATCCTCTAAAAAAGATCTGCCATCCCTTTCTTTATAACGGCGCTATTTTTCACACAGCTAACCCTCGGTGTACAACATGTGCATACAGCAAATCCATGTTAATGAAGTCAGCCCGCTCACTAAGCGAGTGTTGACAACTAGGATTCAAAGACGAACACAACATAGGACAAATACATTTTTTCAGTAATTTCCGCTTGATGCACGGAAAATTTACACCTCCTTTACCACAGCCTGAGGGAGGATTTTTTATTGTCATTTTTTGGGAGGGGAGTTGGCAGGTTTTAGTTAGCGATTTAATCAGGTGATAAAATTTGTGAAATTTATTTAAATTGATATTTATTTAAACAGTTGCATTTGACTTCTCGATCATGCTAACAAAATTATAAGAGCATTTATGCCTCCGCTTATTCGAAAATTCAACATTTCACAAACTTGTTCACTTAGATATGGCTTAGGGAGTTTTTATTGATTTTTTTTAATTGTTATGTTTCTGATGATGACGATTTATGTCTCAATCTTTAAACTAATCTGTTTTTAAAAAATTCAAGGAGAAACGAGGAAAACATAACCATTATCAGCTGAGTTAAAATCTTTTAATTTAACAGCAACTTGCATTGTCGGGCGATTTTTAAGTCACTATGCGCTGTCTAGGTAGATGAAACACTCCAAGTGCACTGTCCGAAAGTCAGGTTTTTTGGTAGATATTCGTCACAACCGTGATTTTTTTGTCATTAAAGGTTATAGCATATATGTTGTCATCAGAACTGCACACATGATTCCTGTCCAGGCTCTGGTCGCCAGAATATCAAAGAAGTATGTGTAGAACAATATGCTATTAGTGTTTGTCCGTAGGACAGTTTTCGGAATACTTTGTCTACAAAAGTTGGTGGTGATAATGATGTTTCTAGAAGCCAGTTTCTGAATAAAAGCATAATCCTCCCACTGTCCCCGGCCGTCACTTGTGTCTGCTTTATCCGACTTTTTAAAAAGCAGACGATAGAAATTGTGCGTTGAAGTACAGTGATATTCGTTTAACCGTTCGCGTCAAAATGTTGACGTGTACGTCAGGCAACTTCTATAAACTTCGCCAACGTGTTCTGAGAAAATTTGCTGTGAAAACTTTCGGGACAAAGCGGACGATTTAACTTGAACGGCCTGTGTCGTCAACGTTTTACGAAAGTTTGACGTGATCTTGAATGCCGCCCCGTTTACATACAGAAAAAGGCGAAAACATTTCACATTCTTTCGTTGCATTTGACAACTCATGATTGAGAAAATCAAGGTAAGTATTTTGGGGATTAAGTACCGTAACTTCGACTTTTAGTGATCTCCAAACACAGCTTAGCAAACGACAGACAGACAGGCAGGCAGACGGACGGACGGACGGACGGACGGACGGACGGTCACACAGACACAATCACAGACACACAGACACACAGACAGAAAGATAGAAAGACAGACAGACACGTAGACCGACACACAGACAGAGAAGGAAAACAAGCATAAAAATGAGAACAAGATCAAGAAAATCAGCAAAACGAAGATGAACACAAACACGAGAAATAAAAAGAAATGCAACTGATTTAATGTCTAATCATGTGAGTGGTATTAACTGGGATTGTGGGTACAGATCGACGGACATATTCCTCCTAAGTTTACTAATTAAAAAACGCCTCGCCCAGTAACGTGGCATAAACGTGCATACAGCTGCTAACACACAAAACCACACATTTACTTCTTCGCGAATTATGCGGTATACACCTTTCTGCTACATTCTTTAAAATACCAACACTCGCGCGTGCATGTACACAAACACAAAGGTACACATAAAAACGCAATACGCGCACTCATGTACACCCTTCGTATCGATTCTGTTTATCTCATTATCACCTTTCAGCACAGCGTCGAGGACAGCGAACTTTTACTGGGTAAGAAATTGTTGCTTTGATTTGTACTATTCTAGTCTGCATTAGTTACCACAACTAGTTTTATACTATAAAAATTATATATGTGCATCATATATATTTATATATATATATATTGCATTTAATGAGTCTTTCTTTCTAAATGCGTCAACTTTAGTGCGTTTGCTTACAGTGCTTGTGATGTAACCCAACAAACAGTCTCTGAGTGACCACCTTAGAGACACGGAACCTCGGCCGATCGCGGTCTTGACCCACCATCCCCACAACCTTCCAGTACGTAGGATCCTCCTCTCCAACTAGCACATACTGTCTAAATCTGAACCCCACCTCTTCAAACAAAACCCCCTCCTAGAATCTCGCAGGGATAAGAACCTGCGAGATCTTCTAGTACACTCTAAACTCAAAGCCACCACCACCCTCCCGCCATCCTGCGGCTCCACCCCGTGCAATGTCCCCCGTTGCCACACTTGCCCCTACCTGAACACCGACACAACACTCCACACACCCAATACCACCTTTATCATCAAGCGCCACTTCACCTGCACCAACAGCAACATCGTCTACGCCATCACATGCACCCTCTGTCCCACTTTATTCTACATCGGGGAGACAGAACGCACTCTCAACACCCGCTTCACAGAACATCTAGCTGACACTAAACACTGCAGAAACACACCAGTTGCACGTCACTTTAGTACACCCCCACACACAGCCGACAACACGAGGGTCTGTGGTATCTGGAAAATGAAGGGCGACCCCATTGACCGCAAGAATATGGATTCCTACTTCATTTGGCACCATGGCACCTACAGGACTCAACCTTAAACACTAACTCTCCCACTCCCTCCTTTTCCCTTAACCCCCTCACCCCTCCTTCTCTCTCTTTTACTTTTTCTCTCACCTCTCTCCCACTCTCTCTCACACATTGATGCTCCCGTACCAGCGCTTCTCTCTACCCTTTCCTACCCTTGAGACTGGCTGCCCCTCTTTAACCCACATCTACTGCAGCTAAATCTTTTTCTTTTTCGTTTTTTGGTCAGGTTTTTTTTGTTTGTTTGTCGTTTTTGTGTCGTCCTGATGAAAGGGTAGTGCCCGGAAACATGTAGATTGTCTTCGTCCTTGTCCTGTTCTAGCTTGGTCCAGTTCCTTTACTTACATTTGACCTTGCACTGATAACACGGAAGGTTAGAGAGGTGCTATATATTATCTCTAAGCTGCTCCTTTGCGACCAGAAACATTAAGCAGAGGTGGTTGACAACATCAGAATAGATCAAGTAAGTAGTTAGTACACTTTTGTCTCTTTTTCTACCTATTTAATTTATATGTACGGACAACCTCATTCTTTTTCTACCTATTTAATTTATATGTACGGACAACCTTATTCGTGAAGACAAAATT
>SMGT01013946.1:57885-70777 GCA_004794575.1 Lanistes nyassanus | reverse complement strand
CATCAGCCTGTTGACTTCTTGCCTGTTTTGTTCACTAACCTGTTGATCTGCCGCCTACTCTGTTCACCAACCTGTTGACATATTCCCTACTCATCAACCTGTTCACTTACTGCCCACTCTGTTCACCAGCTTGTTTATGTACTGCCCACTCTGTTCACCAGCTTGTTTATGTACTGCCCACTCTGTTCATCAGCTTCTTTATGTACTGCCCACTCTGTTCACCAGCTTCTTTATGTACTGCCCACTCTGTTCACCAGCTTCTTTATGTACTGCCCACTCTGTTCACCAGCTTGTTTATGTACTGCCTACTCTGTTCACCACCTTGTTTATGTACTGCTACTCTGTTCACCAAGTTGTTTATGTACTGCCTACTCTGTTCACCAGCTTGGTGACTTACTGCCTACTCTGTCACCAACCTGTTGACCTACTGCCTACCCAGCTTAGCTGGTGATTGTGTCTGCAGGACCTGATGTGGGCTACTACCGCCACTCACAGCTGATGCAGAACTTCCGCTGGAACAATGACCGGCCTGTCAATTCCACTCTGCGTGAGCGTCTGAAACCATGCTGTGTGCCAGTAGTCCTGCGTCAGACCTCCATCATGTACTACACCAACAATGGCCTTGACACAGAAGTCAGCAGTGTACCCAACATCCTTGTCGACAAGTGTGGGTGTGCTTAATGTGACGGGTCACCGCAGGCCTGGTGACACAAGAACGACACTGTGGCTTGCTGTTAATTCCTCGGTTAAATATTCCACATACAGTACAGCGTGCCCTGACATAGAATGAATGACACTGTGGCATGCTGTTAATTTCTCTGTTAAATATTCCACATACAATACAGTATGCCCTGACAGAATGAATGAGACTGCCCGCTGACTGGCAGGAGTATGTGTAGCCCACATATAATGACAACGAATTTGTCCGGTCAGCTTTGTAAGTTTTTAGATGCAGGTGACAAGAGATTTACTTCCAACACGTTGGACACGGAGATTTTCACATCACACAACTGCTCAACAACTGATGCTGAGATCTCTAACATGGTGGACCCTTTGAAATTTATTCCAAACCACAGAAGCCCATCAAGTGATACAGAAAAGTGTCCCAAATTGGTGCCTTTCAATTTTACCAGAAAATTTATATAGAAAGGCTAGTGCTGAGGATAATAAGGCATTTCATCTGAGCGGTTGGCACATGGTTTATACATCTACCTGTATTTCTGTTGCAAACCATGTCTGCAGAATTTCTTGTAAAATCCTTCTTAGTTCTAATGTTTAGGTTGTGTTATTTTTTTAACATTAAAAAATCCTTTGTTCAGTGAATTAGCTTTTTATCTTTCTATACTGGTGCCTCAATGGTTATAGTGTCATGATAATAATGCACAGGATTGCATACTGGAGCCTCACTGATTATAATGTCATAAATGTTATGCACAGATGGCATACTGTCTACAGTAAGGTGGGGACCCAAACCACAGTCTACAGATTTGTTGTGGTAGTGAAGACCAGGCGGTAGTGACAAGAAATTCTGACAACTGGAGTTTGGAGATCTTCATCTGCTGCGAGTACACAGAATTATTTCCCCTATCACCAGTAGGCAACTTGTTGCAATGTTGGTTGACAAGTTGGGAATGTTAGTTTGGATGTTGGAAAGATGAAAATTGGAAGCTGCTTACCTGGGGTAAGTTGTGTTTGAAAAATTCTGGGAGCCCCTGAATTATGGCTCTAGTGATTACAGTGTCATAATGTCATGCACATCAATGCAATGTGTATTTGATGGCCATGCACCACAGGTGACTGGACGAAAGAAAGTCTGCGATATACATGCACATTTTTGTGGCTGCTGTTTTCAAAGAGGGATTAGTCTGTTTCAGAAATAAAAACAGTGGCAATCATACAGAAGCTCTGATTAGTTCCAGCATCACAAATATAGGGCATATAGTCCACAAGAGCAAAGCACAAGAACTTTATTTACATATATAAGTTTCAACACCACCAAACATATATATATATATATAAAAATGTTGGTTCAGGTATTCTACTATGTAGTTTTAATATACGTTATCTAACCATGTTTCAAAGTGTTTCGATAATTTCTCAGGACTGTTGGGGGATGTCATTTCCACTAGCTTCTATGAAGCTACCATAGATGCATGATTATCCTTCATCCACACTCCTGTGTAATTTGTGCACATATAGTCTATGGCCAGCAACCAACCTGTCTGGCCCAGCACGCCAAGCATGTCTTTGATCAAACAACAACTTCACAATGACTGATCACAGACGTACTTCTTGAGCTAAAGATGGAAAATGTCAAGTTTCTCCACAAGTTTAGAATCCCTACACAAGAGAGGAGCACAGAAGTGTTCTTGAGTCAAAACTTTGTCAAAACTAAAATATCAGGCCAATCAGGGTGGAGAGGGGGCAGGGTGGAGAGAGAAGCACGGGTAAGGGGGTGTCAGTGTGGGAGAGAAGGAGGTGAGAGAAAAGAAGTAAGAGAGAGAGAGAGAGGAGGGGTAAAGAGAAAAAGAGGAAGGTGGAGGGTCAGTGTTTGAGGTTGAGACCAGTGGGTGCCATGGTACCAAAATGGGTAATAAAGTAGGATTCCATATTCTTACGGTCAGTGGAGTCGCCCTCCATTTTCCAGATACCACAGACCCTCATGTTGTCGGCTGTGTGTGGGGGTGTGCTGAAGTGATGTGCAACTGGTGTGTTTCTGCGGTGTTTAGTGTCAGCTAGATGTTCTGTGAAGCGGGTGTTGAGTGTGCGTTCTGTCTCCCCGATGTAGAATAAAGTGGCACCAAAATGGGCCCTAGTTATGCTTGCCTCTTCATGGGCTGGCTAGAACATAACATCCGCAACAGCTATACGGGCCTCACCCCCAGAATTGTACAGACGCTACATTGACGATGGTCTCGGCGCCACTTCCCTCCCGGAGCCACAGTTACTGCAATACATCCAGTACATACAACACTTCCACCCCTCCATTCAATACACCTACACCATTTCATGCACTTCTGTCACATTCCTCGACATCAACATAACCTTGCAGAAAGGCCACCTAGCAACCACCATCCATTACAAACCTACAGACTCACACTCCTACCTGGATTTCCACTCATCTCACCCACCCTCCACCCTGCACAGCATAGCCTACTCGCAGTTCCTAAGACTCCGCAGATTATGCTCCAATGATACAGACTTCCTCGAACAAGCCGATAGAATGGTAGACTTTTTCCTCGCCCGCAACTGTCCTCCCAACCTTCTACACTCTGCTAAACAGAAAGCCGCTGCTACACCACGCGCACTCACCCTCCAACCTTCCCACCACTCCAGACACACGGAACCTCGAACGATCCCCGTCTTGATGCACCACCCTCACAACCTTCCAGTACGTAGGATCCTCCTCTCTAACTGGCACATACTGTCAAAATCTGATCCCCACCTCTTCAAACAAAACCCCCTCCTAGCATCTCGCAGGGATAAGAACCTGGGAGATCTTCTAGTACATTTCAAACTCAAAGCCACCACCACCCTCCCCCCATCCTGCGGCTCCACCCCATGCAATGTCCCCCGTTGCCACACTTGCCCCTACCTGAACACCAACACAACACTCCACACACCCAACACCACTTTTGTCATCAAGCGCCACTTCACCTGCATTAACAGCAACATCGTCTACGCCATCACATGCACCCTCTGTCCCACTTTATTCTACATCGGGGAGACAGAACGCACACTCAACACCCGCTTCACAGAACATCTAGCTGACACTAAACACCGCAGAAACACACCAGTTGCACGTCACTTCAGTACACCCCCACACACAGCTGACATGAGGGTCTGTGGTATCTGGAGAATGAATAAGACCGTAAGAATATGGAATCCTACTTTATTACCCATTTCAGTACCATGGCATCCACTGGTCTCAACCTCAAACACTGACCCTCCACCTCCCTCTTTACCCCTCCTCCTCTCTCTCTCTTCTTTTCTCTCACCTCCTTCTCTCCCACACTGACACCCCCTTACCCGCGCTTCTCTCTCTACCCTGCCCCCTCTCCACCCCCACCCTTCCCTACCCTTTCCTACCCACCTGGCAATTGGCTGCCCCTCTTTTTATCCCTTCTTACTCACTGTCCCTTAGTCATTTTCCTGCTGTCCAGCCCATGCGGCACATCTACTGAAGCTAAATCTTTTTCTTCTGTTTTCGTTGTTGTCGTTTTTTCGTCGTTTTTGTGTCGTCCTGATGAAGGGGTAGTGCCCCGAAACATGTAGATTGTCTTCATCTTTGTCTTAGCTTGGTCCAGTTCCCTTGTTTTTAATTTAAGAAAGGTTTTTCCTCCAAGCGGCAGTCACATGTTTTTCTTGTAAAACTTGAAAAATTTGCAATCTAGAAGCTGTCCTGCCAGATGCCTGGAACTATAGCGAACAGTACTAGGACTGGTTGGCCCAGTGACTGGGTGGGACCGAAGCCTGTGTTGCGACAATAGTTGCAGTGTAGCAGCACATTAACTTGTCTAAGCAATATCGTCCTAGTATGCACCTTTAAGTTAGCAGTGGGACATTAACAACCAACCAACCAAACATTGTATAAGTGCAGGACAGAAGCCTTCAGGTCAACAGTGTTTTCCCCTCAAGTTGATTACATGTCCTGCAGTTGTTCTTTACTCTCTTTGCAGACAAACTTGCTCTTTGGTCCACTCTGTTCTTTCTGATAAATAATAATATGCAGCCACATGAGGTATTACCGTCATTTTGTTGTTTGCTACTTACATTTGTCATATTCAAGCCAAATGGTGTACACAACATGACCAAATTGTATGGGTCAGAAGGTCTGTATATATATTTTTGTAAACGCATAAGAAAGACACATGTATATCACAGGATATAGGCATGGGTTCCACATTTACACTGATGTCTTCAAGACATATGATGCAGACTCTTGTATCGCTCATCACTCTTCATATGACCTTTCACATCCTGACCTTGACACAGTGATCAAAGCTGATTAGCTGATTGGTAGCAGACAGCTTTGGAGCTCAAGACCCCTGTCTGACCCTCAAGCAACAACAACCTTCCTTAAGGTCTCACATGAGCTCCAGAATTGTTTCCCGTCATAAAACCCATTTGGTGTAGCCAAAACCTTCCATTTCTGGCCTTGAGGTTGTCTGTGCCTTAAAAAGAGAGGTAACCAAATCCCTTGTACCCAGTGCAGTGCTCTTGTTTCTTGCTGTGTTCCACTGAAAATAACCACTAACCTTCCAGCAAGAATCGCCTGCAAATCCCCAAACATCTGGGACTGCAATCACACTTACAAACACAGCCCCTTGTCTTGCCTGCTGTAATCACACTTGACAGCCCTGGTCTCTGCCTGCCTCTCTGTCCAAAAAATCTTCAATGGTGGCTGTTGCCTGAAAGTGATTCAGACAGTGGATATGATTATTTTCAATGTCGCGGAGGTTGTGTGTGTGTGTATATGTATATACCCATACACAGATATTTACTTCTCTCTCTCATGCATGCACATGCATCTGTGTGTTTACGCACGTGTGCACATGCATGTACAAACACACACATATACATAGACCTCAGCTGTGGCATCTTTTCCTGTTTGAAAGTGAAAGATTTCCATTTAGTTTTGAAAGGCTGACAACATCACTGGGCACACCTGTTGCACAAGTGGAGTGAAGCTGACCTGGGTCAACTTATTATGCAACATCATGAGTTATTGCCCATAAACATTTGGTTTTCAAGTAAACATTTATTCATGCTGTATCGTCTGTGACCACACTGGTCAGTGTGGGTTTCCTTCCATTGACATCGATTCCTGGAGATGTAGAGTGGCTGGAAAAAAATACTGCATATGAGTTTGCATGGTCAAAGGATAGTAAACTCACCCACACATAGAATGTTGCCGCCCCAGCAGAAATGTCACGAACTTCATCAAGCTGAAACTTTTCTAGCAATGTCTTTGCTTGGTGGACTTCAGCCACTGACAGCGAGTCAGACTTGAGCTCCAAACAACAGCGTTTGAGGCTTTCTCTTCCTGTTTTGCCCACCATTGCCTGCACAGCTTTCCAGTCCTGATGAGTTGACAAATTTCAGACACCCAGGATGTTACAGGAAAACATAAAGGCACTGTTGCAGACTGGTAAGATGGTGACAAGCAAGTGGGGCAAGACTACTTACAACGACAAATGGTTTGCAGAACTAGTGAAACTTATCCAGGCATGCTGGAGAATACTCTATAAAGAAAATGTTACATGACTAATGACACCAACAGAAGGCTACAAGAAGAAAATGTTATGTGACTAATGACACTAACAGAAGGCTACATAAAGAAAATGTCACATGACTAATGACATTAACAGAAGGCTACGTACAGAAAATGTTATATGACTAATGACACCAACAGAAGGCTACAAGAAGAAAATGTTATGTGACTAATGACACTAACAGAAGGCTACATAAAGAAAATGTTGTGACTAATGACACCAACAGAAGGCTACTAGAAGAAAATGTTATGTGACTAATGACACTAACAGAAGGCTACATAAAGAAAATGTCACAAGACCAATGACATTAACAGAAGGCTACGTACAGAAAATGTTATATGACTAATGACCCTAACAGAAGGCTACATAAAGAAAATGTTACATGACTAATGACACTAACAGAAGGCTACATAAAGAAAATTACTAATGACAAAAGGCTACAAGAGGAAAATGTTATATGACTAATGACACTAACAGAAGGCTACATAAAGAAAATGTCACACGACTAATGACACTAGCAGAAGGCTACATAAAGAAAATGTCACATGACTAATGACAGAAGGCTACATAAAGAAACTGTCACATGACTAATGACACTAACAGAAGGCTACATAAAGAAAATCTCACATGACTAATGACATTAACAGAAGGCTACATACAGAAAATGTTATGTGACTAATGACACTAACAAAAGGCTACATAAAGAAAACCTTACACGACTAACAACACTAACAGAAGGCTACACAAAGTGTTACACTACTAATGACATTAACAGGCTACATTAAGAAAATCATACATATCACTAACACAAGGCTATATGAAGAAAATGTTACATGGCTAATGACACCAACAGAAGGCTACACGAAAATGTTACAGGACTAATGACACGGACAAGGTTACATGAACATGTTACATGACTAATGACACTAACAGAAGGTTACATGAAGAAAATATTACTAGTAGCAAAAACAGAAGTCTCCAAGAAGGAAATGTAACATGATTAGTGGCACAAACAAAAGTTTACATGAATAAAATGTCAGATAACTAGTCATAAAGGTGAACAGTTTAAGAAAATTCTATGTGACAAGTCACACCAACCAGTTCAAGTGAAACCAATCCAAGTAGAAACATTTAACAACAAGTCTGTGGTAAGCGTGACGAGCAAGCCACTGGCATTAGTTACACCAGATTTGCTGCACAGCTTACAGGTAATTACCAGGTGTGGGGGAAAACACTTTGTTTTTTTTTACCTTTGTCTCTCTTTCCTTGTGACCCAGGAGAAGGAAGACGGCAGTCATCACGTTATGCACGACTGCTGGAGGTTTAGTGTAACTACGGATCTCCGCTACGGTTGACTGCTTCAACTCCAAAATCTCATGCCTGATGCGTTCCAATCGTTTTAAGCGACCCAGAAGATGACTGGCGTTTGTCATTTCTTGTTCAAGATCAGCTTGGTAGCCATGTTCACGGACAACAACCATAGCTCTCTCCAGCTCAGCTATCTCCCGCTTGTTCATTGCCTTGCGCAGACCTGGTACAAAGAGGGCTACAGGTCAGTTGTGTCAGGTGAGGCGCTGGCCATGCTGCCTCCGAAAGCTGCTGGAAACACTTTAAGCAAAACACTGTAAGCGAAACACTGTAAGTGAAACAGTGTAAGCAAAACACTGTAAGCAAAACTCCATCCATTTTTCCTTGTGCCTTCTAATGGTGATTTTGTCTGTTGATGGCGTTAGGTGACAGTAGACCAATTTCATTTCTTTGAAATATATAACAGCATGCTAACTTGAGGAAGTGCGCCCTCCCTCCATCTAGTATTTTGGCTCATCAAATATATACCTACCTCCTCCTTGCATTCCCCACCCATTAACAGATAACAGATTCTAAATTTACAGCCCACAGATGTCACCCCCTGACTTTCAACTCTGTGGGTCTCCTGCCGCCATATCCAGCCCATCCACCCATCTCCCTGACCTGCACAGATGTAGATTGACTTTATGGGGCGTGGGGGCCTGAATCATGACTGCAGTTACCTTTTCAACAGGCACATGCATGCACGTGAGTAGCTTTCAACAGCAGCATTATTTCTATAGTCAATGTCACGTTTTGGGGTCTGGTGGGTCAAGGAGATTACACCATAGATTCCAGGTGTGACCCATCCTCGACTCTCCGGCCCTAATTAAGGTCTAGTATCGCCTTGTTCAAGCCGCCATCTAGCCGCTCACGTCATCACCAGCCCAGGTTAGGTTCCTGTTAACACTTCTGATCAGGGGTGCTGGCTGTCGAAGCAAGGGGTAAGGTGTTACTCGCCCTGAAGCACAGCTGGGAAGGGACCAGAGTAGGTGTCAGGCTGGCCAGGTGTGGTTTAGTTTGTGCAGGGGAGGATTACGTATCTGGAGGAAGCTGCTGATGCGTAGTATCGAGCACCGGGTGCTTTGATGTAGCCGATGGGTGTAAACAACCAGGAAGGGGAGGGGGTAGCTGTGTCCACTCTAGGTGTCCACCTAGGGGCGTGTTCTAGTAGTTGACACGGGGTGTGGCTTCTGCTGTCTCTGACTTGATTGGTTGATACATGTAACCGCCTTGTTGACCACGTGCGTCTGAATGAAAGAAGCTGTGGACGAAAGTTGAGAATAAAAAGACTGGTTTAGACAGTCAAACTATATTCCGCCCAACTATCCTGTGAGAGGACATCTTCTGCCCAAATCTCCTGAGTGGAGAGCAACTTCAGCCAAATCTACAGTGAGGGCATTGTTGGCCTGAACTCCTGTGAAGAAGAGCTGCTGTGGTGAGACGTACGTGTCTTGTGGTACAAGTCTGCTGAAGGCTGAAGGATTCAGCTGCAGAATTGAGGTGTCTCGTTGTACTAGGCGTGTGGAAGTCTAGTATCAACGGCACGTGGCTTGAGTGGACCAGTTGCATAGCGCAAGGGACTCTGCGAGGGTGTGTGATCCCTCCAGACTGGGGTGTGACTCTAGCATGCATTCCTCTGCTGTGGGAAACCTCTACGCTGACCGGGCGGGAGAGAACTGCAGAACGTAAAGGAGGGAGACCGAAGACCACAGCAAGACAACCGTCTGAAGCAACAGGCAAGATCCAGCCTTACAAGGAGGCTGCCTGTAACCGAGCTCTTGGGGTGAGCTCAAGGGGCTGTGTGTCAGCCTTTGGAAAACGTCATATCCTCTGTGGCGTGTGTGATCGTCAGCATCGAAGTCTGCTGTTACGTGGAGGTGTTCAAGAGGTCTTCAGGGTATCTACTGGTGAACATATCCAAGGAAGGAGCTCTCCAACGTACAGTCGTGCGGACTGTATGAAGCATTCGGAAACGAGTGTTGTGTTCTGTGAGTGTTGTGCATGACATGGTTATTCTTTTCTCATAAGCAAAGGCAAGATTGAGGTACGTGGTTTGTCATTGTGTGTAATGGCGAGGCGGGTGATGTAGGGTGATATCAGATGTTATAGTAGACCTAGCTCAAACAGAAGGAAATTGCGGGACCCCTAGAGTTGAAACGAGTTGTAACATATATTGTCTTGATTGTAAATACTCGCTGTTTATATTGTACAACCCCCCTGAAAAGATTGTTGTAAAATACTTTTCATGGAGTTGTACAAAAGAAATATTTTTGTGTAATAAAAATAGTGTAATTAAAATTGTAAGTCTCACAAGACCGTGACCGGAAACATTTCCGATCGCGCGGGAACTGCGTGTTCTCGGAGTCTTTTGCTAAAACTGTTCTAGGGGTGGGACGACGACTGTGCAGCTCTGCTTGCCAGTCTCGTGGTTCTGTTTGTGCAGGCAAGTACATTTTACTTGGTTCTTACAATGCCAATGATAGTTGTAGCCGGTTTTGATGCATTGAATTGTTTGCACCGAGCTTGACAGCAAGCGTGGTCTTTTGTAATGTAGCAAACACGCAAAGCAGTACTGCGATGATTGTAGGAAAGTTATTATTGATTCTTTTGATCTGTGAATATTCTGGTTTGTGATTTACCATTCAGCATTGTGTAAAAGTAACTGGCTAGGTTGAGAATTAGTAAATCGTGAGACCGCATGGTCATGAGAATTATGTGGAATCTTGCATTTGATTGCAGGGCCACGTTTCCCATTCATTGGTTGTCTTCTTCGGTTTTTTATCTTTCCATCTTCATTCGTCCTCATCTTCATTTTTTTTTACGTTTCATCTTTTACGTTCCACGTTCGTCGTTTTCCAATCCCTCATCCACGTTTGGTTTTTTCCTTTCTAATCTTCACTCTTTCGTTTTTTTCTTTTTTTCTCGTTCGTTCTTTCTTAGTCCTCTTCTATCACCCATTGTTGGTTTTACCATGTGTGCGGGGCCTGTGTAGTAGGATAGCAGTGCATCAATTATATGGTTGTTAGACAGCTCTAGTTAGGGTGATTTATTGCTGTTGCCATTTGTGAGAATTCTTGTTCACGTATTTCTTATGTCCATGTCTGTTTGGGAGGGGGGATTCTTAATGTTAATAAATGTCATGTTTGTTGTTGCTATCACGCGTCTGTAGCTGAGTAGGTTGCGATGTAAACGCCTGTGTGAGTGAGTGCCTAAACCGGGATTGAGCCCACGTAAATAAATTCTTTTGTAACTTCCAACGGCGCACACTGGTAATTTTGGTTTCTGCCATTTGTTGCCACGTGTGTGCCGGTTACAATATCAACAATACATTCTTCTTTTTTTGTGTTCACTGTATTACGGTCTTTCGTTGTTCTTTATGGGAGACTGTAGGTGGTGGGGGCTCGGCCATATGATTAAGAAATCATATTAATTAATGTTAGTAAATACAGTGATAGTTCCACCTACGCACGTCACACTCTTGACGGTGGTCGTGAGAGTGAGCAGAGCAGACGACCCGTCAAGAGCAAAAAGAAATCTCCCAGTTGTGACAGTGAACAATAAATCAAACAGCCATTTATTCTCACCTCTCAGATTATACCACCCACCAAAAAATCCAAAATATGTTCATTAGAAACAAATACTCTTTCCAGATGTGCTCAGTTTGTGGTATTATGAGAATGCTGGATCAGCTGATTGCATCTGTTGGTTTTGTAATAGTTTTTATTACTGTCCACTTGTTGCATTTTACAAAAATATCCTTTGTTAGAAGATACATTATAATAACTAAAAGAATAATTACTTTTTAATCATAAGACTCCCAGTTTTTTAATGTTAAAACAGTGAATGTTATTACAATCGGCAGCAAGTACATGAAGAGCTCACCATCTCTTGCTGATATTCGTTTCAAGAGAAGAACGGCTTTTTCTAAGTCCATGTCATTGTCGGACAGCTCAGCCCTCTGAAACTCTTCAATGGAGAACTCCAGCTGAAACTTGTCCTGGGACTTGACGGCCACTTTAAGCTGATAGCGGATACGCTTGTGTTTGTTTTCTGGAAAACATCCAACAATTATCACAAAGACTTGGTTCCCAAGGATTTAGTCAAGGGAAAAAAATTCCCTTTGCTGTTTGCTATTCCCTTCATACAGGAGTTGGGAGAACCTCACTTGACGGTTGGTCTTGTTAGGAAAGTGAGCTACTCTTTGCTGACAGAGTCACTGTAACCTATTCTGGGAAAGGCACCCTATGCACGGGCTGGAAAAATCCACTAGGAATGCAGCGTATTAAGAGGATGGAATGTTGCACCAGGCATTACATGACAAGTTGTTCAGCTCAGCTGGTTCTTTCTGCACGAGTTGCTTTTGATGATTGAAACTAAGGTCTCCATTATTGCGACAACAAATAAAACTGAACCAAGATAGATGATGGTCCACCAAGGCTGCTGGACAGGAAATGTGGAAAAAGAAAGCCTTTCTTGCCACTGACTGGGAATATAGCATGCTCTACTTCCCGCCCACTGTCCCCCCTTCTCCACATTTCCTGTCCAGCGGCCTTGGTAGACTATCATCTTTCTCTCAGTTAAGTAACTCGTTTTATCTGTCCTGAAGAAGGGGCAATGCTCTGAAATGTTGGCGTCGTGCTTGTCTATTTTTGCTTAAGTTTTCTTTGTTGTCACTTTATTTTCCCCAAGCACCAGTCACTTGTTTTTGTTTTTGTTTTTACTTTGGTCTCCATTATTGTTGCAATAATCTTTTCCCAATGCACGCAGTGTTGTCTTCGAAGCTTTCTTTACTCTCTCTTCAGTTTTTGTCACCAATGGATGGACTGTCCATCTTTTACCTTTCTTCTCTCTTTAGTCCGTTTGCTCCTCCGGGGAACATAGGGCCTCAACGACACTCCTCCAGCGGACTCGGTTCGCGGCGGTCTTCTTCAGCTGAGCCCATGTCCATCCGGCTGCCTTTATTTCAACCTCCATGCACCTCCTCCATGTCATTCTTGGCCGGCCAACTTTTCTTTTCCCTTGTGGGTTCCAGTCGAGGGCTTGCCTTGTGATGTTATCAGAGCTCTTTCTGAGGGTGTGGCCTATCCAGCCCCACTTTCTTCTTCTGATTTCTCGGTCGATGGGGATCTGTTTTGATCTCTTCCATAGGCTGATGTTGGAAGTTTTCTCTGGCCATCTGATGTGCAGGATGTTTCGGAGGCAGCGGTTGATGAAGGTCTGGAGCTTACTTGTGGTTGTCATGGTCAGTCTCCAGGTTTCCGAGCCAT
>SMGT01013946.1:44023-57875 GCA_004794575.1 Lanistes nyassanus | reverse complement strand
CAGGAGGCTGACGTCATCTGCAAAGTCTAGGTCCTCCAGGATTTTAGTGAGTGACCAGCGGATTCCTGTGTTGGCATTTTGTGTAGAGCTCTTCATAATCCAGTCTACTACCAGCAGGAAGATGGTTGGTGACAACATGCAGCCCTGTCTCACCCCCGTCCGCACTTCAAAAGGCTCTGTCAATTTTCCTTTATGCACAACCTGGCATGTGGAGTTGTTATAAAGTTGTTTGGTAATGGAGATGAACTTTGGTGGTATTCCATAATGTGCCATTAGTTTCCAGACGACCTCTCTATCTACACTGTCAAAGGCCTTCTCAAAGTCTACAAAGATTGTGTAAAGTGGAGACTGCCATTCCAGTGACTGTTCTATGATGATACTATGATACTTATTATTATCAGTATCATTATCATCTTTTACCTTGCGTGACTTTATTTTCCTCTCACCTCTGACAGCCTGCTCAAACCTCTTCTCTTCATCCTCCAGTTCTTGTCGGTCTCCATCACTGGCTCCTCGCTTGCGGCTTATCACATCTTGCAGTTTATCACTGGCTTCCTTTTCTGCCCTCTCTGCTTCCTACACATACACACAAACACACATACACACACATATACACAAGCACACACACATACAAACACACATGCAAACACACATACACACACACACACATACAAGCACACACACACACACACATAAATACACACACACATACACACACAAATACTTGTGTCCCGCACTGGGCAGCCTTGCACATGGCATTCACAAGGTCAAAGATGGAGAAACTTATAGAACAGCAGATAAAGAAGACACAATACATGTTAAATGAAAATTATAATTTTCTACCCAGTTTGGAAATTGGAGGCATAATGTAATGTTTCTAAATAATACTGTGGGTTGAAAGAATGATGCAACAATAGAATGTAACGAGCAGGCAGTTCATGGAATAATGTAACTTTACTACAGTACATGTAAATAACCCTGGAGATTGGAAACATAACATTACTATGCAAGTCTGGACATTGGAGCCATGGTGTAATATTGGGCCAAAGGCCTAATGTTACTAAACAAGCTCCTTTGAGAGTGTCCCCTTGTGATGGAGAAGCTAGAGTGTCCTGACAATTGCTGGAGCTATGCTGGCAAAGACTGTGTAGCTCCTGGCAGGTCCTATAGCTGGGAAAATCTACATGGGGTAAGGGCCAGACTAAATGACAGCCTAAAGGGAGGAGGCAGGCCCCCTCCACACGCTGTATGCATGGCCACTGGCATTTGGACACGCCACGGTACACACAAACCTGCCCCCAGAACAACTTCAGAGCAAAACCTGAGTAGATTGAACCCACTATCCCAGGTCACCAATCTAGAAGGGTAATCTACATAAGAAATCTTGGGGAATCCTGAAGATGGAACATCAGCTGGTAAGTGAACCCTCTGTTCAGCTTAACAGTCACACAGGAAAACCAGCCAGATATGCCCTTTTCACCCGACATGGTCATGCAGACAGATGTTCAGCGCTATGTTCATCCCCACTATATAAGCCCATCAATTTTTACAGCAGGAACGGCACAAATCTAGTAAGGATAGAGAATTCACCTCTCGAAGTTTCTCCACGTTGCTGCTCCTCTCTTCATCTTCATTCTCTTTCTGCATCTTTGGAAACAAAAAAACATGCAAAGGCTACAGCATGCTGGGACTGGATAAATGTTGAGATTAACAAGACTTTGTTCACAACGGCCGTGATCAGATCCGTGAAACACCATGGAATAATATTCTAGTGTTTAGTGTCAGCTTTTCTTGATCTGCTTGGTGCAGCTCTTTCTTACCTGTTCTTGTTGTACCGACTGATGTTCTGTTCGAAGTCCATAGTACTTACCTGTTCTTGTTGTACCGACTGATGTTCTGTTCGAAGTCCATAGTACTTACCTGTTCTTGTTGTACCGACTGATGTTCTGTTCTTGAGTCCATAGTACTTACCTGTTCTTGTTGTACCGACTGATGTTCTGTTCGAAGTCCATAGTACTTACCTGTTCTTGTTGTACCGATTGATGTTCTGTTCGAAGTCCATAGTACTTACCTGTTCTTGTTGTACCGACTGATGTTCTGTTCTTGAGTCCATAGTACTTACCTGTTCTTGTTGTACCGATTGATGTTCTGTTCTTAAGTCCATAGTACTTACCTGTTCTTGTTGTACCGACTGATGTTCTGTTCGAAGTCCATAGTACTTACCTGTTCTTGTTGTACCGACTGATGTTCTGTTCTTGAGTCCATTGTACTTACCTGTTCCTGTTCTATTTTCATATATTCTGTTTTTTACTATACGATCATATTACCTTTTTTTGATCTATGAGCACCTGTTCTTCTTCCTCAAGCCTTCTGGGAAACTCTGCAAGTTTAAAAAAAATGCACCAAATTCACTCCAGCCGGTACTTGGCACCTATACTTTACAACAGCCTTTGTGTCATCCGACGTTCTGGACACTTCTCTCTTTTTAATGGAGCGCCTCTTTCGTGGCCTAAGAGTTAAGGCATCTGTTTCTGAGGCAGCAGATTGTTGATTCATGGCCCAGTTTGATGGTATGCATTACAAAACAATTGGTGTAAAAGGAAGTTTGCTTTCCCCAGAAGACAAAGCATTCTTTTGAAAGCTGAGATTTTAAATTATAACTTTTCAGTTACAGTTTTGGTGATGATAACACAAGCAGACCGTAACAGTTTTTACAACTGAAACATCTGGTGATGATAACACAAGCAGACCATAACAGTTTTTACAACTGAAACATTTGGTGATGATAACACAAGCAGACCGTAACAGTTTTTACAACTGAAACATTTTGTCACACATTACCTTCCTCTCTTCTCTTCCTTCTCTCTTCTTCTTCCTGTGCTCTGACCTGTCAATAGAAGTAAGAAAAATCAAACTCCAAATGCCATATCAAATTCTCACAGTTTTACTCATTGTCTTACTAAATGGCTGCCAAAGACAGTTCTGAAAAATCTATTTCCCAGTAGGGGGAGTTAGCTCACCTTGTAAATGACTCACTTTGGTATGCTAGTCATCCCATCCTCCAGCTGACCTACAATTTTTGCAGATGCCTACCCTTAGATGGGATTAGATTCAATAAATATGGAAGCTTTTCATCTTTTTGATCCACACTAACAACTAGGAGTAGCAGTTTCTTTATCAAGGACATAATCTAAAGTATCGACATGAGTACAGACTCAGAACAACTGGCCATTTTGGCCTCTATCTAACCTTCTGGTCAGTGATCAGTATGCTATTTGTATCGACATGAGTATGGACCCAGAACAACTGGCCATTTTGGCCTTGATCTAAGCTGGCAAGTGATTATAACGCTGTCTGCGAGTGCTTTCATCTGAAATGAATTACAAAGGGATGTAACTCAGCACCACACCTTACCTCCTCTTTCTTCTTTTTTTCTTCTTCTTTTGCCTTCCTCATTTTCTCCCTCTCTCGTTCTACAGCTTCCTCAAATTCTCGTTTTTTCTGGAGTTTTTCTACACATTAAGAAAAACATACACGTATGATTTAACAACAAGAACAAGCACCATAGTTCAGGATAAGTTTTGAGTTTTTAAATTAACTTTGAGATGCCATGATAAGTGGAGATGAATTTTGATAAGATCGGTCTCTCATACTAGTTGATGGACAGGTAGCAGAACTGCACAGCGGGGGAGGGTAACGCCCACTCATGCATTAGGAAATTGAGAGAGGCGTTAAGGAACAAAGTTTAGTGGTGAACTCAGGGCTGAAGAGAAAAGACGTAAGAAACTGACTGATTTGGGGGAACGTGGTGGGACGTACTCACAGTGTGTTTGATGTTACCTGCTCCTTCAATCGCTGAACTGAGAGTATGGTGTATCAGCAGGATTTTTTAATATATATTTTGTATGTGTTAGATTGCAATGGGTGCTTCAATTTGAACGTAACTCATGGAAACCCACTGATGCACTTTGATGGTACATAGAGAAGACATGCTGGTGTTAATTGGCAGTACATTGAAGTTTACAACTGACATCTGGGCTTAAGTACAAATCTTCGCTAGCAATGTTGAGGGTTAGGCTAGGGAGATAGGGGTGGCATCTTCATGAGATTTTTTTGGTCCTAAGTAAAAGTTTGATCATTGGAAAGATAGCAGGCAACTTTGTCCAGTCTTTCTATATGGCTGGCTCTTGAGTGGATTTTGTGTTTTTTTGTGTTTTGTTTTGTTTTTGAAGTGATCCATCATTTGCCTAGTTATGTGGTCAGTGTATTTTCACTGTTCTGCTGGTGTGAATACCAGGATGAGGAAATTGTAGTCGTGGAGAGCAGGGAGAATTGGTGTTCGATGTTTGAGTTTTGAACTGAAGGACGAGCCTGAATTTTCTGATTGTCCTTGAGGTAGCTGTGTGAAACCATGAGGATTTATTGTAAACTAGTTTGAGAGTGAATTTTTCTGGTTGTTTGATCGTGAAGTGAAACGGTAAAGGTACAAGTTACGTCCAGTGCTCCTGGGTGATAATAAATAGTGGTAGGTCCTATTTATATTACCCGGTGTGGAGTTTTGTCTGAGTGACAGGAGAGTGAAAGAACACAAGCATGTGCTCCCATGAAGGGGTAGTCCTGATGAAGGGGTAGTGCCCCGAAACATGTAGATTGTCTTTGTCTTTGTCGTGTCTTAGCTTGGTCCAGTTCCCTTGTTTTAAATTCATGTGCTCCCAGTAGGTCGTCTGACATGGATGGGGTGGGGGTCGTGACAATTGGTGATCCCGACATGATAACGTAGTGATGTGATGATGTACTACGTGATGTACTCTGTGGCATAACTGTACCTAGTGTGGTTTTACCTTGTTGTGTAGCGAGATAGGCATGTGACTGTGTGTCTACGCCTTGTTACTAGGATCTGTACTGAAGAAAAAAGTTGATTTGCCTGTCACCAGTTCTACAGGTGGGCTGCCCTGTATATACCCTCTGCGGCCCGAAGGAAATAGCTTCATTTTTTTTCTTCCTTTCTGTCTATCCCTCCCATTCTCATTTTTTCTATCAATTTGTGTTTTCTGTCTCTTAACGTTATTTTGCTAGGGTGCTATCACTTCAGAGGACCCACCACTTTTAAAATTAGGTCGTCTGAGGTGGATGGGGGTGGGCATCATGACACCACTAAAAACAGGGACAGAACTTGATTTTATCTTACCTTCCTCTTCTTGTTGTTGCAATCGCTCTTCCTCTTCAAGCGAAGTTTTGCTTAGCAGTTCACACAGCAATACTTCGATTTCTGCAAAAGTCACTCTGCTTCCAGGAACTGGTCGGCTGTTCAGGAACCGTTTCCATTTTTGTTTTGAAAAATACTTGCCATGAACAGCCTGTGTCAGCCACCTACAAACATAAAATATACAAATTTCTTAACTAAATTTGAGTTTCCTTAGCAGTACTTACCATGACCCAGAGTGCTGACTGGCACAAACTGGAGGTGGGCGATAAGAAAATAAAACTTACCAGGGTCAGGAGGAGGCGCGCCAGAGGTCCTGGGTGGCAACAGCAGCCCCCACCTCAAAGAAACCATCCCCTCCAGAGGTCCCAGGGATAAAAATCTATAAACAGGTCCACCGACCTCCAACATGCTGCAGATAAGAGGTCCCCCAGTGCAGTGGACTGGGAGGCAGCAAGACAGGCGGCCCATGCCCCAGACGGGACCCAGCAGGAGGCTGGCGTCTGAGATGACTCGAATCCAACCAGACTGGACCCAGCAGGAGGCTGGCGTTTGAGATGACTCCAATCCGACCAGACTGGACCCAGCAGGAGGCTGGCGTTTGAGATGACTCGAATCCAACCAGACTGGACCCAGCAGGAGGCTGGCGTTTGAGATGACTCGAATCCGACCAGACTGGACCCAGCAGGAGGCTGGCGTTTGAGATGACTCCAATCCGACCAGACTGCAGGGAGAGGAGCGGTAGCCCCTGGGTGGCGCTAAGTGACGTGGAAGGCGACGTCGTTACTCACGTAAAATGCAACATGATCAGCCAGAGCCAGAATGCGCCAGTATCATGGGGAAAAAATCGACCAAAACCGAAGGGAATGAGTCACCTAGACGTTAGTTTTTCACCCCGATGTAGGTAGGAAAGACAAGGAAACAGAGTAATCATGTTCCGTCCTGACATCCAAGACTGGTCCGGAGAGGGCCCACCAACCATGAGCCAGAATGGCACGAAAAAGCTTCTTAAGAGTCAAATCTCGCAGGGAAGCCTGAGCGACCAGCTCAGACAGAGGCGTTGGGAGAGTGACCAAGGTCCCAGAAGGGAAGCCAACAGGGGTCATGACCCTAGAATAGGGCTATGGCATGGGTGACATCAGAGACAAGGGTGACATAGCAACGCTCATAGACACCCAGCTGACAAAGGGTAGAGATGACAGTGAACCCTTTCATCCACACAACAGAGTCAGAAGAAAAGTGGACCTTGTTGGCTAGAGAGGTTAAGTGATCGGCCACGTCCACCACCTGAGGCCAGGAGAGATCCACCATCCTTGGATCCATGGTGGTTGACCAGCACCTGGCAGACCCCAGAAGACAGGGTGGAGACTGACGCACCAAGACGAACAGCATGCGAGGCTATGAGAGCAAGGTGTGCACATGGAGGAACTGGGGTAGGGGTGCATAACGCCAGACCGTGGCTGCAAAGGAAAGCAACTGGTATTCTGAGTGATAGAGGATCCATTTGACAGAGCTGCGGACAATCCGGGGACCACGCCAGCACCGCCAGCGAGGCATGACATGAATCTGATGGCGAGCAGGCGATCTCAACCTCCCACAGCATCTGGGGGGGGGAGGGGGGCGACAGGCAAGAAAGGACGACGCACACAACTCGCTGCATAACACAGTGTAGCTTAAAATAACAAGCAAACAGGTGAAAAACAAGAAAAAGCTCACGTTCCTTGTCAGCTGACAAAGCAGTGGAAGAGGCGTGCAGCCGTAGGGAAGACTAAGGTCAAAGGCCACGCTGTGAGAGCAGACAGAGGGACGTCCAACATCAGCCATGGCACTTGAGAAAGTCGGCTTGATTTGGCCAGTGAGTGGATCGCATGGGGTGATGCATGGGTGTGTGTATGCACGGAGGGGGCCTTACCAGGGTTTGTGTACAAAATTTTTGTTTGGAAGGTGCAGTTAGGGATCACTAACTTGAGAATCTAGCACTTTGGGTCTTGGTAAGTATTGTGACAAAAACACATTTAGGTACAATGTAACAAGGATGGCAGATGCCTACAATCAGAGAAAACACCTGCTTTGTACAGGATGTGTGAGATATTAGCCTTCAACGGTCATAAAAAATACCCTTGTTTTCTTGTTGCGTTCCTGGTTGTCTGCTGTAATCCTTATTTTCTTGTTATGTTCATAGTATTGGTGTAAATGTTATGTTCTTGTTGCATTTTTTGAGGTCTTTTGTCCATTTGTTGTGTCTGTTAATCACATGATCAATCACTATCCTGAGCCATGAATAGCCACTAAGGCAGTTAGTGTAGAAGCATGAAATAATTAGAAAATTGAGGGTGTGATCCCATTGGCCAGTAGTGCAAGCTAAGGGGGAGAGGGTCTGCTCCCATGTGCACTCGTGAAGTATGGGGGAGGCCAGAAGGGTCATGGTGCGCGAATGAGAAGCCTTGCACCACCCTCTATCTCAGTAAGGGGTGGCCATTTTAACATTCAGTGGTCAGAGGTCACAGGTCAGAGGTTACAAACCCCACTTGTGAGTTGAATGTTTTTTCCCACAAAATCATAGGAAGCAGCAGAGGAAAGCATGATACTTGTAGCAACATGTGGTCTGCATGCACTGGATCAGTTTTGAAACAGATTTTTGTTATTTTCAATAGTTTTGGGGAGCACTCAGTGAACACAGCTTCTTCTCTGCTTGTCTCAGCAAGCCTGAAGGAGATGAACTGTTAAGAAAATTGTTTGCTTTCTGCTACATACAATTTTAGTTTCTCATGGACGTGGAAACCGATTTATGCTGTCCAGAACAAATGAGTGAGTCCTTATTTATTGATTGGGCTGTTTTCCAACAATGGAAAGATAAAAGCTACAGAGTAAAGCGTTTGCACATCGATTTTGACCAATGCTGGCATTTTCACATAGCGAGAATGCTAGATTTCCAGGACCACAAGCTTGGGAGTGATGGCAGTGACCCAAAAGCAAGTGATATTTGATGGGAGAAAGAAATACAGGAAGGCAGTTAAAATAGTGTCTGGGTATGGAATCCCCTTCCTCTCAGCTACTGCTACGGTGTGTGGCTCAACACTCTTATCAGTTGATGTCAAAAAATGTTTCATTATTTGTGCACCAATACAAAGAATACAAAGATATACCTTTCAGTAATAAGTACTAAAACACATACTACTACTGTCTCAGTCTCTAAAACCATCACAATACCACTCTCTGAATACTAGCTTGCTCTACTGCGTTACATCTCTCTTTTGTCTCATGTCTCAGATACCTAGCTTGCTCTACTGTAATGCTGTCTCGTCCTTCCTTGTCCAGCATAGAGAACTCCCAGCGCAGATCCTGAAGCAGGAAATAGCGCCGATCCATCTCCTGAAGCAGATCTTTTAGCTCGGACACAGTGCACATGTCGCCCAGACACGTGTACTGCATAGCAGCAACAACCTGCAAATACAATAAAGCAGCACAGTCTGTCTGGTCAGTTCTGAGAGGGAAAAGTGGTGCAAAGTGTTGCAATGGCTGTAGGTACATTAGTGCCATGACAGCAAAAGCAGTGTCAGGTGTTATGCCTTTAACCATCTGCAAACAATGGAACAACACATGAAGATCTGTGTGCATAAAAAATACATCACAATGATGCTATCAAGCTCTGGAAGCAGATGAACATGTTGGCTGGGCTGCCCTGATGGGAAAGAAGTACACCAGTGTGTAAGCCAGTCAGCTTGCCTATCAGCACCGTTAAATATCTGAGTGTCTTGTGGCTGCACAAAATAGCTCAGCATAATATTGCTCTTTGACTTGTTTCCCACAGGTTGCATACTGGCACAGACCTCTTGAAAAGCAAAGTTACATCAAGGAAAGTATTTTGGATAAACTGAAAAGCTAAAAGAAATAACAAAACTAACTTAGAACTCAATTCCAATCCTGAGAACACTATTCCAGTCTTGCAAATACATGTATTATGGCAAAATATTCTCTAAAAAATCTCTCTGCATAACTACTGGTTCTTCACGAGACTGAAAGAAAAAGCTGAACTAGAGATCAGTGGATAAGGTGGAGCTAAAGTGACTCAACAGTCAAAGAATCTGAAGTCAAATTAGTTTTGTAGAAAAACGAGCCTAAATCCACTTTATAAGCTGAATCTGCCTCATAATAACAGAAAGAGAGATGTACTAAACTATTTTATGATGCAAAGACACAACTTACAACATGTGGAAATGTCTTAAATAAAACAGAAAATGATCATGTGAAACAGATCGGATTGTTTGCTTACTGTGTAGCCAGTGCCTAGGTACTAGTTAGTAATTATACGGGACCGTCAGAAAAGGGGGAGATCGGGGGGGGGGGGGGGAGATAGTGACAGGGCAGTAGGCGATGGGCAAGGGAAATAGGGAAAGACTGGCCCCGGCCGACTGACACCTGCTGTAGTTGATGAGGGCAGCGGTCAGTCAACGCGCAGGGGCTGGGAGGCCACCCTGAGAGCAGTTTGAGATAAGGGGTAGGTCTGGGAGGTAGCATAATGGTCAGATTAGAAGGGTGGGGGTACGGGTTTTTCCAAGGGATGGCCAATGGGAAGAAAGGGATGTGGGTGTGGGGATGACTGCTTTAAGAATGGGGTGATTGTGTGGTTGAGGGCAAGAGTGTGAGAAGTTTGCCGCAAGACAGCACAGAAGATGCCCTACATCATCAGCTTTGGGCTTGATATTCATATCTCTCACTGCAACAGTGGCAGAAATAAGCCTCTCCATCACAAATGCTTGTGTTCAGGTCTTTCCTTGTGTAAAGGTTACACAAAATACTGTTTAACATTATTAGCCTCAACCTGGATCAGTGACAAGCATGCATGTTACTACTATACAATGGGCTGCCCTAGATATGAAGAGGTGAACATTAGTGAATTTAGGTAAGGAAAGTAGTTACAGGGCAAAATCCCTTTAGGGACTCCTCAAAACAAAGCTCTCTGGTTACAAAACAGTCTGTAAATGTTATATATCCATGTTCATCAGTGTAACACCCTGAGCTCTTTGCGATATAAATTAGAAATAAAATAACAGCAATAATGCCACATCATTTTACTTTTATGTTTCCCTTGACTGGCACATAAACTGTGAGATATTAACTCTTGGACTGGTTGATGTCACCCTGTTCCATGCATGGCACCATGGCGTGACGACATTTTACAGATGCACTTTATGAGGTAAGCGAAAGAATCTTCATATCATTGGAAAGTGCTATCATTGATTGTGTTCCCTGAACTGTTTCTATGAGTTTTGAATTAATGGAAAATGTAGTGTTGGTTTGGCAATATGTTTTAGCTGACCAACTGTTTAGCAGGGCTGTCAGTGGTAGAAAAGATGCTTCATATAATTTTAAATGTGATTTTGGCCAAAAGTTGAGAGGAAAAAAATGCACCTGGTTTTTGTTTTAAGTCAGAAAATGAGGATAACATACAATTCAGGGAAAGCAAAAGTGTGCAAGCAGTGACATATGGAATTATGACATTTTAAAACATTTTTGTGCATAAAGTAACAATTACATTTGACACTATAAGTGGTAAGAACTATTTATTTTCTTTAAAATGCCAAAATCTATGCTATTTTAGTGGTTGTTCATATAGCTCTCAGATCTGTGCAGTCAAAAGGGTTTCATCCTCCTGCAGTCTAGGTGTAAAACTGAAGTATAAATCCCCATAAACATTTACATAGTGTCACACATCCATAAAATAATGAATATTCAAATTATATCACACGACCAACCTGTGCGAAACTCAGACCACCCATTCTGATGTCACCATGAAGGGACTGGACCTCGATTGGCGTTAACTCCCCTTTATGCTCACTGTCATACTGGTTAAATACATTTTGTAAGATTTTCTTGTCCTCTGACAAGCTTATATCTCCCATGGTGCTTTCCGACGTGATCTTCACCCAGTCCCCCTGTGGAAAAATGTGTACAGCAAATCGATAGGCCTTCTCTGCCACCTAATATGGTCATAGCATTACACGAACCGATGTACTGGCTGACTAAAAAAGATTTAAAAAAATAAACGCGTCCCTTAAAAATACCATTCACGTGTTCAACGCTGAAAAGTCCGTTTTTCACACATCCATACTCAAGGTCTTCAAGATCTTTGTGCGCACTCCGCATTAGCGTATCGTTAAGCGGCAGCCATATTTCAACAATCCCGTAACTATCTTTCTGGATTTGCAACAGCGCTTTTCATTTGTTGAACTCGCCAATAAAAATATAGAATGCTCCGGAAGTAGTTGCAAGCACGGAAGTGGTAGGTGTAGTCTGCTGTTCGGAAATGTAGCATCGAAATGACAAGTTTTATGCCTTTCAGTCACTTTTCTTCTTGATCACAAATTTGTCGATTCGGGGCGCATAAAACACTTGATAGAATATTTATACACAATGACAACTGACATTGAAAATCATATTCGACAGAACCATCAATGGCAAAAATTGCCCGCAAATGTCAAGCAGGTAAGGAACTTTAGTTGAGAATTAACGACAGGATCTTTTATATTTTGCAGACGGTTTAGTGACGTGAACTATTATTATATTGCAATAAATCACAACTATTGATTTTTTGTGTGCAATAATGGAAGGCAGATATGTTCTTCTGAAACTGTCTTTATCTTTTGTGACTCCTTTAGAAACTTTTTGAAACATATTTAGAGTTACTGTAGATATCATTATATGTGTCAAATCTTTACAAACTGAAACTCAAACTGAAAATCATAGTGTATACAATGACATCTTTGTAGATTTTTTTCGTTAATATGATAAAATTATATGATCTGATATAAAGGCTTAATAAAGGGTAGAAAATGCGAGATATTATGTAAAGAACTTTTATTCTTTATGAGGTATGTAACAGAGTGAATTGATGCTTCAGAGTGCTGGCAAAAAATTACTGTCCTATGTAATTTTAAAAAAATCCATTTAAATGTGTTGGCAGTCACAGAGTCAGAGCTAAATCAAATCTCTGTACTAATGCAGCCTGCAATAACATAGTCAATTGGTTATAAAACTTGGTTTTGAAAGGTACCCAATTTCAGGCTGTGAACATTTCAGCTTATAATATACCCTTTAGAAAATAATAAGTATGACATTAATCTGGTGGTGACTGATGTTTACATTAAAGCCTTCCAATAGTATTATATAGTAAGAAATATCTGTGGGGATTTTACTGTGTATTTGGTTTCATTATCCAAACTATAGCATTATGTGGCTTTGGGTTTATATTCATTTATGTGTCTAACTCTTTTTGTCAGAGTCTTGGGAACTCTCAGAGAGAGTATGAGAAAGCTATTGTCACATTCAGCGTCAAAAACCAGCTTCGCTACAAAGGGAATTTGGGTATGTCATTGAGGTTTGAAGCAATTCAACAAAATTACTATTTTAGAGTGAACAGATAAGATGCCATCTTTGCTTACTTTCACAGGTTCCTGAAAGTCGGGGAGGTGGTCAGAAGTGATTAAGTCCCTTTTACTTCCTTAGGTTGTGTTAGGATTCTGGCATGATCAATTCAGCCAGTAGGCCCTGTTTTCTTTGCTGGAAATTGGCATGATCATTTTGACCAATAAGCCCTGTTTTCTGTGCTGGAAATTCCAGTTTCTAGCCTGGCAAGGATAGAATAACTGGCTCATTATGGGAAGCTGCTGTAGTGATGCATTGGTCCTAGGCATGTAAACAAGCAGTGCACACAAGCTTCTGACTGGTATACTTACAGGTTGTGGGCAGTTTCTATATGATGATACTGTCCGCCTCCGTCATCTAATGGTTGAGACATCTGCTTCTGAGATGGAGGTTGTTAGTTGGTAGTTTGCGCCCTGGACGAGTCATACCTAAGACTTACAAATTGGCAATCTAGTAGCTGCCCTGCCAGATGCCTTGCACTAGAAGGAACAATTCCAGTATGGCAGTGAAACATCAAACTGTTTACCAGTACAGCCTCCTCTTTTGGTACCCACTTCTAAAGACTACAATGGCCACCAGAGTGTTTCTCCACACAGTAGAAGAGGACTGGTACTAGGATGGCAGCAGTAGCATTATAGTCTGGGCATTGGATACATACCTGGCATTTACTTTTCTTAGACAATGGCATGAAGAATTTCATGCAAAGAACAGGTTTTGTCTGTCCATGCGTCACGTGAAGGGAAGGAAACACCACTCAGGCAGTCATGTAGTTATAAAGTCTGGCAAAGCATGGGATTAGGACAGCAGTTTGACAATAGAGATGGTAAATTTACTCATTTTGACGCATTTATCCTAGCCTCTCTCTGATTTGATCTAGACAGTTGATGGTTTTCCGTGTGCAGTAAAGACCGTTCGGAAAGATGAACGACGATATTATGAAGATTTGATGCAGTATAGCCGTGAGCACCTGATGCTGTATCCATATCACCTAGCTGATGTGATTGTGAAGGGTCTTCGCATCACTCCCTTCATGTACTACGTCAACATGATGCAAGATATCATGCAACAAGAGAAGAGCTATGATTCCCTTCCCAACTTCACTGCTGCTGATTGTAAGTGTCTGACGATAGTTTACACTTCCATTCCTACCTCACTGTTGCTGATTGTGTCTGACAATAGTTTACACTTCCATTCCTACCCTCACTGTTGCTGTTTGTGTCTGAC
>SMGT01013945.1:41354-74061 GCA_004794575.1 Lanistes nyassanus | reverse complement strand
GGGGGGGGGAGACTGGTGAGCAAAAAAGGTTAGGGCCGGCAAAAAATAGTATTGTTTGGGTAACTTTAACTAAAACACTTTTTAGGGGGTTGGGCTTAAAGTGTTGGATTTTTCCAAAACGCTTAGCATGCAAACTGTTCGTGGAAATCAGCATTTTATGTAAAAAGTTTGCTTAGGAAAGGTATTCTATAATATATATATATATATAATCAAAACTCCATTTACTGTTAACCCATTATTATTTTACTACTTTTAGTCTCGTTTTATATATATATATAAATTATCAGCATAATTCTTTGTCTCTTACCAGCTTCAGATGAAGGGTATGAACAGATCTCTTCAGACGAGGATGACTTTGCAAATGAAGATGGAGACAAACAGAATCAAAATAGTAAGGGTTTACATTATGTTTCACAATGAATGCGTTTGAAAGGGAAGGGCGGGTATCACATTGCCTTTCTCAGATCTGATCTGCTTTTGGTTGATGTTTGAAAAATCAGTTTGTTATTGTTTTTTGCAGCATCCACAGAAAATCAAGAATTAGTTTCTGAAATAGAGAGTACTGATTTACAGGTTGATGCATTATGTTTTCTGAAAACATCTATCCCACAAAAGCAAAACAGATTTCACTAAGCTGGGGTTTGGTGGATGTCCCATTCTGTGCCTTGGGTTGATATGAACAGCTTTGTGTAACCTGTAACACGATTTTCATGATATGCTGTTTGTTTGCCAGACATTGTCTTGGGTTGATATGAACAGCTGTAAGCTGTAACACTACACTATTTTCATAAGAAGTTATTGGACTTTGTTTTTTGTGTGCCAGACATTGTCAGTGTTCTGGAAATTGACTGGGCCAGTCTTGCCAAGGAGCCAGTTGCCAAGCCAACTACAGGGTCTCTGGCAAAGCGCTTCCATCCCTCTACTGTCTTTCATGAAATCGGCATTTCACGTTCCTTTGCTGGTGATGAGCTGTTCAGTAAGGTTAAAGCCATCTGTGAGAGAGGCATTGAGGATGACAGGGAAAGAAAAGAAGGTTGGGACCAAAATGTAGTAATTATTGATGAGTATGATGAATGCAGAATTGGGTGATTTTTATTTGGAGTTACATGAGATTTTAAGGCTTACTTCGTTGTGGCCCTTGTAGGAGAGGCCATTGAACCTGATATTTTAGTGATCAGTGCAGAGAACTGTGAATGAATGAATGAAAGCTGTAGTTATGAGATTTTCATTAAAAAATATGTAAAATATTTTTTGTTTTGATTATTGGTTGATGAATGATCATGATCACGCATCCTTTTTTGCAAAGTTTTCATGCAAGTCCAGTGTAACGTATACATCTGTATATATGTCAGATGTATAACTATGTACTTATAATATGTGGTATTAGTCTGTTGCTACATTTTTGTTGGAAACTATATTTTTGAAGGTAGAAGGAGACTGTCATTCTTTTCCCTTCTTGTAGAAGTTAAAGAGAAATCGGAGGACAGGGAAAACAAGGCAACATCATCACAGGATACCAAAGGTGTCTTGTCCCTGCTGCATGATGTTCCTGCCCTGCATCTAGCTGCAGTACGACAGAGACATGACCGAGCCAACTTGCTGAAGAATGTTGGGCCGTTTCGGAAAGGCCTTTGCGCACGACGTGATTTGGAGATGCGTCGCCAGCTGTGCAAAGTGGACAAGGTGGTCCCTTTCAGTATTTCTACCTACTTTATGTCTGCTTTTGTGTACATTATGTGTTTGCCATTCTTGCTTTTTGTTGAGATTTAAAATTTTGTTAAATCTTGGGTAAAATTGCAGCAGCAAGGGAAATCCTGTGAAGACTGAATAAAATTTAATGTCAGGGAAGGAGAGGTGGGTAACTGTGTCAAGAAAGCTGCAATTCCAGACGTTGGCAACTTCTTTCTAATTCTGTGGGATTTGTTGCTGCTTTAGGTCTATGAACAACCAGCCGTGTTTCCAACACATGTGATGGACACCGACCTCTGCAAGCTCAGCATCCAGCTGTTCAGACAGGGCCGAGATTACGCTGACCGTAAGAACTCGGAGTGTGACATCAAAGGTGACCTTTCCATTTGAGATGATGCTGCAGTCTCTTAAACTGGCCTGTTGACCACGAAAGCCATGATCCTCTGACACCTGATCTGAATACACATGGTATTCAGCTTGGAATGGCTTAAGCTTATGGTTCAAACACTCGTAAGAGCCTTTTTTTTTCAGATGCCAGTATAAAATCTTGTCAGGGCGTTTTACAAACTTTCCAGCTTAAACTTTGTAAAATAACTAAAGTTGTACATCAAGGGAAAGTAACTATTGCTAATTCACAATCAAGCAGTGTTCAAACAGTTTCTCTGGATGAGAGGGACTAATATCCAAGTACATGGTCAGCAATAATCCATGATGTCGAAGTTCATGAAAGTAGCCAGTATTTGTGCAAAGCTTTCACAGAAAGATCTCTAACAATCAAAATAAACCACTGTCCGAACTCTTCTCTGGCATTTTGCATCCAATCGCATCAGACCTGCTAGCTTTCAGCAACAGAAACTGGAGTCATCCACAGCTACATCTTAATGGTGGCAAAGTTCTTCACATTTTTTTATTCGGTACTGGTCAGGTGTTTCACTACTTGTTTGAGTTATTGTGTTCTGTTTGTTGTTTTCTGTTTTACTGTTAATGGTCCATGTGACAAAAAGACACCTGCCTTCCCTCCAAATTTTAAAGACATTTCAGAAATGTTAATGCTCTTATTATAGTGTGTTGTTTGTCTGTGTACAAATTGTATGTCTAGCTTTTCTTGCAGAGAAATAACACTTTTTTTTAAATATGTGCCCAATAAAATTTTTAATAAGATTTTGTGTGGTGGCAGTTGTTGTTAATAGTTGTTCATTTTAAATGAAAAAGATTTTTTCAAGATGGCTGCCGGTTGTCGACATGAGATTAAATGTCTAAAGACGAATAGCTTGCTCATGGCTACCATCTTTTCTTCAGCCATTTTGGCAGTACAGCCTGGAAACATTCATGTTTTTTGTGGACAAATTGAGGAATTTACATTTTAACACTGAAGAGATTTAAAAAGTCACAATATTAAACAATTAATTCCTGCCAAAAGTTTGTTTTCGTTATGTGTGCATGAAGGTAGGCATGTGTGTCCATGTAGATGTGTGCTGGCACATGCATGTGTGCAGACCTTTTTATTGGCCAAGAGTAATGCGACATGTGGTCCTAAATTATTAAGGATTTGCAAGGATCCATTTTCATTTTCATGCAGTGCTTATATATTTTGTAGTAATCTGTTTGTTACCCTTGTGTGGGTTTTTCTTTTGAGGGTTAGGAGGTGGAGAGAATGTGATGGCTGGCATACTGTCTGGAAACGATATACCTCTGAAATTCACCAGATTTTTGTGTGTGTTGCTGATCCCTTTTGTTAGCTATGGGCCTTGCTGGAAGGGATAACATGCCCATGCTGGTAGAAGCCTAGAACATTTTTTGTGGTGCAAAATTTCTGTGATGTGTAGGATGTCTTCACGTGTCATCAACATGTGCACAGGACAGCTATGCATCATTTGCATACAGGTGTAGGTTACGGGTGGTACAGTGGTCATATCACTGACAATACAAAGTGGTGGGATGAGCAGTCTGGGTTCTTGATAATCACTTGATGTTTGTCTCTCTTATCCACTTATTGAAATCTTTGAGTCTGTTCACCATCTGAAAATGATGGCCCTTTTTTTCTTCATGAGGAAGACAAGCTGTGTGATTCAGAACACCCAGTTAGCTGAGTTTGCTACATTTTGTCAGGGAGGGGGAGAGGAGAAAAAGTTTAGGCGAGATACAGGATCTTTTCAGATATCAGTACAATTATTCAGTTGTTTGAATGAGTGGCAGTTTAGACCCAAATATTGTCACCACACCCTTTCCCCCACCTAAACCTCAGACGCGAATTATGCCTGCACATGCAAGTCATATAAGGCAAAGAACCAAGAAATATCTGTAGATGAGATGAAAATTATCTTAACGTTTGTGATATTTGACTTTATTTCCCCATTGTTCAAGGAGAAAGGTATGGTACTTAATCATGCCTAGATTATTTTTTCCTTGAGGTTTTTCTTGGGTGGAGGGAGAGATTGGTTAGGCACTGAAAGCACACCGTCGACATCCGGGGATTTGGATGAGTCTATGCGACTGAAACTCGTCTAACGTGGTTAGAGGTTGACAAAAAAATCGTATATGTTGACTCTTGCAGGTGTGCACGTCCAGCCGCACGTGCTCAACCGCTTTTCCACTGCCTGCCTGCCAGGCTGGCACCAGACGGAAACTTCCTCTGCACTCGGCTGATCCTATTGTAACTGATTAACCCGATAACCGATATAAACTACTGACGCAAATAACTACCGCCAGCCGTCGTTAGGGCGCACTCTCCTAAAGCAGTTTGACCGCTTCCACAGCTGTTCTCTTACTCACGGGGCAGGCAACGGTGTTGATGCGAGTATCAGCCCCTGTGTGTGTGTGTGTGTGATTTCTGTCGAAGACCGTCAAACTGCTCGCTGCAGGGTCGCGTCTGACCGGAGCAAACATGGCAGGTAGCTTCGCAGTCGCCAGTCTGCGTGGAATGTTGCTGCGGCACTGTAAAAGTCTACGCCACGAGGTGAGTTTAAATAATATGGCGTTGGGGTGACGCACTGCATGGTGGGATTACGTAATCCGCCAATCGTCGCGTAGCTTTGCTTCCACTGCAATCGTCTGCTTCAGGGTCTGGAACTAAATAGGTCAGGGCGAGGCTGCATGATCGTTCAGTGAGTTTCCAAACCTACAATGATCGTAACGCGTAGGGGCTGTATTTGCTGCTTTTACATATGGTGGCTGGGTACCAAACAAAACTGCTGCAAGGTGTCTGATCCGTGTTGTTTTCCCCTAAAAGTTACCATATATTCATGTTTTTAAAAACTCGATTAGGGGCGTGCAAGCATGCAGTGTTATGACCTATTCTGTCATTACTCTAAACCCAGCTCTTCAGTATATCCTTTGGCGAGTAGACAACAGTGTCTGATCTATCAGCGTAGATAATTATTTATTGCACGGCTGCATTTTTAGTTTCTGTAGCAGATAAAAACAAAAAGAAATTTGGTGCACTAAGCTTTACCTTTATCTTGCCCTAGATGAAGACGCTTAAACCTTTCCCCACTCAAGCTTTTAAATAATGTCTCTCGCCCCTCTAACCCTTTCTCCTTACCCTATCCCTGTGATTTCTCTCACACGCACGCGCGCGTACGTCACTCTATGCCTACACACACTTATTTGCTAGCACATAAACGCCTTTGGAGAATCCAGCAGTACGTCCCCCTCCCCTCAACCCCACCCCCAAACCACTACTGAGCGCATTCATCGACTATTTATTTGTGTTATTGCGATATAATATCATCTTTTCATCAAGTAGTAATTAATTAAAGCTCAGCAAGCAACCCAGATCGAAAATTGCAAGACAGATGTGTAGAGCGGAGTGGTGGAGGGAAAGTTTAGTTTGACACGAACGAATTTGACTCATCCCATTTCTCACTGACATCCGGCTTCAAGCTGCTTGGCAAATCGCAGTGCAAAAACGGCATCTCGGATCACGTGGCTGAGCCACCCCCCAGTACCACAACCAGCGTGAACTCATTGTCACCCCCCCCCCCAACTGCGTTATCACTGTCATTGTTGTCATCGTGATCAACCTGTTTTATAAACAAACATTAACACAAAGTGCAGTCTTAAGTACATGCAGTGCACTCTCTTGTGTGAGGAGGATCGAAATGAGACGGAAACCTTTTGCAGCTCAAATGTCATTAACGTTACAGGCAGTCCGTCTGACCGATATTTGGAAACACAGCCGCATGGCAAAGGAAAAACATTTTATCGCGTGTCGGATAAACTTTCTTTCAGCTCGAGAAAGCAACGTTCCGGCGACGTTCATTGGTGTGGCAGCTGGGCTTGCGGAGACGTCAGTCGACGGACTGTGCCGCAGCATCGGCAACAGCAGCAGTGTGTGCTTCTGCAAATTCTGCTGCTGCGCCAACCAGAGTAGCTGGGACGCCTGCTGACCGTGCTGTCGACCGGGAGCAGCCACGGCGCTTCAGAGTCGGGGTGCTGGGAGCGGGTCGGATCGGGCGCGTGCACCTGCAGAACGTGTTGAGTCATCGGCGTCTGGATCTGCAATGGGTGGTGGAGGACAATGCGGACGCCGTGCGGCAGGCCACCCGACAGGTCTTGCTGCACGACACCCCGTTCCACTCGACGACAGACATACCGCAGCTGCTGAAGGACCCGAGGTAAAGCAGCTATCATCTGCTGCAGATGAACTTGTCTCCGAACTGACCAGCCGTTTGTTGTTACTGTTGTTGCTTTTAGTGGTGGTGGTGGTGGTTGCAGTGGTGGCATTGTTTTAAACAAACGTTTATTTGTGCAACCAAAGTACAAAACACTGATACGCCCAAAGGTAGGGCCAGGCAACAAGCCAGCTTATATAAGCCTAGCCCTGGCTAGACACAAAGTGGTGGTATTGTTACTGACGTTGATGATGGTGGTGATGACCGCAACGACGATGATTAGGGTTAGGACAACAATAATGTAAGGAATAGCTAATGCTATGATTGTAGCAATGACGGCGATGATAAGATGAGTGGGGTTGTGAAAATGACGGATCACTTCTTAGACTTCGCATCGTGATAAATGTCAGATTAAAGACCCAGCCTCCAAACTCCTGGTGAGATGTTTGAGAAATTTAGCCAGTAAAGTACCCATTTTTCTTGTTTTTCAAGAAAGAAATCAGCAATACGCCATCCCCAGGGAGCCCGTGACTACAAGGCAGTGCTGCTACACTGTTACCTTGGGTAATGAAGGTGGATAGAATGCACACTCACGCACTTTTATTTTTAGAAAATCCGTTGGAGACCCCTTTACGAAACGAGCTGAGTGACTGCAGATGCACACATAGTGATGAAGTCAGAACCGACAAAGCTTCTACACAGTAGAATGAAGTCAGAACCGACAAAGCTTCTACACAGTAGAAGTTCTGTTTTCATAGACTTTAGTTCGTTTTGTTCGGTCTGCCGCCTTCCAAGCATTATGCAGCTGAGAGGTCAATCGACATCCCAAAGTTTACAAAAACTTTTGAGAAGCTATTACTTTGCTGCATCGATGAGCTGCGAACAGGCATTATCGGTTTGTTGTTGTTGTTGTTGTTGTTGTCGTTGTTGTTGTCTGTAATTGCTTTCTTTTCAGTTTTGTTTGCTGCTGAGCATGTTAAATTGTATCTGTTACATCACTGCATTACTGATGGGTTTGCTTTCAGCTTGGACGGCGTTCTAGTATTAACACCCACGGCAACACATTCAGCTCTGGTCAAACTGTCTCTAGAGTGCGGTAAGATGACACCACAAAGTTATACATGCATAACGCTACTTCCGGGTGCTTGCAAATGGCAGCTAGATGCCCATTCATCTTCAGTTAACTTGCAACATGCTGACGTAGTGATATAATGTATACCTTTCCCCCCCCCAAAGCTGGGCTTTATGGCCACTTGGCATTCCATTTGCCCTTCGCCCTAAAGAGCAGTCATACGGCCTGTTTAACCTGTGTATTTACGTTCAAGTTTACGTGTGAAGAAGAGATACGAATGCAGAGAAGCTATTGAGAACAGTTATTATCATAAATTTATGGCATCATTTTCAGGGTTGTCATGTACATGATTTCCGTGTAGGATGTAAAGTCCCAGTGTTTTGTCAGTCTGAACGTATTTGAAACTGCTATAGGTACTGACGGTTTACAACGTGACTGCCTGCAGGGAAAGCAGTTTTTGTAGAAAAACCCACAGCGGAGACCCGAGAGGAGATACAGCAGTGCTACGACCTGGGACAGCGGAACGGAATCCCTTTGTGTACAGGTTTTCAAAGGCGAGGGATTTTCATTCCATCTCAGAGGAGAACATTATAACATGACATTATCACATACTGTGATATGAAAGTCATCCTTTAAAGTACAGTTGAACACTGGGAGGATACACCTTTCTCGCTACCCTTGCAAGAGGTTTGGGGGGAGGAAGGAAATAGAACTAGTTCACTTTATAAAATTTCCTAATACGTTATAAGTACATAAGTTCATTATCACTGAGTATGTAAAGTAATTTGTTTTTTTGTTTATCCTTCCTTTGCAAAAGGTTTGGAATACAGTATTAATCATTTACCTTCGCTGACCCACATATAACGATGCCAATGAAGAATGAGTGAGAGAGAGAGAGAGAGAAAGAAAGAGGGGAGGTATTGAGGAAAACAGAAAGACATGACAGAAAGAGGAATGAGCAGAAAAACAGAGGATGATAAGGTGACAAGGGATAGAATCGGAAAATTTAGTCTAATTAATGTCATTTAAAAAATTAACTGTTCGTTGTTAATGTAATGATCAGGTGCTACAAAATGAATGTCTGGCTGCTGCAGTGTTATTTTACTGTGTACAACGAAAGGTCAGCGAGAAAGAACAGCATCTGGTAGACGCGTCAGAATGACTTGACCCTTTCCGTTGTCCCTTGTGCTGCAGACGATTCGATCCAGCGATGCGAGATCTGTACGACTCTGTGGTGCTGCACGGGGCAGTGGGCAAAGTTCGAAACATCAAGACCGTGTCCAGAGACTCACCTCGCCCCTCGTACAGCTTCCTGAAAGCTTGTGGTGAGTAGCATAAGTAGGGGGAGGCGCCTCATTTAGAGGCGAGGATAGCAAATAAAAACTGTGGGCCAAGAATTCTGACTGTGGTCGAGGATAGGGTCTCTGATATCACAGCCCAGCTTCACGCGGGGTTTTCGCAAGCGAGACAGTCAGACAGCAGCGTTAATGCGATTTTCTATGAATACCTGATTAAGAAAAGCCAGTTAAGAAACAAATTTAGAACCGCTGTCCGTGCCGCGCAGATCCTACCGGATGCAACATCCTCTCGGACATGGCCGTGCACGACGTGGACATGGTGGTCTGGCTGACCCAGGGTCAGGAACCAGAGTTCGTCTACGTCATCACACATTCCCATGATGCCGAGCTGGCTGAGGTTGGCATCGCCGACTCCATCACCGTCCTCCTCAAGTACAGATCGGGCATCATCGTCACGATCGACAGTTGCCGAGAGACGACATACGGCTATGACGTCAGAGTGGAGGTCTGTCTCGCTTTCTTTCTTTCTTTCAGGAAAGCCAGCGTGTTGACCTGTCGCCTGAAATATCTCACACTGATGTTGTTCGTTTACCTGTTCAGGTGTTCGGGTCCGACGGAATGGTGACAGCAGAAAATCCGCGGGAAACCACCTCGGTGAGGGATGGGGTGGGAGGGGGCAGCGTCCGGCGGTTGTTCCACTCTTTCCCAGAGCGGTTTGAAAAAGCGTTCCAGCTGCAGCTACAGCATTTTGTCAACTGCATGGAAGGTCAGGTTGCATAGGTTGCACGCCTGCATCTCCACGTGGCTTGATAGGATAGAGTTACGTTACATACAGACCCTGTCGCTGCAGTGGGTTGCAGGCGTGAACATTTATCTATACGTGTCAAGTTCAGGGGCGGCTTGCATGAGCGTTCGTAGCAGCTCTTCTGATCAAAAGATTGTGTAATGCTCCTTCGCGCTGTATAATTATTTTATGTGCACCTTCACGTAAGGAAAGACTCGTGGATGCATGTAGATTAATTTCCTTTATCCTATCTCTGTTCAAATGATTGTGATAAATGTGTTTTATATGTGCATAGCGTAAAGCCCCCCCCCCCCCACACACACACACACCTGGCTAAAAGTCAAATAAAAAGTCAAAGTCAAAGTATGAACAGGAGATAAGAACATTCATGACTGCCAACCAGGGTTTCAGAAGTCTTTGTTCTTCCATTACACTGCCTTTTAACGGACGGACGGACAACCTGTAGTGGTGCAGTACTTGGGTTATTAATAGTACGTCTTATATATATATATAGTGCTTGACATAACAAACGGTGTGTTACAATCCTTCCATGAAAACTATGCAGTGGTTTCTGCGACATGTCATCAACTTAGTCAAACATTTTTACTTATAAGGTGGGGTAGTTTATTCCAGTTTAGTGTATCCCAGCTGAATATCTGCAGCGGATTCTATAATTGTTTTGGTGTTATTTAGATGATTTGTCGTATAAGTTTCACGGACTACTGTTATGCAGGGAGATGGTAATGATGATGCGGTGAGGTTATTGTTGTTATGCTATTACGCAGACGATAAATAATACACTTTGAATTATAGTGTTTCCTTCCTCTATCTTCTTTCTTCAGGTAGCGAAAAGCCATTAGTCACGACAGAGCAGGCAGTTCTCACAGCGAGAATTATCGAGAAGGGGCTGCAGTCTTTCAGTCAGAAGGCTCCCGTCTACTTTTAGAGCCTCCGTGTCGTGATAAAGTGGACTTCACGTCTACCTGGAGGTGTAAACATGTCTCGATGTCTTCGATACGTATCGTTGCCGGCCCATCTTCCTTGACTGCTAGAATGCAGCAAGCGTCTCGAATTCAGTGGTATCTCTCATTCCGTGCGAGGCCGGACTTGCCTCAACATAATGTATGTGGACTATATAAGCAGGTCTTTGAGATTAAAAAGTGTTTACTGTGGATGCCTGCCTTTCCCTGAAGAAGAGAAAGAATTAAGAATCCTTAGTAAAAGGCCTGTTGTTGACTGTAGAATTGTATCAACTAAACAGAGCAACTTTTGGGGGCAAAGGGACTTTTTTAAACACAAAAATGCATTATTCCTCATCTACAGATCAAGAACTGTAGGAACATGAGTGGAGGTCTGGAGTTGATAGGAGGGATGTGTATACAGTGTATGTGCGTGCTATTAAGAACGTTTTGAGCCTACCAGGCGAATATTGTACTTATGGAGCTGCATCACAGCTGAATGCATCCACGATTGTACCTTAACGTAAATGCGTCTTTCTGCATAACTCTTAAAATTGTTTTCCTTTGAATAAAGTTTAAAAAACAACAAAATCTAAGGGGGAAATGGGTCATTCCTTTCCGTGCACGCCTGTTTTGATGAATTGTCATAACTATTTACCGAAAAATTCTGAACTTGCAGTTGAATATTTTCCTTGACATCCGAACTTGCTACAGCTGAGGTACATAAACCATCTAGTTTGTAAACATCCCAGAAATATGCGGGAAGTGGTTCGTGAATGTTTCGTTGTTCGCTTTCCAAGGCTGAAGGGTATATAGTTGACATGTGCAGGTGTCTTTATTCCAGACGTCGCCTTAGCCAAAAATAGAAAAGGGGACGTGGGACTACCTGCAGTCTGTCCCGAACTGTATGCACTCATGCGTGGGTTGGTGGAAGGGGCTCCGACTTCATGTAGGAGTGTCCTCAAACTAGGACAACATTCAAGTTTCTTGCAAGGTTTTTAAAAAAAAAAAACCATCGGAGAGTTCTTTTGTGATTGCCGAAAAATCAGAGTTTAATGTTATATGTACACGTGTACACTATGTGAAGATCTGCGATAATGTTATATGTACACGAGTACACTGTGTGAAGATTTGCGATATGTAGTTGCTGACGCCAGAAAGCAAACCGTTACTCACAATGAAGCTGAAGTGTTCCTCATTCATCATTGTTCATTAATGTAACGATCAACAACAGATTTAATGGGCTATTTTCATTGCAAAAGCAAGATCCCCTGCCATGATGGACACAACCCATGTATAGAAAAGTCAAAGCAGGTGCAGCATAGAATGGTCATTGTCAAAAACCTGTGTTTCGTCCGCTGGTCTGCACGCAAGCAATGAAATTAAGGCGCTGTTGTCGCACAGAATAAGCCAAGAAGTCTGCAGAATGTCATCCCTTTAGGCTGTACCAATGGAGTTGCTTTACACAAGGTGCAGGGATGTTCTGTAGGCAAGGCTCATTCTTCCCCGAACCATAATGGACTCGCCACCAAAACGGTTCACGTTTCCTCACACCTGTTCAATGTTTGTTTGTGTCACGGTTGATTGCTCAAACTGTCCGGTGTTTTGGGTGGGTGCAAGCCTGGCTGGCTTCTTTGGTGTGCATGAATGCGTCAGCACTGATTTCCACGGGCACAGATCTGATGTTCACTGTTGTCGTATGGAACAAAGTGCGTCCAAATATGTGGGCTCGGATGCTGGTTTCTTGAAAATTACACTTTCGTGATCTTCCTGGCAAAGTTTAGCCGGTCTTTCAATTCTTTTGTGCAGTATAGCTTCGTTCTTCTGTGGTTACTTGCCGTCTTCCAGCGCGGCTGCCATCAGTTTTGTCTTTGTATAAAAACCTCTAGCTGCTTTTATGGAGAGAAGAGAACTTCACTCACTAACAGGTAATAAATCCCATAATAATGTTAGTAAGCCTATTCATCTCATCTGATTGAAACTGAACTGAACTGTCATAGTTCATAGCCGTTCTCTTAAAGCACTACTGTACTTTTCACATCAAAGGTCTGTGTAATATTTACAAATCTTTTAATATAACAAACATATATAATACCATCAAAAATATGATGTAAAATTTGTATGATTTCATTCTACATAACGAGACTCAACCTCCCTCTTCTTGTCAAGTACCGGGGAATGGCGAGACTTTGACGAGAACATAGGGGACAGTATCAAACATGCAAGACCATATTTTAAGCAGAATCTGTCCTGACAGTGTGAAGGCCATTTCTTAAGATAATGACTAGACGTAAAGAAGCTTTCGGGAAAATTGACTAAGCTGAAGCTGAAGTACAATGTGATAAACGATTACCTCGTGAAAGCTTAGGAGCTACCGACATCCGGGAGGCTCAGCTTCTGCCAACAGCTTCTTCTGCTGCATTGCACAATGTCAGGAAAAAAATCACGCACAACTGAAAGTTACACTGGTCACGTGATGTCAGATCCATATCGTTCGGGAAGGACAGGTCGGGTGCGAGGTTCCAATTTTTTTTAAATGTCGTGTTCGTGTAGTTTTTGATGTCATTGAATCACGTGGAGTTGGAAATGGGCTGCGTTATTTTCTGTGTGTGTCTTTGTTTTTTCGTCTTTTCTGGGGTGGGGGGGGGTGAGGGTTGTGTTTTGTTGTTTCGCTTGGTTTGGTTTTTTTTGTTCTGTTTTATGTCTGGATTGTTTTTGCTTCGAAAATTCAATAGCGGTGACGTATCAGTTTATAATTGAGCTAAAAAGATCAAAGCTGCAAGTTGGCGTGGGTATCTGGTCCCATTCGGTCCGTTGGGTGCAGCCGAGGTTCGCTGAAGCTGTTGAACGTCTGGGCACCGGCAGCCGACATTGTCTGCAAGTTTGGCACCACGCCATCTGGCGGCATCCTTGCCGAGGCCCTGACAGCTTCCATCATCAGGCTCAGTAAGCCGGTCGGCAGGCCTTGCGCCTGAAGTCCGGGCCAAGACTGCTGCGCCACCTTGTGGTCGAGGGGAGCTCGGTGGAAGTCTCGGCCTGCGCCCTGCTGACTGAGAGGCGACTGTGGGGCTCGTAGAGCTGAAGTCAGCGAGGACTCTGGCAGAAACTCCGGGGACAGGGCCATCATGTTGGAGGCTGCCATGGGCGAGTTTTCGGCCCCGTAGCTGGCGGTCATGTCTGGAGCACGATCTCGCGGTTTGCGGGGGTCACTAGTGGTAGTCGAGAACCTGGCGGCGTTGCCTTGTAAACGGGGGTCGTTGGACTGGTGGGATCTCATCCACGACCTGTACAAGCGACGGATGGAGGTACAGTTTCGCAGAGGCCATCTTTACTCCTAGCCTTCCAACTGCGCTAATACTTTCCTCGCCGTCAGCTAGAGGCTGGCGATGAGGTCGCAGATAGCATTTCTTAACTTTTTAATATCCTTCCTCACTTGTTACCATTATGAGTATTACCACAGGATTACAAACAGGTATTCATTAAATCTGAAATCTATATTATCGTCATATTATATTATATTATATTATATTATATTATAGTCTGGGATTAAGAGTAGTGTAGTAGAGAGAAAGAAAAATCTAGCCTGCACAAGGTTTAGTGCACGATCCATCGCCCGTCAACTGCAGCGAGTGTTTGATATGATTGTAGTAATATTGCGGGCAGAGGAGGTACACGATCTGTAAACAGCGCGAAGCTGAAGTTGATTCTGTTTGGGGTTGATGCTACTTAGGGTTGACGCTTTTTGGAGATGACGCTGTTTGGTGTTGATGCTTTTTGGGGCTGACGCAATTTGGAATTGATGCTGTTTGGAGCTTCAGAAAACATTATTTGGATGCTGTTAATGTCCTGCCAAAAGAACCCAATCGCCGACTAAAACTAAAAAGAGAAAAGAAACTTTTCTTACTTGACACAAACTCGATCCATTCGAGTTGGTGTTTAGACAAGAACACTGCGATGCTAAGTGGTAAAGAGAGGAACCTCCCTGCTCACCCTGCCTTGTTGCCTCCGCCACTTGCCTCCCCTTTCTGCTCTTCAGCGTTCCGAGCAGCAGCGGCAGCCCGGTGCTGAGACTGTTCCACCAAAGTCTTCACCCGCTGGATGGCGCTGTCAGCCTGTCCGAACTGGACAGCGCCAGAGCTGAGGTCAGCCTGCTTCAACCATCCGGCCACCTGCGGAAACGGACCGCGGCCCTCGAAGCTGTAACCGGACGTTGGAGTTCCTAAGGCGTCTCCCTGCGAGTTGCCCCGCAGTCGGCCGATAACGTTGACCCCGTGACCGACGACGGTAGACTCAGTCTTCAGTGACGAGAGGCCGGCGCCGTGTTCCGTTGGCGGAAGAAGACCAGACAGCGCGGCGCTGGCCGGAGGCTGAAAAAGGTCGCCGTTGCCGGGGTGGTTGGTCTGGCGGTGGTGGAGCTGGCAGGACTTGGAACACAGCGGGCGTATCGTGTCCCTCACCTTGCCGTCGCATTTGCCTGTTCGCAGGAGCAAGTCGCAGGTCGCGTCCGGAAGGCGATTTTGGAAGGTTCCTGAGAGACACATAACATTTTTTTAACCCCGTTCTGTACTTTGTTAAATGCACACATAAATAAAAAAAACTGAATAGATGTCACATGATGCAACAACAACAACAACAACAACAACAACAACAACAACAAACCATTTCGACCAGTCATCATCATCAAAATTACTAAATTAGGTGACTGCTTTCCCTTAGAATGAAGGCGATGTTGGACGATTGTCTAAACCTGTTCCGACAGTTTGAGGCTATTGGTTAACATCGCCTTGCACGCTGACCTTCACATCCGTATAGAAGGTTAATGGTCTCCGCGTCACTCGTAGACGGTGCTTCCGCTCTCCCGATGATGTTCTGGAACCTGGGGTCTCGCGTCTGCAGCGTGGTCAAGTCCGGATGTTTGGCAAAATACTGCACATGCGCCCCCATACACGAGCACAGATCCCAGCGCACACACACACACACATGCGTTAGACTGGCACGAACACGCTGCAAGGAAGTAACGATATCACTTTTTTGTCATTACTGTCACGTGTGTGTGTGGTGTGTGTGTGGTTGTATTCGTGAGCGTTTGCGCGCGCGCGCGAGAAAGAGAGATTTCTTTAAAATGTTGATGTGCAAAAGTGACATTTTCGTCCGAGAAGCTCTTCTCGAAAACTTGATTATAAATTGATTGTTCAAAACGGCATGCAGAAGACAAAATTCTTTCGTGTATCAACAAAGCTAAAGCATCGTTATGAACACCAACACTACACACCAAAGTATATTATAATTAAGGCTTTTTTTACTACTAAATCGTGCACTCTGTACTTAGCCAAACATGGATACGTCCAAGGATAAGCAAAACACATAATATTCGTCCTAGCGCTCTCAGGTTAGCTGCATAAGCCTACAAATTTTCTTTGCGTGTCTGTGTGTGTGGTTAAGTAGAGAAACCTATGCGGTTCTCTTTCACTATGAAAAATATGAGCACTTTATTTCATCTCCAGAAAGGCGAAAATACACCGGACTGCGGCTTTACGTCCACATTTATGGTCGGAAGTACAAAAACGAGAGCTCATGCAACCCAAGCAAATGCTACCAGCATCCTCTGATCAGCAACCACGAGAGACATGTCGGGTTTACTCACGTTGCGGCCGTAGTGCATGATGGAGGTGTAGCTGTACTCCACCTGGCCGTCTGTAAGGGGACGGGGAGATAACTTGGAGAACTGGTAGCGCTCCTGCGTGGAGTTGCGCACGTTTTGCAGCAGCACGTGCACGTAGTTGTCGCGGTCGTGACGCTGGTGTTCGTGAATCAAACCCAGCACGTGACCTAGCTCGTGGATCAGGATTCGCTTCTGTCCAGAGGAGGGCAAAGGGAGGTAATGAAAGTGGAGACGCACAGACTCATTAGAAGGAATCCGAAGTCTGGCAAAATATTCTCTTACGTACTTCCTCATCCACCCAGCTAGCAAACCATCCATCCACTCAGATGCTTCCTTACATTGTCATGGCCTCGGGTGAAAATCGAGGTGAAAATATTGTTAATTATTTCAAACCAAGTGCTACAAAATACGGTGACAACACAGGCTTGCCATTTTTATAACCTTACGTAAGAAAGTCGACGTTTATTTAATAGCTTGTACCTAATTATAGAAAAAACGTCATACTTCATTCTGAGTTTAGAAATAAGCCTCAAATACTCAAATAAACCCAAATCCTTCGTGGATGGGGTGCGGTGGGGAAAAACAATTAATGGCAGGTGGAGTAACGATGATTTTAAAGCTGGCCTACCGTACGACAAGGCTGAGCCAGGGTCAAAACCTGATGTCCTCCTACCCGACCGATGTTCGTGGAACATCTGTTAGGAAAAAAAAGAGAAAATGAACTGAAACGTGTCTCTTGTATAAGAAGAAAGAAAACATATTCTCTATTATACAAATGATTTTCCATCAGTCCCAGACACCACACGTTACGGAGCCCAGTCTCACTGACTAGCAAGCTGGTCGGTGGGAATATCACACTCGCTGCTCAGTGTTAGTATAATGTGACTGGGTGGGACTGAAGCCTGTGTTGCGACAGAAGTCTCAGTATGGCAGCACGTTAACTTGTCTCCAGCAGCAACGTCCCGTCCTGATATGAACTTAGTTTGCGGGGGGACGTTAAGGAACAAACACCCAACCCACACCCTCGGGCCTGCCTGCATGAGAATCTCTGTCCTAAAATAGCAGTCTTAAGGCCTGTTCACTCTGTTTATTTTATGTCCATCTTCATGTCTGGACAGGAGATACGAGCACCCATACAGCCTAGCCGTGGGTCGCAGAAACTTCGCTATAACTGGTCCATGCTAGTCCTATACCTCACTAGATGAATTTTTAACATTGATTCCCGAAGGCCCACAGAGAACAGGTTAAAACACATTCGCGCTGTGTATGGGAAATAAACGATACAGCATAGGTCACGCTTACTATCACATACGGGAAATAAACGATGCAACTTTGAAAATTTATTTACGGGGAATCGCTAATCGTCTAAGGTAAAGAACACCTACATTAGAAAGGTGATTCATTTCTTCACGAGTTGCTTCCCTTTTCTGTGTTTAAAAGACAAGAAAGCCGATTGGTTTAAACACAGAACTAGCCACGACATTTACAGGCAACTGACCTGGTGCCATCTCTAAAAATAACTAGGTCAGTGTCTTGAGCGGTGGCCGGCCTGAATCGGACGCATGTTACCAGCTCCCATTCGGCCATTGCCGTCAGCAACAAGTTCCGGTCAGAAGCCGCTGTAGGGAGTTAGAGAAAAATGTCTTGGTGACCACATGATGAACAGCGGAAACATTACATACATAGTAAGCATGCGCGACTCTTGTCTCTGCCGCATCCAGCCAAACGAGTTTAATTCTTTATATAAAAGTCAGCATGACATTTAAAACAAGTGGAAAGGTCACAAGGTCAGGCGTAACTCACAGAATGAGAGATTGAAGACGTAGGGGATTACTGCTCCCCGCCATATTGGAAACGCTGCTATGTCCATCGCTTGGCGTCGTCGCCTGAGTCTTCCTGACACGCTGTCACGGCTGTGGGTGTGAATATGTAATAAACAATGAAATAGAGATTGCAACATATGACTGTATCTTTTGTTCTCTTGTCGACAATTCTGTCGCGTTTACAGCAGGACACGCACACATACACTGGAACACGTTGGGTATGCAGACAAGAGAGAGATGAGAAGGAATGAAAAGAGAAGAAAGACACAAGGGGAGAAAGTGAGAGCAGAAAGAAAGAAGAAAGGAATCGAACATTCGAACGCAGAAAAAAAGAAGGAAAGAAGAAACAGGAAGGCAGGAACAATCAAACGATCTTAGAAACGAAAGAACAAAGAAAAGAGCAAAAGAACAAAAGAAAAAAGAAAGAAAGAAGAAAATACATGCATTAAGGAGGAATAGAGCTAATGAAGGTTATTCCACAATTTCGTTTCAAATACAGCAGTTTGTATGTACAACAAATTAGACACGAAAGCCGTTCACGTGAGGCAATCAGGGTTCATGGAAGATTTCAAACGTGAGGTTGCATGGAACGTCTCATGTGTGTGTGTGTGTGTGAAGACTAAGGTACATGAACTTACCTGTTGTCCTGGGACATAGGCTCAAACTGACTGGCCTGCTCTGGAGTGAGACACACGTCCAGCTCCATGAGTTGGTTCCCCTGGGTACAGCCCGAGTCATCGTCTTCGCCGTGCACTGTATGCACAACAAGAACACAGAACCCAAGACCTATGTTGGTCGATAAAGTTAGCCAAAACGCTCACATACGGACGAATTATAATAATTTCACAGGCGGAATTGCAGCCAATCACAGATCGCGATTGTGGCCGCGTGACCTATTTCACCTAAGCGCAGTAAACTTCCGTCAGGAGGTATAAACATTTACACTTAGGCGCATGCGCGTGTGTATGCAGGGCGTGTGTTTTCCCCCTTTTTGTATTTGTGTTTGTGTTTGTGTTTACCCGTATGTCGGCGTTAAGGAAAGGGCTGTGTGTACGTGTTCTAATTGAGCCCCTCCGTTCAAATACGTGTGTCTCTGCACGTGTACCTGCTGCTTTTACTTTTTGCATACGTAAAAATGTTTAAAGGACATATTCGACAAACAAAATATACGAGCAACTTCCTGCGCTGAAAGAAGATTTGAACGTTCCTACAATTTAGCCCATGATTGTTATTGGTAAGTGTATTTGTTTCAAACTTTCGTACAGGACGTAAAAATCTATTACCAACGAAAGGAGGAGGTCAGGGGTCAGATAATTAATTTACCGTAAGCATGCGGAGCATGTTCCAGAAGCGAGTCGATAGACTGAAGAGGGAGCTGAGACGGGTCCCCTCTTGTCCTGGTCTTATGTGTGACCACAGGAGCCTGTAAAGATAAAACATCTACAAGTATAATCAAGGGGAAAGGTCATCTGCTAGACTCACTAAACTGTTTTATGCAATAAGGTAAGTAAAACTTCGTGGAATACCCTCATCAGTTAATCCCAGTGTATAGGAACTTTGACCCAAACAATTTGAATAGTCCATATTGTGACGTCTGCGATGGTGTAAATCTAACTAACTATAACTGATTAGCCAAGAATTAGGATCTGACGTTGACACAATGTCACCATTCAGTCAGGACAGTCTCCATTTCTTTCGTTAAGACAACCCCTTGATCATGTTTGGGTGATCGCTGGCTAAACACTCTCCTCATCCCTGATAAACACGGCAGCATGTTTGTAAGACAGCACCAAGCTTCGAGGTCCGGATCTGTCATCCCAAAACCTTGCGTGCAGCCATGCGAGGCACGTCATCTGCCTTGCCCACATCAAAGGGAACGCCGGGGAAGTCATGTTTTGAAGGGAAAACAGGTGTACAACTATGCCTGTGTGGATGGCAGCTGACGTGTGCAAACTGAAGCGTGACGACAGGCTGAAGTTGAACACATAAGCAACTTTGTTTCTAGGCGTTACGGCGAAGCGCCCGACAGCGCAGTTCCTCAATCAGATATTACTTTTTTAATTTTCCAGAATTTGTTAGACAAAGAATGATGCCCTCTGCTCACCTAATATTTTCATGCATTAATTTGAAACATATATGTTATCAACTCTGTATCGATAATAAATATAGAGACAGCTGTTTACGTTGATAAATTAATTTTTTAATTTACTTCTTTTTTTTCCTCTGGATACCTAGACTACCTGGCAGACAGACGGGTGGACAAACAGACTGACGGACAGACAGACGGACGGGCGGACTGACGGAAAGACAGACGGACTGTGATAGATATATAGACAGATACATATGTTTCTAACCAACCGTCGTCTTAGGCACGCCTTGAGACGGAGCAAACAGAGGTTCTTCAGCAGTGTCGGCCGCTTCTCGGCCGATCACCGATTGCGCAGTGGCACGTTTGTTGTCAGAAAGACACAGGCACAGCCAGAGGAACACATCAAGTCCCACGCCCCGACGACACGCGGTCATCTTGACTGTCCTGCTGATAACGCGATATCCCCTGCGTCGTTGCTCGGGGGCAAGTGCAATCAAACTTCCTCTAGAAGCTCGCAGAACTCGGGCGCTGAGTCTCGGACCATGAATCGTGTCGCTACGTACCGCAAAAGCCAGCAGACGGAGAGCACTGCAGACAACCGAACTAAACCTGGAAGCATTCACTAGTCTGCGAGTAGGAAGACCACCAAAATGAAGCGCACAGCTCGGACTGATGTTCGCCTGCAGGTATTCAAGAAGTAACCGGCTTGGTTTTCACTGGTAAGAATCTCCCGCGACTTTGGTAAGTCCTCGAAAACAAGATTAATCGTCAATGTACTCCTTTATTTCGTAGACAAATTTATCCAGTTTAGTCGTCTAGCTTTCCAAAGGATCCAGGTTTGGCACGAATGGGGGATAGAAGACTGACGTAAGAGATTTAAATCATCCGGTACATAACGGGCTAAATCCTGACCCAGAAGGAGTGGCAACTCTGTGTACTCATTCGTGCGTTGCGGGCCCTTAATATGCCATGGCTGTAACGTAGGATGGACAGACTGTTGTGTATGCTTTCTGCCGAGGGTTAATAGATGAACAAGAAATATGGGAGAGGGGAGTAGAGGGAAGGAGGGAAAAGAGATGGAGGAAAAAATAAGAGAGGAACAGATCAGGGCATTTGGGGAGATGGGGGGGGGGGGGTGATTGTCTTGACGATATTCTGAAATACGATCTCTATAAGGCCGTATAGTTCACTGGGCAACTTTTTTTTTTAATGAACGGCTTCTTTCAGAAGGTGACAAGGATAGATACTTTCTCGACGACGCTGCAGCAACTTCAAGGTTACTAATGCGGAACTGTTGACGCTGAGGCAACAACAACAGTCTGGTAAACAACTTAATTGCACGCGACCTTGTAAGAAAACGCTGTGGTTTGCAAATGAAATTTTTTTGAAGAAGCTAAAGGATTAAAAAAAAATACTAAAGTCAGAATAGCATTACTACTTTTTGGTACCCGAAACAATTACTAGCAGCACTACTGTCTTAATCAAAGATTTATTATATAATTTATTATATAATGTTATAATTTACTTATTATATAATTTTATTATATAATATAAATTCTTCCATCACAGAGGACTACTAGGGGAAAAAGCTATTATTTCTTCAGTCCACTGAACGGGGTTGTCATCAGACACAAATTCCCTGTAGGCGACTGGCCATTAAACAGCCTACAAGGTAGTTTTTACTCCTACAATAAACCGGTATGAAATTTCCTGAACGTGTACCATGCCTCTTAAAGAAATATAGCAGACCATACGACTATACATTACGTGTACCACTGTATTGTGTCCAAGCTTAAATCCCCAACTACTTTTTTGTTATGAATTGTTTTTTCTGCACTCGTTGCTCCACCCAGAAGACCGCGACTGTGAAAGTGTCTGACCTCGGAGATGAAATAGATAAGTGGCCCTCGAGTTGCTCCGTCAATGTCAGATGAAGCAGACATAATGGTAAAAGCGAGCGTAACTGTCCCAGCTGAATGCCAAATAACACGTCGTCTTTGCTGCATCCACTCCCTGTCCGTCTCCCTCCCTCCCCCTCCTCCCCCCTCCTCCCCGCACACACTCGGCTGACGATCTTTTCCCTGTGTCATCCTTTCTCTCGCCTGGTTGTCCTTTTCTACCGTCTAGCTGCTCCCCCCTCTCTCTTTCTCGCTCTCTCTCTCTCTCCTCTTTCCAGCTTTAACTGTCCCTCGAAGATCGGGTAGCTCAGTTGGTAGAGTTGTGGACCAGCATGTGGAAGGTTGCTGGTTCGAATCCTGATGCGGCCAAGGATTATTTCCACTTGACCATCTTCCCGCACATTAAACTGCCTGCCCACACTGGCCGTCTTATCGCAGCTATCAGTCGGTTGGTTCTTTCAGTACATAGCTTACCAATAGGACCCCTTCCCCCTTATAGTCCACGTCCTGATGTGCACCCAGTTTGTGGCGAGACGTTAAGCAACCAACAACCAACCAACACACCATCGATGTGTAAAGGTGAAGGGCATGTAAATGGTTATTCAACCACCCTCAGACTCATCATTTGCGGACTTTAAAGAGTACTTTTGTACTAAATTCTATATCGGGAGTGCACCTGTACTGTTTGCTATGACAATGGCGCCAGGGGCAGGGATCAGTGGTGTTACAAGCGGTCTGTTCCTATCAGGCGTTCTCCTCCCTCCTGGCTTTCTGCTGTAGCCCAAAACCTTATATTTAAATTTCCCAGTAAACGCTCTCTAACTCTTGCTTAAATACAGTCATTACTGCTATGTAAAGAGGAACAAAAACCATAGAACAACACGTAAACAATATTTAGTAAAAACAATTTAGTCATAAAACAAGTCACACCACGAAACAAATCACTGAACAACAGAACAGTTTGGGAACCAAGCCATAAAACAGACAAGAACGACACAGGAACCAGTGCAAAGCATTAAATGCAATCAGTAAAATAAAATTTATTAGCCACGAACCAGCGATGTGACAAGTCACGAACCAACTCATGAAAAATCTAACAAAGCAACTCTTAAGCAGCCTCCTTAAGACACTGCCCTTCGGGCACGCTTCGACACGAAGAATTTAATATAGTGTCTGGGCATCGCTTCAATTTTGCTAGTTTGCTCGCTGGATGTGTCAGATAACTTGTTTGTATTGATAAAAAGGGTTTAAACTTGTTTGTATTGATAAAAATGGTTTATTATGCAGAGAGTTTTGTTTGACAGCTGCACAAAGAGAAGCAATGTTGCGGCACGGAACACAGGTACAATGATAATCTAATTCGTTCAGAACGCTTTTATCAGTTAGAAAGATGATCTCAAATAGCTGTGGCAAGCCAGGCATCAGGATCCGACTGCAAACTGTCTGCATTTACGCTGAATGCAGTTTACAAAGTTAGGTAGCTGTTTAGCGGCACATCCATAACAAACGATATCTCATAAGGAAGGTAAGATTGAAGAGGGTTACATGGAAAGGGAATAAACGGTCTACACACTTTACTTGGACAAAGCTTACAAGAAAAACAGGTGACTGCCGCTTGGAGGAAAACCCTTTCTTAAATTTAAAACAAGGGAACTGGACCAAGCTAAGGCATGACATTCGTCTTTGTCATGTCTTAGCTTGGTCCAGTCCCCTTGTTTTAAATTTTGGACAAAGCTCTCGATTGCCAGGCCTAACTGCGAACATGTGCCAGACGTATGATTCGAACTCACGTATCGCCGCTATATCACACCCCTTCCCCTTCGCGACTTAAGGTGGCTTGCATAAGCGTTCGTGTCTGCACTTCACTCATAAGAACGGTCGTAAGGCCCATTCGGCCTGTGTATTTTACGTGCAGCTTTACGTATGAATATGAGATAAGAATGGCCATGCAAGCCACCCCAGAACTGTTAAAAGCCTTACCTGTAGCGAGTTCCATCCGGCTGTAATACCAGCACGGAACAAAACCGGCAACACAAGCAAAAGATACCCGCCAGTCATGGGTGATAATTCTGTTGATTCTGCGGTGGCAAAATAGGAAATCCGAGAAACCACTCGTTTTTAAAACGTGAACTTTTAAGAGCGCAGGATGAAATGCTGTTAGAAAATCATTGTTGCTGGTTGATGATAATCCAGAGACACTGCTGTGTTGACATCTCCCCGTCCTTCCAGCCGGCAGATATTTCAGTCTGACCTCTTACATTTCGTTTTGGAGTGAAAACCCCTGTTCACGGATAGAATAACATCTTGGGGCTGAATTCATGGTGACAGCCGAGAGTCGCGAAAACAGTAAGAAAAAGAAGAAAAACCAGTGTAGTTCATTCATCGTAATGAGGCTCCTGACGTTATGCGATCATAAATACGCCGTACAGCGCAGGTTTTCGGATTCTTCGATGCTGCCCCAGAGAAACCTCAAAGAAATATGGCGTCCGTCTCGGGCACCGAGAGACAGCGCTTGCATTAAAACAGAAGACAGGACTGTGCGAAAGTGGGGTAGTGGGAGCGATTAATTTACATGATGCAGCGAGGTCGTTGCACAAATCTGAAACGAAGTTTCTGTATTGTCACAATGTCAACATTAACATGCTGGAAGGAGGACCGCCAGATAAGAACAATACCCACTTTACAATTCCCGTTGTGCATATGTTTGTGCACGCGCGCGCGCGAATGTCGGAGCAAGCCCTATAGAGGGAGTCTCATAAATCAAGGCGGAAGTGTACAGGGAGGAGGGTAGAAAAAATATACGAGCTGTTTCTACCTTTCGCTTTCCAGCCCGCTGAGCTTCATGCTGCGGTGACGAAGAGAAAGAAGAGAATCTTAGAAAGTAAGAAAGAAAGAGTTGATATTTAGCATCAAGGACGCTATTTAGGACAGAATATAAATAAAGACCCGAAATAAATAAACAGAATAAATAAAGAACAACTAAAATAAATAAAACTTTCTGTCTGTTCAGAAGTGAACAAACGACTCTCTCACGATGTGACTAGTCTAATATGTTGTTCGCAGTTAGGAAAACAACCCCACCACCCCCCACCTTGAATTCTCTCAAATGCGAATCAAAAGATGACAGCAGAGGAGTCTTGCCGTGGGTGTTGGTCGTTATAAGCTCGTTGAGACTGATAAGAACATGTAAAGTATAGCTTCTATACAAAGCACGACAGGTACTGAGCAGGGTAGTAGAGTTCTGATACAGTGGAGGATCTACACAAGTGACGCCCGACGTCAGGTTCGCAAATGGGCTGGGAGCAGACGACACTTCTATGTAACAATGTACCTGTGTTGTACGGCACGCCTCATGCAAGACTAATGTCGACGTGTTTCTCGCTCGGCAGGTGTCACTGCGACTGTCAACCTCACCTGCACGATGGCGGGTCGTGTGCTTCTTGTGCAGCATGCAGAAAGTTCCCTTCTCAGTTTGTGACTGGCTGACTGAGCTAAAAAGAGTCCAGTTACACGTACTGTGACGCACATGCTTTCTTGTGTTCCACAGCTATTAATTTAACGCCGTGCCCATCGTGTGCTAACGTGCTTGGGTGTGTGAGAGAGTCAGAAATGAAACGAAACGAAACGAAACGAAATTTTTATTCCAAAGAGGCCAGGGCCCATTCTGGAAGGGGGAAGTTTGCACAACGTGAATAAGTACAGTGACAAAGTGGATAAAATTCTATACACAAACCAATATACCCGCATGGCAAACATTTTTTTATGAGCTTATACGTTCCAAAAGCATCTGAGCTTTGTATAGAAATACGGCAAAATTACAAACGACAGTTTTGTTACTAGCAGATAACAAAAGAGCAAGCTTAAACCTTGATGGTAATCTAGTGAATTTAACAGGGATAAGGTGTTTTCTCAGAGGTTCTAGAGTCAGAGAGACAAAGAGAATGGAAACCAAAATTAACACCTAATAGGCAAACATTTTGTGCAACCCTATACAAGTAGAACAAAACAGCATCAGATGGTGTCGTCTGATGTACGTGGCCATATAACTGATTATACCATATGCAGTTTGATGACAGTTCTGCACACGGAAATCAGCAATATTTTCTTCTGACTCGAAGTCACCATTGGAGTTTTTCAACCCCAAAATTTTCCACGGACGAGAGTGTCCTCGCTTGTTTTCCACTATTATGAACTCCCGATCGACTGCTGTTTTATCCGTCATCTTTGGTGAGAATCACGGAAATGAGAAAGGAGCGACATCGCCTTGTTTAACTAATGACTAACTGCAGCGTGTTAGTCTGTAGGTTGGTCGAGGCCCACGTCCTTTTGAACTTCTATTCTCCTAACTGGAGGTTATGCATAAGTTACTGCTTGCTGTTGTTGTTGATTTGGAATGGAAAGTGCTTCCATCTCGCGCTAGATTTCGCACTGGGTGGGGGGAGGCACTGGGCTTGGGGAAGGAAGGGGGAGGGAAGGGGGCCGTGACTTGGTGCTCTGGACTGGTGGTGGCTATGTGGTCGCATTCCTGACGAAAAGTGTTCCAACTTACTGCTTGCAGTAAAGGCTGTTTCATATTGGTCTGTAATCTTTCCCTAATTTGTTGATTTTTTTTTACTTGCTACTTAAAGAAGAAACGTACTATAGCTGCTCACTCTAATAACAAGGCTCTTTTAGGATCAGATTCACCTGCAATCAGCTTCTACGATGTTGTCAGGAAATTTTCGGACTCCTTGGAATCACAGGGATTAGATTTTAGTGAAAAGCTTGATGTTCGTTCGCGATCTAGGTAGGATGACGGGCTGGCCGTAACTCTACACATGGCAGACTGGCTCATTCCCGCTAATGTTATGGTCACCAATAGGTTAATTCAATTAACAATTAATTATAATGTGCTTGCTTGAAGGATAACCTCTCGTATAGTCGTAATCACTGTTTCGGAACTCAGACTGTATTTTGATAAAGATGATTTTTATTATTTTTACCATTTACCTGATTATGTCCCTTGTGAAATATACCGGTACAAAGTAACGTGTCGATGTACCGTACTGTTTGAAGGACTGATCGGTAATCAGATACGTACCGCCACCCCTAATAAACAGTTCCTTGGGGGATCCGTTACTGGATGGGTGGTCTCTTGTGCAAGGGAACTAACTCTCGCCATTTCACTCAACTTGGTGGAGAAAAAAGTAAGATCTGCCACGTTCCTTACTTTCGACTCTCTCTTTGCTACGTGTTTGGGTACGGTAGGCTCCCTTGATTGCATACGTCAGCATACGGTTGTGTCTAGCGCTGCCAGTACTTTGTTGGGGCTGTCGTTTGAGAAAACAGTTGTTTCCCTTATTCTCCTTGGTTTTCTTAGTACTTCCCAAGCTGCTGCAGGATGAGAACAAATTTTTGTTTCCTTTGAATCGCAGGACGCACGCTAATGTTTTGTCCTGAGGAACGATTCTTTCAAGTCATAAACCTTTGGTAGGCAACTCGTAGCACACGCCTGCAGATATTAATATTTATCGATAATTTAAGTTCTTCTCTGTGGTTATGTTACTGGCTGCTTAACGGCCTGCCGCAAACTGTGTGCATATCAGGACAGTGGATTATAGGGGGTGGGGTCCTATTACTAAGCTCTGCACTAAAAGAACCACCAGACTGATAGCTGCAGTAAGATGGCCAGTGCGGAAAGACAGTTTAATCTGCGGGCAATGGCCGAATGGTGTCTGCACAATGTTTAACTCCAGGAAATAATCCTTGGCCACACCAGGATTCGAATTTCAATCCTTCCACCTGGTATTCCACAGCTCTACCAACTGAGCTATCCAGGCCCCCTTCTTCTATGTGACCTCTTGGACGACTTGGTAGAGTAACGAATGAATAAATCGTTGCAGAGGTGCATCGGTAAAAACAAACCTTTGGGGAAAATACAGGAGACGAAAAAGAACAGAACAGACTTGTAAAGGAAGACAGAACATGGAGAAAACGAGCGACAATGAAACAAGAAGGAACGAGGAGAAATGGAACGGATGGAGGGAGGAAAGAAGGAAGGGAAGAATAACACGAAAAGAAAGAAAAACAGGCAAATAGAAAAAAGAAGAAAATGCAGAAAGAGATAAGTAAGAAAAATTATTCCCGTGTCATTGCAGTTGCTGTGGTCTCTGTTTCCTAGCTGTGTCATTACTCAGTGTTGACTCAGAATACGCGCCTCCCCTCTCCGCGTCTGGTACAAACTAAGCGAACTTTGCACAATACGGGGGTTGTCCCACTACTACAGTCAACACGCGCCCGCCTGTCTTTATCTCAGCAAAGAGATCGTTGTGACAATCTAGGGCACCCGTGTTTACTTTGTTTACCTAATTTACTGAAGAAGTAGAAGAGCTCGGGCAAAAATCAAAGCAGGTGAGAACGACGGAAGGCGAATAAAGGAATGAAACAATCAAAGGGGTAGATGAATAAAGTGTCGGCGAACGTTCACAGGCAAGAACGATATGAATGACGGAGCGAGCTAACCGACTAGGAAATGAACAGGAAGGAAGGAAAGAAAGAGAGCAAAGGCAGGAATAGAGAAAACAGAAATCAGGAAAGAAAGATAGCTTGAGGGAGCGAAAGAACGAACAATTAAAGCAACGAACGAGCGAATAAACAATCAAAGAAACTAATGAAAGAAACATAACTAAATGAACGTATCAATAAAAAAGAAACTAATGAAAAACGACTAATAATGTAAGTTTTTATGTATATGTGTGGGTTTACCTGTTCGCGTGGTTTATGCGTGTTTTATGTGTCACATTATTTATACTCAACGCACATAACCTAGAATCCATTGTTTTTAAACTTATAAATAATACAGATATATTACAGACACTATAGAAAAGTCTGACCACCACAGTGCACGTAACTTATAACTGAACCAATAATTGTATATACTGCCCTATGTAATGCATTAAATTTTCTCGTGTAACTCAAAAAAAGGAAGTGTTTTGAAAAGCGTTCTACCTTGTACTTGCTTTTAAATTTTAACTTGTTTGCTTGTCATGATTGTTAAATATTTGAACGTGACAGGACAGTCAGGGGGCCGTCACATGCAAGAAATATCTACCCCAAATATTTACTGTTCATAACTCGCGTCAGAGGAGCGCACAAGGAACAGACCGGCACACTATCAGTCGCCTCTCACACCCCAGGGGAGAGCACTCACGAGACGGGTACTCTGCGTGATCGAGTTCTCGATGTTCGAAGATCCTAACAAACGTGTACAAGCAGGGGTCGAAATCTTGTTAGTGATCAAGCTGGCGGCTGATGCATTTCGTGCACAGGTAAATATACAGCTTCAGTGCAAGTTGAGAAGACTGTAACCGTAAATGATTTAAGGATTGTGAATCCAAGAACTTTGTGTTTTCTCCCTGTCGTTTCTAGGATTGTCGTATACTAAGGTCTACAAAATGCCAACACTTTAATTTACGAACTCCCGCACCACAGTTTGTCGCTCTGTTTTGTTTTGTTTTCTTATTTGGTGCGATGCACGCAGTAATTTCTGTTTCTAATCTTGCTGAATTGAAAATCTACTCTAAGTGACAAATGACAGAGACTTAAAGACCATATAGAGCTTGATTGACAGCGGGGACAAGTAGGGTTACACTGACTTAGCAATAAACAGTTTTTATACGGTGGGTTACGGGATGGCGAAACTTCGAGAAAAATGTAATATATACTTAATTTAAAAAATTGACAAGTAACGAAAGCGCACGAGGAATATATTAAGGTGTTGTTATAAATTCTGTGGATACAGTTTTCCGTTCGGGCGCGGTTCGGATAGGTATGGCTGCACCCGCTGAGATCGTCTGCCCTTGCTTGCTACCCGCTTTCTCGGACCGGGCCGTGTCAGTTTCACAGGTTGCGGAGCACGGGTAGACGGGCGTGGCCCGTTCGTTTGGGCTAGCCTCCAAATTGGTATGTGCAGCGCATTCACTACAACACCGCTATTGTCTGTATGTGCTCGAAACGTTTCATCGATGTTTTCGTTCCGACGGACACTTTCATGTCAGTTCTAGGGGGCGCTGTATGCTGCACGGGTTGCTGCACGGGCCGAGGAAAACGAAAGTATGCTGCTCATCCAAAAATAGCCAGCACACGTGTAAAGACTAGCAAACAGCAATGAATAAATTTCCCTGTATGTGTACATATGAGGATTTGATTGTCGTGATGTCATCTACCAAATGCAACACAATCAGCAATGAAATAAGTTTTTATATTTAGAATACGGATGTACAAATCAAACGAATGTCAAAGATTTACGGGTACATACATAGTGGCGTCATTCAGGCTCTAAAAAAGTTTATATTTCATACTTAGAGATCACTTGTAAGATACCTTGGAAACAAGGACAGGTGAGTGCTTAAGTGGGAAAAATCTTGTAAATTCTCACCCTTTTCCTTCAGGCGTTTCTACGAAACACATTTATTGCTGGCTGAAAAAAATATCTTTAGTATTGGACACAAATTTATTAATTATTTATTAATTAATCAAACAATACATAGACGATGAACGATGTTTCAGACCAAGTGACGTGAAGGTGTAAAGTAAACGATATTTAAGGTTTAATAAAGTAAATTATTCCAGTATTCGACCATTAGTTATTAGTCGAGTTCATAATTAAAGCCAGCGGAGACACCATTGTGTAAATTAAAGTTGTCTGTCCGTCTTTCATTCATGATATCCTTTCACCAGCGCTGATTCCATATGTTCTGGTCTCTTCAGACAGCTGAGACCTTTTCGGCTGTCTGCTGCTGTCGCTGGCTGGTTTACCTGCGAGAGCGGGAGGGTGGATTTCCAGAGGTGCCTTATGATTCTCTGAGTCAGCTACATAGGGCTCTTCTGAAAACAGATCCTCCTGTTCATGACGTCATTTCCAGCGGTCCTACGTCACGGGGTTTTGAGTTGCCAGTCCTCGTACTAGTTAGTGATCGGAGATTTTGACAGTCGACGATCCAGAGTGTTGTGTGTGTGTGTGTGTGTAGTTACACGTCATTACAATTGGGGGTCTTGCTATGTACCGAATTGTCGTGTCTTGTTCACCTTCCTCAATCAAACCTTCTTTACACACATCTGTACATCACCTCCGCATTCCAAGTTTCTCTCTCAAGATCAGTCGATAATGAAAAGCGAAAGGTAAGAGCAAGAGGAGTGGTAATGAAGAAAAGAAATGGAAGAGGGAAAGAGAGAAAGTAAGAAAGATCGAAAAATGGAACAAGAAAATTGAAAGATAGAAGAAATAAAATAGAGAAGACAGGCAGAGGTAAAGAGTAAAATGAGACAGACACAAAGTCTTTTCATTTGTCGAATACGTTCCCTAAACTACAATTCGGAGACATTTCTCGGCCTTGCATGCTTATCGTCTTTTTGAAGCAGAACTCACACATGGGTGCCGGCCGATTCAAATCAAGTGGCCAGGATAAATTTTCTAGTAAAATGGCCGTTCTTCGGTTTGTCTAATAGTAGGCAGATTACTGAACTGGAGGCCAAGGGAATAGGGTGAAGGGTAAGATAAGGTGCACTTGTGGATCTGTGCATTTAAAAGTCCATGAGTACAAGATCAAATTTACTGTCAGGCAAACTTGTCGATATAAAATGTCTATCCACTCTTCTGTGAAAGGAAACCTGCCGAACGGCTTTGTCGTCAGGATTGCTCCATCGGGGTTCTTGTTTGCTCAGCGTCAACGTTCATCTGCCGATCACGTGGCAGAGAGTCATTGCTTTGATAAACTCCAAGTGCGTCCCACATAGCTGGCGTGAATATTGCCCTTATTTTTGCGAGGACTTGTATCGTCGTTACTGCGCAGGAATGTCTGAGTGGCAGCCACATTGACTGTGTAGAGCTTGCCCAACATTTTTTTTTTGTTTGTTCAAGTTTTAAAGCCTTGGCTGCTTTTCAGTCAGTTTGGATTTCTCTCTGTCATCACCTTCCATCCTTCCCCTTTCTTTGGTGTGCGTACGTGAGCATGCGTGCGTGCGTGCGTGCGTGCGTTCGCGCGAGAGAGGAAGAGAATAAGAGAGAGTGTGTGTTTGTGGCCAGGGATGCGGCCATATGTACGTGTATACTTTATTGTAATAGGGTGTTTGTACCCTTGGTGCGTAAGAATACAAATTTTATTGTTAACCTAAATTTTAAGTGACGCTACTTTAAAAAGAAGGAAATGAGAGAGAGAGAGAGAGAGAGAGAGAGAGAACTGTTCAAACACACATTCGAGTGGCTGTGACTCATTCTGAATGCACGCAAGCAGGCATAGGCATGAAGTGAATAGAAAAAACTTTACTGAAGTCTACTCAAATCATGTCAAAGTCGTTTACACGAGCTAAGTGATGAAAACGTATAGAACACACGTCGATCTTCTCTCTCGTTCTCTTCCTCAGAAAAGTGCGTCTGAAAGCAAGATTTAAAAAAAGACTGTGCAAATAATTATTGCCTACAACAGAGCGGAGTAGCTAGAAAATTTCCTCAGAACGAAACAACATTATCATATTGTTTTCTCACTTTTCTGAGCATTCGAGTCGTTAGCCTTGAGATCAAACTCTATAAAATTATGTTCTTATAAACTTTGTGTAAGATTTCAGCATCGTAATTAATAAAAGGGGATTTATTTTATGTCATGTTATCGAGCCAACTACCCTTCCACACACGTACCTGAGCCTAGTAGCTCGCCTGGCCTCGTTCAAACCACCCATTCACCCATCTGTCTACCCACCAACACACCCACCTACAAATCTATCCCTCTGCCTGAAAAACTGAATAAACATTATTATTATTATTATTATTATTATTATTATTATTA